>JAPQRN010000022.1:22664848-22682719 GCA_037367275.1 Coranthus polyacanthus | reverse complement strand
ACTAGATAACCCTAACCCTAACCCTAATACCAGCAATAATGCAACTGCATGTGGAGTTAGACTGTATATAATAATATGAATAACTGACATGAGAATCTCTCACCCTGATGAATGTATTTAACTTAAAGTGGGAGGTTTAAATAAAAAGTCTTAATATAAAGTCTTTAATATATACAGTTGCATATAACATTGCATCACCCCAATGCTTGTGCCCCTTCAGAATTTTGGCTCGTGTGACGCCCCTGGTTGCAAATGCAACATGGAAGTGGCTTTACAGCACAGTATAAAAGCAGCGGGGGGGATCTAGGAGGCATCTAGCAGAGTATCTACACTTACACGTAACTAATGACTTTATGTTGCTACTAAGAAATGCAAAACTGGGGAAATTCCAACTTTGATCAGAGCCTGTGGTCCCTCTGACTGGGTCCAGGTGTGGGTGAACAACATGTTTGGAGACAGCAGCTCCAGGAGTCTGTCAAACAAAGGACAGTAAGAACGTTTTCACAACTGTTTTATAGTGTAATTAATAAGGTTAATAAAGGCTGAATCTCTGTCGTTGCTCCCTTTGCAGAGGTTTGGGAAAACGCTGCTTCACACACACGAGTCGCCTACATGGAAAAAGCCAACATGTTGTCACCTCCGCCCGCGGTTTTCCGACATGACTAAGTCCAACGGTCTCTGCAACTTCCATGATGTCATCAGCCAAACAGGAAGTTTACACGCACAGTTACAGTTACATTTGGCAGCTTAGCCATCAGCAAAACCACAAGAGACCACAGACGAACACAGAGAGGATACTTATTCGCGAATAACAAACACTGTTGTTTCCCGTCACATTTTGTCACTGTACTGAAGATATCAAGCAGATGCATTTCATTAACACATAGCGATTATCAGCACACTGTTGTTTTCTGAGATGTTGTTGTATCTTCATCTCAGAGACAACATATTCTGGATTTTCTTTCATGTCAGTATTTTATATTAGCGCTGCTGAACCACAGAGGTGGTACGTTGTGAAGTACAAATACTTTGTTTTCAGGTATTGTTACTTTATTTGAGTATTTATATTTCTGAGAACGTTTTTACTTTTACTCCCTACATTTTAACAAATATCTACTCCTTACATTTTCAAAACAGGCCCATTACTTCAGTTTTAATACGTTTCAGGGGAATTATCTATTATTTTTGTGTTGCATCATTGAGCACCTTCACAACACCAACACTGATTTCTACCTAAATGGATGCAACAATAAGACAAAGAAAAGGCGATCCCTTGGTGAATCCATCGTATCCGTCAAATGAAAACGAAAGAAAAACAAAAACGACATAACAGACGTAACAGGACAAAAACAATAAGAGAGAATAAGTGTCTCGAGTATGCACAAAATGATGTTTCTTCCTGGTTTTTTTTCCATAACACGGATATTTGGAGAGTTTTTTTCCTTATCTAAACTGACTGTGTATGGATGGAGGGTATCAAATATATGCTGTCCCTAAATTTGTGGCTTTTGAATACATAAATAAAATTCAGTTTGACTGTGTGAAAAGAGGAAAGATGTCAGAATCAACTCCTCCTTTGACAACTTTGAACCCACTTCCATTTCTTTAGATTTTCTTCACTCAGAAAGTCTGGTGAACATCAATACGTATGTTGAGGCCTGTTGGTGGGGTTGTTACTACTGATTTTACAACAAATTTACCCTAAAAACTAGACGATCACAGAAAAGTGTGTGAAGGCCAAATCCACATCTGTCCTGATCCATCCATGTGTCCAGTCCAGACCATGACAAGCCATAAAAAAGACAGATATGACCCATTGTGGAGGTTCAATGTCTCCCCCTCATCTTAAAGGTCGGAGTGACACTAATTTATGGACCAGGGTCAGTCAGTCATGACCTGGTCAAGAGAAGGTCCAGGGAGTCTCAAAGGGAAGCTTCACATATGCGCGTCACATTTAGGGTCCTTTACTGACTGAAAATGACAAACAGGACCCGTCCACGTATCAGCAGAGACACTTCTTTCCTTTACATCTGTTGTTTGGCTTGGTTCTCCCCCCTCAAGAAAAATATTATTACTTGTCCTTGTGTTTTTATTTGTTTTACTCAGTAGTGATGTGTTTGCGACCTGTAGAAGTGTACTGCTGCCAGGCCCGAAAAAGACAAATGGATTAGTATCACATTACAATGTGAAAGGAGCCGATCCCAGCTGATACCCTGGACATGTCGCCAGTTCATCGCAGGGAAACATATCATGTTATTACCAGAAACTTTTTACTCCCACACTGAAGCTTTACTTTACCTTTTTAAAACTTTAGTTTTTCTTAAATTATTTCTCACATTTTAAATCATTTGAATTATTCCTACTACTTATCATGTTACCTGTCTGTCGTCACTAAGATCCTGCAGGATTTACAGAAGTGTTCACTGAACTCCTACACAGACAACCTGGATTTGAAAAAAGCAGAAAGGAAAAGGACAGATGTTGTTATAATGTGTTCTGGTTGATTTATCCGTTTAGTAAAACACATGTGATGTGGAGTTAAAGCACAGACTTCCTGCTTTAATAGATTGATGTAGATGCCCAATGACCCCTGTACAAATTATAGCCTTTCATATCCTGTATAGTCTCCCAAACATTTTATGCTGATTCCAGAAAAGATGCTGGGACACCTTTAAAGCTGAAGGAACAGTTACATCACACTGGAATCGAGACCGTGCAGATCCGTCTTTCCCTCATGTCCTTACGATATCAGACCAACAACAAAGGACACATACATGAAAGCGTGAGAGAAGCTGAGTCTTGACTAAGCAGAGCTTGTTGCGCAAATGTGACGTTAATGTATGTCTGCTGGAGAATTCAACCTTTCCAACCTGCCATCCAGCTGTGAAGAATAAAACTGTCCAGAGAAGATGAACATGAGCTCGGGTGGCACATCCCTTCAGACGAACAGAGACAGATAGACACAGACACACACAGACTGGTACGTCTCACTGATAAAAGGTTGGTGCAAACGAACGATTTAGAAGAAAAAAACTTTAATGTCAAAGTGAAAACAGATTTCTACAAATTAATGTCAATTAATTAAAAATAGATCATGTAAAACAAGTGATTGCATAAATATTCACGTCCTTGAAAGTGACTGACCTAATTCAACAGAGGTCCAGCCAACTGATGCTAGTAGTCTCGCAATCAGTGAAATAGAGATCACCTAAGTGCAGTGAATGTAGCACAAGTCATTGTAGTATAACAACACCTATGTCTGGAAGGTCCAGTCACTGGTTCATCAGTATTCCTGGTTACAATTACACCATGAAGACAAAAGAACATTATATTATTATATTATTATTATTGAAAAGTATAAGTCAGGGGATGGATACAAAAAAAAAAAGAAAAGTCAATACAGTATCCATAGTTCACATAATACAGAAGAACTTTTAATTAATAGAAATAGTTAATAGAAAGCTTTGATGTCTGCCGTGTCAGGGTTTGATTGACAGGTTGGAATAACTGCTCGTTCTCCTGCCGAGTCAGCCCTTCGGAGTTTTGGTTCATTTAATAAAACACATTTTTTCCTGACAGACAGCTCCACTGTATTTGTGGTTAATAGGTTCCACTAACAAGACTGTAAATGATTTTGTTAAGGAATGTTTTATGAAGTTTACTGTTTCACCGAGTCAGTAAGCTAGCGCCCGGCTCCAAAAAGCAAACATGGTGACGACCAAATCGCAAACTACTGGCTTCAGAACGGCAGTTCAGAAACCAATGGGTGACGTCACGGTTCCTCTGTTCACTAATATACACAGTCTATGGTACAAACTTACTGCCAAAGGTCGACGCCCAGAAACGTCCTGAACACAGCAGAACAAGAAGAAAATAGAAAATACAGACAGAGGGCTGGGTCTCAAGTGACAAGGATTGTTATTGCAATATATCTATCTAGTCTATATAGTGTTTTTTAAGGAAAATGTTACATACTTTACCTTGAAGCCCCCGCATAAGGTTTGACCTAGACGTACCAAATTTAGTAGGCACATGTATCAGGTCCACACACAAAAAAGCCTCTTGGAGACATGCCCTAAACCCAACAAAAAGTCCACCATTTTGGTTTGAATATGCAATTCTTGCTCCCTTTTTACCATTTCCAATCAAGCTAAGTTCTATTTAACTCTTTTGTAAAACATCTGAACGGAGGTCAGGCCTGAAGATGTCCACATGTCTGCATTAAAACCATTAGACTGCAGCCCCCCCACCCCACCACCCCCAGCCCTGAAATGCACACAGGTGTGAGGGTCCAATCGTCACTGTTAATGAATTCCCCTATTGAACAGCTCAGTTTTCCTTGCAGCTGTAGCACACTTGGCTTCCTGGATCTTCCAGTTGATGTTTAGTCTAAGGAGAAACTCTACCCAACATCAGCGTTTATTAGATACACGGTAGGCACCCCACAGGCCCAACTGGCTACAGGCTCAGAAGTGCTGAAGTTAAAATGATGTTTGATTGATGCAAGTTCAATGTATCTCTACCAGCTGTTTTACACAAAGGAAAGCTGTACAGTACAAAAAGCTGAAAGCAAAAAGATAATAATATATCAAAGATTCAAGAAAAAAACATTCAAGTATAAGGCATTTCACAAAAAGATTCAATCATGACAGGGTTTAAAGGTTTAAATTTATGTAGAGAAATGCATCATTTATTTTTTTAACCCCATGCATGCTGGATTCTTTCCCAGCATGCAAAGGTCATAGGGCAAAGTAACACCTTGGACAGCTTACCAGTCCATCACAGAAGCTGTCCAACTCTCCCATTCACCTGACATGATTTTTTTTTTCTTTTGGCCCAGATGGCAAACTTGCAAACTGCAGAAACAAAAGAGGCCGGTGATCAAATGTATCTGGATTCTTTTGTGAAACAAAATTATTTACAAGCATCTCCTAAAGGTACAGTCTGATAAAGATAAATAGCGTACGTACTTCCTACCCTTTCGATCATTGTCCATCATGTAATCCCCTGGTAGCCTTAGCATGGAATCCTTTAGCACCTACAGAGTTGGTTCACACCACATTCTCCCCTGTGAATGTGGTGTGAACACACACACACACACACACACACAGTACCATCTCAGGCGTACTGTGTGTGTGTGTGTGTGTGTGTGTGTTAATTTATGGTGATATTATGTCAGATTGCTCAGACAGGTGTAGCTTTATGTCCTGACGCTCTGTCCATCTGGAAAAGCTTATCAGGAAATGTTAGCAACACTCTGAAAAAAAATGAAGAGCACCTCTGAGACATGAGCCAACAAGAGCATGTAAAAACATCTTGCAACATGAAATCAAATCCTGAGGAGGATATAAACAAATCCCAGCTTTTTAAGGCACACATAAAAACCTATATGCAGGTTTCATTTGAAAGAATCCGCCACTTCCATCAAAGTGTGTTGTCTTTCTGCTGGTATCTCTGTCCAGTGTTTGACTGTGTCGTCCAGTGTCTGTGTTGTTTGTTGTTCTTTGTCTATGCTTTCCTCTTTCCACTCACTCCAACCAGTCGAGGCAGATGGCTGCCCACCCAGAGCCCAGTTCTGTTTTTTCTTCTGTAAAGGAAGTTTTTCCTCCCCTCTCTCGCCCTGGGCTTGATCTTGGACGTCTGAGTCTTTCCTTCAACACAACGCAGAGTCAGACACGCCGGTCACACTTGGTGCAGTAACCACCGGTTACACATGTCAACATTTAGTTGTAAGTTTGTTTTTAACTGTATTTATTCATTTCTGTCTTAGTATATTCACTTCCTGGTCACGGGGCGCCGGCCAAATGAGTGTGTATGTGGCTCCTAAAACGTTTGGCGAACAGGTGACGTGAGGCAGTGCTCTCATTGGAGAATTAAAGAATCACAGCAGGGCGCAAAAATCTGTGCCCCGGAAACCAATCAGTATAGTTTTTATTTTCTTGTGCTTATGTGATTGGATGATTTTCGCCGCATTGCCAAGTGGCCTTGAGTGAGATCCAGACAGGATCCGGACGCTTTGAGGATCAGAATAAACATAAAGCAGACATTAACGTGCTCCAAATGTCACAGGTAACACCGTTTTTGTTACTCCTCCGTTTAGTCTCCTACGGGACTGCAATTTAACGGGATATGAACGCCACTTGACTATTCTCCTACTGAGTGTCTATTACGTGGTCAAGTGGATAATCAACAAAGTATTAATCGACAAAGTATTAATTCACTTCTCTGTGAATACCCAACAAATTCAGGTGGAAATTCACAATGATAGAAGTCAGTGACTTTAAAATGAATACATTTTATTACATATACATGCTTTTATTTTCAAACTTTTCATTTAACCTAGCCTCACTTTTTTTCAGTGTACAGGGTCAAAGATGACTTTTTAATCCTAATTTTATAATGCAGTTTTAGAATTGTGACAACTTAAGCAGAGAAAGCTGAACCAAGATGTCACGCAAAAAATGTTTTAAAATAAAATAAAATAATTCCTCCGGAAGCACAAAACAGACACACTATCTCAGCTTTAAAGCTTCTAGCGTTTGTAAAACAGAGGTATGTGGAGGTGGCAGTGGACTGTAATAGATAAGCCACTAAAACCCATGTCACAACCTTTGAATTTGAACAGACGCAGGTCAAACGTTTGCTGGAGTGCTTTCACACACACCAGCCTTTACTGTTAATTTGACAGCATTTGGCTGTGAAGCTGGCATGTTGTGTAACCACGGTATTACATTACCTCCGTGGCACAGCTTGTCCACCACGGTTCACACATCAAACCTCCGCACAAAGTCAGGCCGACGCTGTCTCACGCTGAGATGGGCCTACTGTGCAACACCAGACACAGCTGGCCTTTGTTCCAGCGCATGAGCTGCATCTTCACATGCTGTTCTCTGCAGTCAAAGGAAATCGGTTTGATTTACTGTCATAACTGAGCTCACTGACTGAAAGTAAGCAGAAGAGGCCGGGGACGCTTGTAACACTTTTTATCTGAGCACCTGTAACCACAAGTGGCAAAATACATGCTTTGTTTACTCCAATAGAAGTACAGATACTTGAGTAAAGTATTAGAGAATGTAAAAGTACAGTACGACATTTTTATACATCATTTCATCTCGTTATTTTTTTGCATCACCTTTGTCTGTAAAACTATGTTTCACATAGTTTTCGTCTTCTCTCGTCTTGTTGTCACTTTTTTACATCGTTTGCGTTGTTTGTGTTTTGTCGAATCCATTACATCACGTTCGTCTTGTTGCATCTTTTGCTTCGTTTTCATCACGTCGTTTACATCATTTTCATCTGGTTACATCTTTTACATAGTTTCCACCTCGTTGCTTATTTTCCGCAGTTTTCATTTTGTTGCGTTTTCATCCTGTTACGTCTTTTATGTTGTTTTGATCCTCTTTTGTCTTGTCGTCCTGTTTGTCTTGTGAGACATGTACCAATGGATACACCGAGGGATTGTCTTTTCTAGGTGTTATTGTTCCATTTTTTACATTTTAAATCAGCCTTGGTGTTGGAATGCCTTCAAACTAAAAAGTAAAGATTTTACGGGCTTTTACCTAATTATGGTTTTAAACGCAGGGCTTTATCTTGAGTATTTTTACCCTCTGCTATCTCTACTTTTCCTTAAGTTAAAGGTCAAAGTACTTTTTATTTTATGAAAGAAAATGACGTATTAAAGACTAACTCACTTACATTCATGTCACATGGTTGTACCTTTTTAAGGGCCACCGTACCCTGCAAAATAAAGCCATTTTGAAATGAACTGGTAATGAAGCATGTGAACCCAGTGATTTCCATTAGGATTGGCATTCCCATTGATAAGGCCTGAACATTTTGACTGTCCTTAAATTAGGAGCACATGTCCTCGAGATAAAGTTGATGATAGGGTATTGTTTTGTTATCCTTCACACATTTCCACAGTGTCTCACATTCGACAGTACCACTGTGGCTAAAGTAAGGAGGTTTAGTCCGACTCCCTCACGCCTTCGTCCCTCAGAGGTAAAACCCACCATACGTCCAGAGACACTACAGCAGATGTGAAGACGGAGCGTTTTCGCTGCGTATTACCCTTCACGGTGACTAATCATTATCCTCCAGTAGTCCTGAGGCAACGCGCTGCTGCCAACGCGGAGCCGACTTCACGGACGCCGCCACGTGTAGGACAACGAGGAAGGAAGTGAAAAGCTGTCAGGCTGTGACTCCATGTGGGAGCATATGCTGCGGAGGAAAACGTACAAAAACATATCACGCTGCCGTGCAAAGAGACGTTTCTTCAGCTCACCATTGTTTCAGTTCTGAGCCATCAGACAGGGGTCATGAAAGCAGACGGGATGAATGACGAGATTAAATACAAATACACATACACAACATAAGCATCACTTGGTTCCACTCAGGGTGGATGGGATGGAGGAGGCCCACGCATTAGTATTATTATGATGAAAAGATTAAAGAAGAAAGAAACAAATGAGTTCCTCTGTCAAGGAGGTTATGTTTTTACCGTCCGTTTACCTGTCTGTTAGCTGTCTAGCGTCCCCAAGTTCAGGAGGATTGTTCCTGATGACAGTGACGACACATGACTACGTTTTGGCTGATCGAGGTCAAAGATTGCCCTTTGTTAACCTGGGGCTTGTTATATAACATGGTTTTGTAGAATATATACTTCTATATACATTCTAGTTCTCGTACAGGTTTACAAACAACATTTCAAAACTTTTCCATGTCCTTTCATAACCTTTAAGGTGAACATGGACAGAAGTATGTATGTATCGAATTATTGTATGAAAATTAAACACTGACCGTTTTCATTCTCTGTTGGTTATTTTCATTTTCACTCCATGTACTGAGATGAAACTGTTCCATTTTATAAGGCTTGAAATAATATAGGTCCAAAATTTGGCAAAAATGCATTGTTTTTAGTCACACATTGACAACAAAAAGCCAGCGCAGCACCAGAGCCTTCACAAACCAAAGAAAAAGCCCCGAGGTCAACTCCATTCTCCTCAGTGTCTGAATCTGACAGGTTTATGCTCTGGTTTTGTAAATTTCATTACAGGCAAAATTCAGGACTTAAGAAATGTCAGCTGCTTTTTCATGACTTTACAGTTGACAGCATCATCAAGATAAGATTTATTTTACCTCACCAAGAGCAATGTAATGCCATTTATTCCACTTAAGTTTTCAACAGTAAATTTCCTGTGTCTAAATTACAGCGTTTGAAGACATTCTGCAGCTACAGGTTGTAAATTCACACCTACTTTGAGTCTTAGCCTTACTTTTCATGTTTGAAAATGACGTCCAGCCTATCATATTTTCTACTTACGTCATCATAGTTATTTGACAATTATCACCTAGTTTTGATCTCAAATCAGCGAACTTCATCAAGTTTTTATCCTCAAGAATTTTCTATTACTTTTCCAAAACTTGGACAGATTATGCTTCACTTCAGGACTTTTCCAGGCCTGGAAAATCTGATTTTATAATTCCATGACTTTTCCAGGCTTGTCATGACTGTTGGAACCCTATACTTAGTGTTAAAAATGCGTGCTTTCCCCGTTGAGACCACAACAGTGAAAAGGTGCTACTGTACGAGTTTTTAAATGTCGTTATAGCAAGACAAAAAGCGCCTCTTCTCTACTTGTTTAACCCAGGTCATGAGAGGAAAACCCAAACAACCTCTTCAGCAAAACGCTTTTAATAAGAGCTGTCATTTGAAGCTTCTACGATGGTTTCCATCTGTCGGCTCCACTCATAACTGTTCAGTGCCTTTAATAGGTTTTAGAACAAATCAACCGTTCTACCTGAACGGTCCGATTCAGAACACACCAAACGCTGATGCTATCTCAAACCACATGTGAAAATTAAAGCCTAATATTGAGCCTGTGTTTTAATGACAGAAAACGTGGCTGCGAGTGTTGGAGCTGAGTGACTCTCCTCCACATACGCAGTAACAGGAAATGACACACAAACGCATGGAATTATGAAGTACAAAAAACAACTTTATTTACAAAACAAACCACTGCCCCCATTCCACAAACCCCTAAAATTCGGTGACTACTGAGGAATGCTATGTCTGTGCTTGTGGCTGAGGTTGGGAATTTACAGGACAGAGAAGAACACCACCCAGCGCAGACCTTCAGTGTTTCTTCCACCCACTTATTTAGTCTGAGTTCAACTGTCGTCTAATGCCGCAGAATGAGGACTCGACTGGGTTACGGCTCGGCTTCTGTTCGGTTGGCAGTAAAGTAATTAAATGCCGAGAGGTTAGGGGTTAGGGATCGGACAATTCTAATTAACATATTCAAATAAAACAGACCATACAAACTAGTTTCATTTTTGCTGAAACCCAACGAGGAGGACAAAGTAAAAACACCTTCACACTTTAAATATTCTTAGGTCTTATGTTCATCAAATTGATCTCTACACATCATGTCCATCACGGAAACGAGGCTCTTTTCTTCTCATCAGCTCAAAGGTTCTATACTTGGGGCGGATGACGATGTAAATTATTTCCACATTTAAGCAGTGTGAATTCTGTTCACACAGGCCTTGTGTGCGAGCGTCACTTACACAGCTCTAAGTGTGAATAGATGTGATTGCGGTGACAGTTTTTAGTAATGTTAGAGAACTTCCTGTCATGTTTTCATTGGAAAGGTGAGGCTTCTGCTGAGAACTGCTGTGAAGGAAAGGTGTGAACAACTGACTCGATTTTCAGTAATTGAGTCAATGTGTACATGTACTGATACACGTACGCATTGGGTAAATGTCTGTCACCTTTCAGTGTGATGCATTTCAGCATTTGTGTTGCAAAAAGGTGGTGTGTCGTCATAACTAGGGCTGGGCGATCGTAGATCATGGACTATATTAATATGTCATATGATCTGCTTTTCAGAGGGATGGAACAGATTGTGTTATTAAATAAATAACAGCACAGTCCAAACTTGTCTACTCTGTTAACATTCGTTGTAAATGGCTCGACTACTAGTGTAATTACAGTACTTCACAGAGACTACAGTGTTTATTTGCACCTGTGTGATTCTTTAGCGTCTGACAACACAAAAAATGTTCAGTCAGAGTACGTGCAACGTGTTGCTTTGCTGCTGCTGAAGACATCGTGACTGACTTAATGACGACTTCAGATGATGAAGAAGAAGTCCAGCTTCTGAACTCTGACGTGCACTAAGTGTGACTTCCACAGATGCTTTGCTGAAGCATCGAAACACAATGTTGAGCGTGTGAAAACATTTTTGGTTCATTATAAAACTCTGGGACAGATTGTGTTAAGATTCTTGTAATTAATATAAAATACTGCAGCTGCCACAGATGTATGGACATTTTGGAAAATGTGGACCAGTGTTTACTCCATCAATGAGAAGATTTGTTTCAGCTTTTAGTCAATTAAGAACAACAGAAAGCCATCACACACAGCCTCCAGAAACCAGAGGAAAATTTTAGTTTGGTTGCAACTAACCTACATTTCCTATCTTCATTCACATCGTCATATGATCTTTTGGCCAGATTGCCCAGTCCTGATCATTACTCATCATCCCAACTGTATCTGACATCTGGGTGTACGTTTCCATGTAATAAGGTGTTTCTGTCCTTGAAGTGTAAAGCTCCATACTTGTCCATCAATCTGTTTCCTTACAAGAGAAAAACTGTGGCACAGCAGGATCTTTGTGTGAACGTCCGTCCGTCTCTGCTGTGTCCATGTGGAGCTCTGTGTGTGTGTACGATTAGAAGGCGTAGCGAGTACGGATGTCCTCCAGTTTCTTCGAGACCTCAGGTGGCGTTCTGTCCAGCTCCTCTGCCACGCTCTTCTGCTTGTGAGGGTCCATGCTGTTGAACTGCTCGCACAGATCTCCGTCAATCACATTCTGCAGACAGAGCACACGAGGGACTCAATAGAAATATGTGACCGATGGCCTACGACACTGGAATGTGCAAGAGACGGACTAGAGAGGAAATTGAGGGGTCAGATAACACGAGGACAGGTGGAACAACACCAACCTTGACTGGGAAGTAGTAGGATCTGAAGCTGAGGTGGTCTCTGCCGCAAAGTGGAGGGAACTCTGAGCGCATGTGCATCTCCAAGTGCTGGAAGAAGTCATGATCCTGGAGGAGAGGATGGAGTATTAAACAAGACTAATGTCCTGTCCACACTAAAGCGGATATATTTCTAAACAAGTATTTTCCTCCTCCATTTAAAAAAAAAAACTAACAAACTCTGTTCACATGACCATCATTTAAAAAAAAAAATCTCCGAACACACAACAATGCAAAACGATTACAAACCAGTACAAACCATTGTTTCTGGTGGACTTTAAACTGGGAGACATGCATGTATTGGGATATGACACCAACATTTTCTAATATCTTTTCCCTGTTTTCCCTGTTCACACAGATATACACAAACATCTTCACCCTGGAAAGCGTTTTTTTAAAATTCCTTTACATTTACGTGTGGCTAAGAGGTCCAAATGTAGAGAAAAATGTCCATTTTGCAAATTATCTGAATTAGTGTGGATGGGCAGTAGACAAAAAAAAGAACAATGGGAGAAAGGGAGTCATTTCGGGTCATAACATCACACATAGGGACAAAGGGTCTCATGTTTGTGTTTTACCTCATGTGAAGTGAAGGGGACCAGTATTCCAATGCCTCCAGACAGAGTGGTGTAGACCAGGGACTCTGAACCTCCCGGGATCAGAGTGGTTTTCTGGAGCGACAACACTGTCTCTCCTACGTGGTAGTTGACGATCACCTCAGCCTGGAGAGACACAAAATAATCAACAGATTGACAATGAGAACAGTCGTTAGTTGCAGCTCTACTAGAACATTCATTTTCGATACAATATAATACATTTTAATGTCATGTTATTTCATATAACATCAACTTTTGATGTTTGACCCGTGGCCCTCTGCAGAGATTCATTTCTGGCCGTTCATAGTTAAGACTTTGGGCCCCTCTGGTTTGGAGTACGCCGTGTGCAGCCTCAGTGGTCTTATATAACAGGTTTCCCTTACCATTATAAGGCTTAGCTGCAGAACCCAAGCCATTTTGGGAACCACATAAGCCTAAAAAGTAACATCAGCTTTTTGGATGCTGTTTATTCATCATCTGCTCCAGCTTTTCTAAATTTTTGTACAAAGATATGTTGATAATGTTCCAAACTTATGTGAAATTATAGAATTTTTTTAATTGAAACCCATATTTTTCTTCTGGTAGGAAACTGCCCATACATGTGTCTAAATCTTCCAAAAACCTGGTGAAAAAGCTGGAATACAGACAGCACCTAAGCCCTCTGAAAGGGGTGAAATGTAGTCGTTGCCAAAGTACAGACCTCTTGTCAGTGATAATCAGTTCAGTCATGTAAAGAGATATTTGGAAGGAGCTCAGTTTGGATACAATATAGATATAAGAACATGTCATGTCCCGAGACAGCTGCAAGTATGGAAACAGTACGCTGACTCTGTGTCAAGGCCAGAAACAAGACACACTATGTTCCTCTGCTCAGAGGAAATTAGCCCAGATGGTCAGATCTAATTCAATAACCATCAAAACACTGCTTTGCCAATAACCAGGTAATGACTAGGACGTTTCCTGTGTACAAAGACAGCATTGGGGAGTAAAATAAGACCCAGTACAGGTCTGAGGAAACCACACATAGGGTAGACATGAAATTTAAACATAAACTGTGTCGCCGAGACAGACCAGAGCCAAAGCTTCCCTCACGACTAAGTTTGTATTTGTGCACCTGATGTGTAAAACTAGAGGCGGGCGATGTGGCCAAAAGATCATATCACCATCTACTATTGAATTGCAATCTTCCTTGTCTGTTTTGAAATAGAGTACAGCTGATGGATTTCTCTACTTGCAAAACGAAAAAAATATTCTAAAGACACCACTATAGACTATTATTTTTGCATTAAAATAACGATTAAAGCTGCAGTGCTAGATTTTTTTTTGGTGTTATTGAGCAAAAAACCTAGAATTACCTTTGAGCACATTGTAATTCAAGTGGTCTGAGAGGAGACAAGAATTCTACCAACTTCTGACGAGTCCACAGAAGCTTAGAAAAGTGTCTTCCCTTTTCTACAGCATCGTGTAATGACGTCATGTTCACCTATATTTATATTTTTTTGCTCCTGTTGCTTTAAACCCTGGGTTTATTGGACAATTAAAATAAGGATTTAAAGACTTGTAATTGACAGTGAACTATGATTCAAGAATCAAGTATTCCTATTTAAAGGGAGAGTTGAACATAGCATCCTAGCATGCCCTTTGAAATTCTGATGCTTAAATCAGATATTTTTCCAACGATCTTGTGTCAACACTCAGGGTAAAGGTGGGGAATAACAGGTATGGAAGAATATTTGCAGCTTGGCGTGTCACAATGCCGATCCACAGTCTGCATTTCACATGTTACAAGATGTTTTACACCCGAAACATCTGAGGAGGAAAGGAAATGACAGGGTAGTGGGGCCTGTAGTGGGGTCTGGGGAAGGTTAGGAATTAAACACTCAGAACTTTGACTACAATTTGATTTAGTCTTCAGTTTCTTGTTCAAATGGAAGCTTTACACTGCTGAACATGAGACACATTTTCTACTGTTTTTGAGGAAACATGTGATTTATGTAAACGCAAATTAAAATCATTCACTAATGTAAAAGAAAATGCAGAAAGCATTTAAAATGTAATACTGACATGCATCACTCATTGTGTAAATGTGCCGTTGTGCGGTTTTAAAGTGATTTAGCTTTTAAGCAAATTTTATCAAGAAATTAAACATTGCTAAACTGAATAAAATTAGAGCAACAGGAAGAAACAACATGACGGAGAGAACCCCATACACAGTCAATCCTTTCATTTTATCTCACCAGACGGCTATGTCTCTTTGACCTTGATCTTTTGAGATACATTAATCAAATCAAAGTGGAATGCATCTAATTTAATGTACGACCACATTTAGCCAAGGCATACATAATTAAGTTCATCCAAATGCAAAGACACACAGAGCTGTGTCTCTATCTTTAGACCCTTTCAGACGTGCACTGCAACCCGGAACTTGTGCAGACGTTATCCAGAGGAGCCATATGTGAGAACGTAAATGTCCCAATCAGTTGGACCACACATTAAACTTTACCCTGACCTGGGACCGATTCAGTCCACGGCTGAATAGAGCAGGTCACTGCCCAAAGAATTCACAGCGAGTGTCAATGATGTTTGTATCATGTCAATATTAAAAGAACGACAGGATTACGGTTAACTGGAATATCTTAACTGGAGAGATTCAGGAACTTCTGTCAGTAAGGGCCAACACCAAAATGGTCAGACAAATTACCAAGTTTTTTGGACTTTCATTCGTTTTATTTTATTTGTGAGGGACCAAGTACAATAATGTACATGGTTAAACATGAATGTTGCCATTTTTGCTCCTGCCTCCAGCACATTCTACCCTGATGCCACCCCTCTCCTAAACCAAATGGAGTATTTCCAGTGAGAACCCGTCTGGCACAATCGATCTCCTGTTGTGTATGAAAAGAGCAACTGGTTGGAGATGATCTGATTGTGCCGGATTTCTGTCCAAAGTTCTTATGAGACGGTTTTTGTGAGGACACTCAATGCTGAATCCTGACCTAATTGACCCCAATTGTAACCCTGAAACCAAGTCTTAAAATTAGAAAAACACTAAAATATATCCACACAATGTACAAAAGACATGCGATAGAGCTTTCAGAATAAGGACAAATGCAGACCTCCACACCCAAATCTAAAAACAGACAGTACATTTCCAAACTCAAATGAAAATCTCAATCAATGTGCACACAGGCAGAAATAGCTGACAAACACTGTATCACAAAGACAACTGGGACCAACACATAGCGTCTAAATTGGAGGGACTTTCCCAGTCTATCTGCTACCTAAACAGTTTTTGACCAGGATTTAAATGTGGCATGGTTGATGCTGTGTGTGTGTACACACACACTTCCATTTGTGAGTAGGTTAAACTTGTGGTTGCCACTGTTATGCAGTTGTGCATGTCGGCGGTTGGAGGTCAGAGTAGTGGAGGCGGCAGATTAGTGCTTCGAGCCAGAGTCCGACACAGGACTGAAATTCTGGTAGCAGAAGGAAACGGCCTGGATCATTCAAAGCTGTCTGGTCTGAGACCAACAGCAGACACAGTGTTTTGGTATGAACACTTGACACATCCTGTTCTGTCTAGATACGGTAAAGGCTGACGGATAGACCAGATAGACCGAAGTCTCAAACTGCACACGTCACTGAAGCAGTGCAACCGAGTACACTTTCATTTTAACTTAAACTCCCATCATAGTTTGAAAATGAAGAAAAGAACATAATAAAAGAGATGTGCTACAACACCACCTGCTGACATGATCAGTGCAATAGAGTAGATATCTTGCAATGGCATTTTATTCAAGCATGTGTCATATCTGCAGTGGAAGACGACTAACAAACAAACAAAAAAGAAGAAAAAAAAATAGATAAATAAAGCAGCAGTAAAGTATAGGAGCCTGTGTAGGACATATAAAATAGGGAATGGTGAGTTTACCTTCTGTGATGCTCCATTAAGGAGGCCTCTGTCCCATAATGCTTTGTTGCCTGTGGGATCTTCATCTACATCATCACTTGTGTTTGGGGGAAGACGCACCTGGCAAAGTTAAACAGGAAAATTAAAAGATACATTTACGTAGCCGGTCTAAGTCTTAGTATTCTAATACACCTGGACAGATGGACAGACAGACAGAGACAGATAGAGACAGACAGACAACACACCCCCTCCCCCCTGCTTACGATGCTGATGTTCCCAAACTTATCGGCGGAGGCCATGGTGTCGTAGTCCAACAGACAGGCTGTCGTGACCCAGCGGGGATATGTATCATCAGCGAAGATGATGAGCTGGTTCTCATTACGTCTGTAACGGACCCAGAATAGACTCTCTTGCACGTCAGACACGATCACGCGCTGCCCGATGGTATAGATGCCCGTCACCAGGTTGGGAACGTGCTAGACAGGAAGATGGAGAGCCTTTTAAGTACACTCTGCAGACATGGTTCTGCATAAGTGTCTTGTGATTCTCTGTCCCTCGGATGCCCCTGAACTACTCCTGAACTACATATCCACATCTGGCCATTCAGACCCTCCTCACCCTTGTCTCAGCCTCTTTCTGACTTGGTACCACTTTTCAAAATCAGGCAGTGAGTGGAGTTGGGCTTAAAATGGGGATAAACATACTTTAAACAGCAACCAATGACATAACTCTCACCTGACACTTCTTTATTCCTTAAAAAAAAAGTCAAAACCTGCAGATAACAGGATATGCCACATATCCTTCTGACACATAAACATTAATGGATCCACAACACCAGTTATCACACTTGGCTTAGATTATTATTTCAACACACGATTTGTTTTACCTGACATGTTTCAGAATATTTAGGCTACACAGGAATAGGTGGAGAGGAGATAGGATTATTAAAAATGTATCTATTCAATTTAAACATCTTTGTCTTACCTTGTTCTCACATTTACGCAGCAGCTTCTTCTTGCCCAGGTCATAGATTCGGAGCAGTTTCCCGACTCCCACCAGGACACGCCCTTGGAAGGGAGCAATGGCCAAAGGCACGTCCTCTACTGGTGTCTGTGAATC
Organism: Coranthus polyacanthus; assembly: GCA_037367275.1. Taxonomy (NCBI): domain Eukaryota; kingdom Metazoa; phylum Chordata; class Actinopteri; order Kurtiformes; family Apogonidae; genus Coranthus; species Coranthus polyacanthus. Next base: position 22,665,049 of record JAPQRN010000022.1, on the reverse strand, counting down.
AAAACACAAAGAAGAAACGGGCTGAAGCTCATCACATCATTTTAGGATGTTCAGCATCACTTTAGATATGAGCCCCAGAATTTCGCTGGGTCATAGCTGTGATTGGTGAAAGTCTTTAACATAATAGGCGCTTTCGCACAGAGTAGTTCTAAGAACTTAGTTCTAGGAACTATCCACCTCAAATTTGGTTCTAGGAACTAT
>JAPQRN010000022.1:22612761-22628723 GCA_037367275.1 Coranthus polyacanthus | reverse complement strand
CTGTATGCAGTCCTATTTTAACACATCAGCTGAGTGCCATCTTTAAAGAGAGATAGTGATAAATTGTCATTTCTCTCAGAGTCAAATGCTTAAAAAAAAACAAAAAACAAAAACACACATATCCACCCTTTCTGTCATTTATTAAGCTGCGCTTACGTCCTCTGTGCTTTCGTCCTCTCGAAGCATGTAGCCCTCGTCGAACGTCTGTCCGCCCTGCTCGGCATAGAAAGACGTCTGGTCCAGCAGCACGCCGCACTCCTGACCTGTAGTCACCTCATCGCAGAAGGCACGGTCACGGCGCAAGGCCAGCACCGTGGCTGATGCCGGCTCGAACGCTGCACATACAAACAGGACAAGCCTCGTAAATAACAGGCGTTCCACTGACACTAGGCTCGGATTGTGAGAATGGGTCTCGCTCACCGTAGCTGCCAGTTTCGTCCGAGGTGTATTTGTATTTGGGAGAGTCGTCCGTGGCGGGGACCTTCTTGTTTCTCAACTCTTCAATGGCATAGATGTCCAACATGATGTGATCCTCGCCTCCAGCACCCTTACCCTGGGACTTTAACTACACACAAACACGCATAAATTGTGTTATTCAGCTCTAGTGAAAACTTCAGTAGAGTCAAACAACTGTTAAAGCTGCAGGAGCTGAACCGAATTCGAAAACATAAACCTTCCTCCTGCAGATCTCTCTGGACAAATTAAAAGACTAAATATAAAAAAAAATGACCTGATGCCATTTCAGGAAAAGGGAAAAGTGACAAACACTGCATACATTTTACATTGTTTTATTAGTTCGCCTGTGCTACATAATGCCATTCAACACAGTAGCTCTGAAACTAAAGTCTATCCTTGTAATGCTTACATGTTCAGGTTATGTTGGCATTCTCTTCTTCTCATTTCCTACTAAACCTTCAGATCAAAGACCAAACATTACAAGCCTCATAATGATAGGACTTACTGAAGACCAACTGTCTTAAATTACCTAAGATTATACAGCTGGGAGTGTAAGATAGTAACTTGAGTTACAAATATGTGCTATTCGCATCTGCCAAACGCAACATGACCCTAGCTCACTGTAATGTGTTTGACATTGGCCTTAGGCTGCAGTAAACTACAAAAGAAATCAATCCCTGTGTGAAATCAAACAATGGATCAACACAAGGCTGTAAAGTAAATGCAGGTTTATTTAAAAAGCGAGTGCACGGCTTCTGATTCCTACTTACAGTGCAATACTAGCAGAACGCTGACAAGGGGGGAAAAAAGGCGTACCGAAGGGACTGAACACAAAACACTGTTCAGTGGAGTTTCTAACAGAATGGACAAGGCTGAGTTTAAACATTTGGGAATACCGCCTCCTCTCAGTGAACGCTGTCCTACCTGTGCTGCCTTCTTCTCTTCCTCAAAGGCAGCCAGGTCCACGGCCATGCCTTTCTCCTCTGCGATGAGGGAGGTCAGGTCCAGAGGGAAGCCGTATGTGTCGTACAACAGCCATGCTGTGTCACCTGCATGCACAGGGAGAGGGAAAAGCTGCTTCATGTGTAATATAGGCTGGATAATGACCGGATATCAGCCTGGCCAATTATCAGATCTTATATTTAGCATTTTTATGATTATCAGCATCATTATTTATTTTAATCTAATATTAGAAAAAAAAAAAAGGATTTTAAAAAGGTGCTACTCTGATGCCGCTGCTTCTCTCAGTCTGCCTTCTGCACCCCAATCTGGTGTTGCTGAACTGGGACTAAGCCACTTCATTTTACTAGTAGGGTTTCGCAGCAGCGGCCCTGTCAGTGCAATATTATTGCCATGGCTTCTTCAAAAGTTTTGAAATGTCAAGAATTCTCAATTACATGACTCTGCAGAGGGTTTTTCATTTTGAACGACAGATACACATGAAGACGTGGAGAGATTCAACCGAGATGAGAGGGAGGTTTAACTAACGTCACTTTTAATACCAATAACATGACCATGTGATGTGTGATCCAGTTAAGTGACATGAGTAAAGTGTAGCTGGTCAGCTTTCTGACAATGCATTGTTTCAACCATTTCCTTGACATTTGTCGATATCAGGATCACGTAACGTGTTACCTTTTTCCATCTAACTCTTCTCTGTGTAAAATTTGCAGAGTTTTTAGCTAGTTTCTGAGTCAGAACCGTTGACATAAATGCTGTCAATACATCCAGACAGTCTATCCTTAATAAAAGTACATGCTCTAAAAACTAGTGATTATGCAGTAAACATAATATTAGCCACCGGCATCGATTGGTCCAGCTCTATATACGGGCATCTATAAACAGGAACAAAAGACAGACTAGTGACTTGGCTGATAGTGGCAGATACAAGAAAGAACAGAAAAATGGAAAGATTTAGGATTTAGAGAGAATGGAAACAAGAGCTGTGAACTCAGTGCCTTCAAAGATATAAAACTATATGCTACAGATTTTGTACGTAGCATCAAACACACGACTACATCTTAAAAGTGATACTAAACACTAAAACATGTTTTTCTGAGCTGTAAATTCTATGGCTTAATTGTGATGAAACACAAGAAAATCTGCATTTTCTAGGTGAAAATGGCACAACACACCACTTCCTGTTTTAAAATCTTCTTAGGCCTTCCCACCTTGATGATGATGTAGAGTGACACCCTTTTGGACAACTGTTTAAAAAAAACGTTTCACTTCTAATTAAGAGTTGTTCAGCCCACCTGTCCTCCAGAGGGAGTCTGACAAAACTCAATCATTTTCTGACGGGGAACTGAAGCTGCTGTATCGCTCTATTTGAAACCTCCAGACTGACACAGGGGAAGCAATTCTATTGAGCAATTTGATTCGATTAATTTGTTTGACGGTTTGAATCCGAAGTAACGTTTCTGTCCGGGAACTCTGGTAGGATTAAGAGGCTTCAGGACTTCAGTTCCCCATAGGACCTAAGGACCTAATGATGGTAAGAAAATATTCTAAATATAGCGTACACTTAAACAGATATTGATTTTCTTAGGTGGGCCTTTCTCTTTTTTTGTAATTCTCTGTCATGCAGATGACCCTGAACTACTCCTGTCACACACATCCATCCCTGACATTGTCATTGACTGAGTGTGGTGGTACATTTGCACTTTAATAAGCCTGAGCAATTCCCACGGTGTCTGACCTGGGATGGTTTTGCTGTCTCCCAGACTCATGATCTTTCTATTGAGGATATTGCGCCCCCTGCTGAGGGTTTTCAGGAACTGTGCCTCCTCGTCATTAATGATGTCCTTCACCATTTCTGGATCTTTCTTTAACTCTGGGAATGCTTCGCCCTGGATTATGGAAAGTGAGAGGAAAGAGCAAACAGATTTCAGGAGAGAGGACAATCAGAAATGTCAGGGCATGTAGCATTAGACACAAACTAGATGTTACTATTGAGGTAAACTGTGAGTAATAGTGAAATGGTGAAGCTACAACTACACTTCCCTTACAGTGAATCACAGAGTAACAACAAAGCAGGGAAAGAAACAACATCTCACCAGGGACTCAACCACCACATCCACCAGAGAGGCAAAAAAGCCTTTCTGAGCTCCAAGCTTCTCGTGGGAATAACGGACTGCACGACGCAGGATCCTCCTCAGCACATAGCTAGAGAAGAAGCCATAAAAAAATACAACTAACACGTTGCCTTCATTCAACACCTCATTACTCAGGTTAGTTTTGCAGTGTTGTGCATGGAGAGCTTGGCAAGTGTCCATCTTTTAAACGTTCAATATTCACTCACCCTCTTCCTGTGTTGTCAGGCCGTCCGCCGTCCGACAGGGCAATGGTGATGGTGCGAGCGTGGTCGGCCAGCACGCGGTAGGCCATGTCAATGCCGTCAGCATCCTCAGCACCTACTTTGCCCGTGTAAGGTCGAGCACCTGTACCCTGAAAGAAAAATAACATTGATGTAAGGCTGATTAAAAGGTTTTTTTTTTTTCCTTGTACCTCAGGAGTCACACTGTTATCAATCTGTAGTTAAGCAGCAGCATTTGTGAATATTCATTTTACAAACACTACAATACTTCCAGTATCTTTTAAAATCAAGACAGAGAGGACGTTTTACAAACTATCAGTATTGGCAGACTTCAGACTTCCAAGCTGGAAAGAGTGATTTTGAAATAAAATAGCTCAAAAGATAAAAATTGCTCCCAGCTAGATATTTTCATTGTTAGTTTGATGTTCTGTTACACATTTATTGATCAAAGCTGCAGTGCTTCATTGGGCAAAAATGAGAAAATTACCTTCCAGCACATTGTAATTCAAGTGGTCTGAGAAGAAACAAGAATTCTACTCACTTCTGTGAAAAACTTTTCAGGCTGTAGAAAATCTACCGTGATGCAGACTTTGGCGGGGTTAAATATGTGATTGACAGCTGAAATTAGCTCTACTGTTCTACTCCGTGGCTTGACACAGAAGCTCAGAAAAGTGGCTTCCCTTTCCACAGTGGTGTGAAATGGCCTGATGTCATATATATATTTAATCTTTTAATTTGGACCAAGGAGAGAGCTGCAGAAAGAAGGTGTGTGTTTTCAAATGGTTTTTTTCCTGCTGATTTCAGCTCCTGCAGCTTTAATTACTTCGAGTTTGGTGTTCAGTGATTCAGATTTATTTAGATATTTGTTACTTTGACTTAAATGTTCAGTTCAACAGTTATCAGGTTCTAATAAAAGTCAGTTAATTTCAGACATACATAATGCATTTTCAGTGTCAAAATTTTGGGATGGAAGGGTAGGGATTATTTTTGGCCAGTTAATCAATTATGGGCTTTTTCCTACTCCAAATTATTGTTTGTCGGCCTTAGGAGGTCAGATTCTTTTACCACATTCACTCGTCCATTGCATCTGGACCTTTCAGTACCTTCTGAATGGCTTCAAAGTATGGGACGAAGAGGTCAGTGTCATAGTTGGACATTTTATTCTGCAGCACAGACACCAGTCGCTCCAGACCCATCCCTGTGTCAATGCTCTTCTTAGGCAGCGGCTTCAGCTCCGTCTCCGACTCTCTGCAAGAATGTAAACAGAAAAAAAACATTTACAACATGGCTTCACCAACCTACAGAGTAATAATGTTAGGCCCTCTGCCATTCAAATGCATGCATTTACCTGGTTTAAACCATGTAATCAGATTTCTCTAGCAGAAATCTATTTGTACTTCTCTTAATCTTTTACCATTAACCTGGTCTACTACTGAAATGGACATTTATGAAATCAGATCTTGTGAACAACATATAAACAACTTTTTTAACAGGAGGAGATGTGGAGGCGTGTGCACTGCACATTGTACAAAATGTTCAGTGCACAATAAAAGGTGTGTCCAAACTCCACCTGCTTTACCTGATCTCCTAATTAAATTTTTTTTATTGTGGTTATGTTTCTGTGTAGGTGTGTTGCCATCATAAAGTGCACACAGCTGCACGCAACATTGGATTGCTTTGTTAATTTCTCATTACAACATTAAATTCCTGAAAACATAAATAGAAGACAGACGATGACAATGGCTGAAACACTATTAGCGCAGTCAAGCAGTGTGTAAAACGATGCCCATCATGGAGGGTAAAATAAAGCAAACCAGAAGGTGGCAACACTTAACCCACCAGTTACGTTTCACTATGTTTCGTGTCTCTGTCCGAGTGTGTTACCTATTAAACTGGATGAACACCAGGTTCCAGATCTCCAGGACGTTGGGGTCGTCCATGTTCACCAGGTGAGAGGCGTCTCTTCCTCCGATGCGGTCGTAGTGGATCTCGCTGCAGGGGCCGCAGGGGCCTGTGTCTCCCATCTCCCAGAAGTTGTCCTTCATGCTACCTGGAAGGATGCGAGCCTCGTCCACCCTGACGGAAAGATCAAGGGACAAAGTTATGTCAACATTGGGACATATGAGCAAAGTGGAAATGAAAATCCAAGCTTTGTGCAAAACTGCAGTGGTTTATGTGACACAAAAAGCTGAGTGAAGTAAAAAAAAAAGTGCAAGAACATACTTCCTTTTCACTAACCAAAGAAATATCAAGGATGGAGGATCGTAGAAAATCAGAGACTAAGAAAGAAAAGGTAAACTGACAGCTTTGACGTGTCTTTATAAGACACATAAATAATGGTAAATAACAAGAGGACATGTCGATCAATATGTTTTTTTCCAGGGGCGATACTGATGCCAATTATTAATAATAATGGAGATGACAACCAATATTTAGAACAGATTAATTTGAGGTAAAAATTTTAATCTTTTAGAATAATCCAACACAAAACGTTGTTGAAATGGCTTTAAGTGTCAAATATTCAACAATATTTCAACACTACTTATAGTAGTAGTTTTCACACTGAACTGATACTTAAAAAGTAAAAATGTGAATATAGGATCTGATAATCAGTCATGGTCAATCAATCCATCCCTAGTAAAAAAAAACACAAAAAACATGTATGTACTGTAACACAAAAAGATACAATGATGACATATGATTTAAGACAAAGAGAAAAAGAATCTTCTAGGCTGTTGATGTTGGCAGTATTGCAGCTCATTGGGACTGAGAGAGAACAAATGTTACTCCCCAGAGAATGATCACCCATAGTGCAATTACTTTAAACACAAAGACAGCTCACGTTAAGCATCCTCACCACACAGGATAATGCAAGGCAGGAAAATATTCACAGTAGACAATAATCCTCCAAAAAGATGGCAAAAACAAACTAGTGACTGTCCACTAATGCACCTTATTCTTGAGCTACACTTACCCAAGGTCAATCCAGATTTGTTTGCACTCCAGGTCAGGGTCCAAGCCTGCTTCAGCGTTCCCTCCGAAGTACGTGACATAAAGACGATCAATGGAAATACCAAACTCCTGAGTCAGAAGCTCCAAGGCCATTTTACAGGCCAGGTGCTGCAGCAGAAGATGCAGAACATAGAGAAGGAAGAAAGACACAACCAGACAAGACAGAAACAGGTCATTAATTACAAAAAAAAGACTGACACAAAACACTGTTATTGGTGATCATTCCAAATACATTTAAAACTGTTATAAATGTATGTTTTTTTTAGCCTGGTTCTGGCTAAATACTGACTCAAGAATTAGGAAGTTTGTTGGTTGCCTACGTCCATAATAACATTGATTTCTATGTAGAGGACTTGGGTCAAATTCTCCACAAAAGCCCTTATGCTCGAGAGCACCTCAGTGCATCTCTTCAGCTCAAATACAGTACCAACAGTGTGCAACACTAGTTACCATCTGCTTAGAAATAGAGTCTGCTAATATCAACAAACGACGGGAGGCTCCCAGCACAACACAGACTCCCAGCAAAAACTTCACACTAAAATTCTTGGAATTCTTATGAATCAAAATCTCACCTGGAAAAATAATTTATTTCTAATAAAATAGCATGTTGGGAGTCATCGGCAGAAAGCAGCATCTGTTATCAAGAAAAACCATTCTCAATCTATGTTAGATGATGATCTACCCCTACATCTCCTACTGGAACTTTGTACAGGCTGCCACCTTCGAAGCAAACTAAACTATTTTCTCTCTGTAAAAACCTGATACGAGAAATGATTTTCCAACTTTTTTCACCAATTCTACTCCTTTGTTCCAATCTTTGAGAATCTTCCTTATCTTTGATCTAAACCACTTTTGAATCTGTTTTTCCAGTTTATTCAAAACTTGTAGATTAAGTTGTGATGACGCAAATGAAAAGCTGACATAAAAGAACATATGCAATAGCCTTTATTTACTATCTGATCGAACCTCATTTTGATGTTAATATACTGTACACACACACACACAAAATACCTTAAAGTAGTCCCCAAAGGACCAAGACCCCAGCATCTCAAAGAAGGTGTGGTGGTAGACATCTTTACCAACATCATCCAGGTCATTGTGTTTTCCCCCTGCACGTATGCACTTTTGGGTGTTAGCAGCACGACGCAGCCTGGCCATAGGGTGGGACGGATCAATGGTGTTGAGGAAGATGGGCTTGAACTTGGGAGTGAGGAAAACACAAACATTTTTTTTGTTTAATGCAATAATCTTACAATTTCAGGCATGTGTGGGAGAAAGACATGGAGAAGCCTGAATACCTGGTTCATGCCGGCGTTGGCGAAGAGCAGCGTGGGGTCGTCCAGTGGGATGGTGGCTGACGAGTGGACGTACTGGTGCTCATAGCGGCGGAAGAAGTCAATGAACTTCTCGCGGATTTGGGCTGCACTCAGAGAAGAGTCCATTCTGAATCAGCTCTGCAAACCAACAATAAAGAAAACACTGTTATCATAAGGCAAGTTTCAATACTCTCAAAGGGAGCAGAATTCAGCAACATAAATTGCCCACATGGTATGCTAATTGTAAAGAGTAACAAGTCTGAACATGCAGCAACTTCAGCTCCCAGCAGCTGAGCCTAATTATACAGATGGGCAAAGGATGACTAATAACTGCTGCTGCTTTGTTTTTTTTCTTCTTCTAGTTGGCAGTCAACAAGGGGTATGATCTTGGGCTACTTTTACATTCATAATACCACCCCTATGCTAAAGTCAGGTCAGATGTTCTACTCAGCCATCTTCTTCAAACCAAAAGCAGCTCAGGAATCCAGCGAGGACAGCATTGCTAAGTCTCAGAACAGGGTTTGTTTTTTTCAGCTAAATGTGACACAACACAGGTTTTATCATGTTACTGGGTCGTTCCTGTTTTCCGGTAACATTTTGCACATGTTTTTTATGTTTTTAGATTTCTATCAGAAGAGTGACATGTTTAAGTGTTAGAAATAGATATTTGTAAAGCTCAGGAACTCAAACAAACAATCATTACTAGGGCTGCATAATTAATCGAACTGCAATCATAACTGCAATATCAGTCCGTGCAAATGTAATCACAAAAGGCTGCAATTTAAAAAGGTCCAGATTTAGGAGGATATAGTGTGATGTAATTGCAGAAATGGGGAAAAAATAAGCAAAACCACTGTTGTTTGGTGATATTTTGGATTTAGTGACACCGAGCAGGTAGGTAATGTGTAAAATATGGTAAATTAAAATCGCCACATTTTTTGTATTTTTACATATTTGTTTTCTTATGATGGTTTAAGTTTGCATGTTTGAGCTGAAAAAAATACACATTTCAAAACGAATAATAAATCATAAAATAAAAAATCTCAATATTGCTCACAATAATACCTAATTGTTAAACATAAAATAGATAAGACAGGCAAAAGAAAAGTGTCCATCCTGTTACACCACCTCACGGGGTGGAAAAAATTTAGAGCCAAGTTAGGTACAGTTAGTAAACCTTCTACAGACAAACACAACTTTCAGAACGATGTGAGGTATGTATTAACAGATTTTTTGCCATACAAACGTTGTGGATAAAATCTACTGATACTAGCCTGCACAAATATACTGATTATGTAAACTTACAATGAGATTTCAAGTGCTACAGAACATAAACGCTTAGTTTGACTCAAGTTTAAGATGCATATAGCCCACATTTCAGTTGAACCAGTGTGGGTGCTGCATATGACAGATCATTTCTGAAGCAAGATTAAGACCAGTGTAGCCTGAGCTACACTTAAATTGAAAAATAAAACAGATATTAGCAAGTGCACCTGAGAGAAGCCTTAATTACTATCAACTTAGTTGGAAATATTTTAAAAACTTTAAAAATGCATCGTGATGAGCGCTGTGCCACAAAGCGTGCTCTATAATAAAAATGCGGTAGTGTTTAATTCCCCTCAGTGGTCTCATGGTGCCAATGGAAATCACACTGCTGGTGTCTTCAGCTCTCCTGGGCGTACAAGCGGACGGTAAACAGCCGTCGTCCCCATCCTGACTACGAAACCACCTTGTTGGCAACCGCAGAAAGTTGATACAACCGGGTAATGTGATGGAAATTTCAGGGTGTGCAACAATTACACTTGTTTGGCTTGTTTTGAGGCATAAGAGACTGCAGAAACACCATTTATTACCTTCATTTGCTCACTGACACCGGGTTTGTCAGTTCTCCTGTATCATCTGTGACACATTTAATGTTAACTAGGCAGGAATTATTGTTATAAAAGTGGTACCGGTTAAAACTACTCGTCCAAAGCTGGTTTTACATTGATTACATCAGCCAACTTGCTTGACAAGCTGACGTTAGCGGGTTAGCTGTTAAATGTTAGCTAAAAATGCTACCTCTAAATATTCAGGCCGGACGACTGGTATGCACCTTCAGCTAGACTCCTACTCTGATGCACATACAGTACACTTTATTTAAAAAGCAAGTTGATAAATTATGTTACTCACAGAAGTCGCTATTCTCGCAGAATGAATCAGTTAACGCTCCCAAATACACTGCTTGAGCCCACGCTGCTCGACCAGAAGGAAAGGACAGAAGCAGTGACACCGCCCATAGCAGCCGCCCATTGGTCCGACGGAACCAGTATGTCGGTAATTCTCATTGTCTATTGATCGAGACTACTGTCAATCTTAGCCAAGCCCGCCACATCAATTGTACGAACTTCCCCCGGCTTGGCTGATGCAATTAAAAGACAGTGCGGTTTTACCGGTGTTTTATTAAAATGATAAGAAGTAAAATAAAAAGGTTAAGTAAATGTGTGTGTTTTTTAATAATATGTTCAATTAGATGTTGTTAAAATATTTAGCCTGGATGTTTAGGTACTGAGGTGGTTATAGTCGTAACCAATTTTTAAGTTATTTTGTGAGCTTAATTATCATTAGTTAGTATTGCTTATTCATTTAAGCCCAAACAGATGGGTTAAAATAATAACCAGTCATAGTCCCTGCAGTGCCAGACGTTGACGGAATATGTTTCTGCATACTGTGTTTCCGGGGGGACATATTTCGTGACGGACTCATTAGCACGCCGCTGTCAAGTGAAGTGCGCCTCTTCGTTTACATTCTGAGCAACATGCCGACCGACACCAAAAGAGTACGAGGCCCTGAGGTTTCTCAGAGCCCTTCAGTATTTCAGTGCAAACCAGCTGCCGCCCTCCCCTCGCACGGCACCAGAGCCGACGGTCGGCAGCGGGACCAGGTGGACGTGCGGCCCGTTTTTGTCCGGTGCGGGCTGGTTAGTCAGGCCAAAGGATCCGCGTACATCGAGGCTGGAAACACCAAGTTAATGTGCTGCGTTTACGGACCCAGAGAAACAGAACGCAAAGATGAGACCGATATGAAATGTGGAAGGTATTTACTGAAATGTTCGTTTTTATTTTACTGTATTTTGTTGATCTTCAAAACACAAATATGACATGTTAACTTACAGGAGATTTAGAAAGTTAAACGTTCTTTGTTTTTTTGTTTTGTTTTTTTTTACAGTAGACGTCCATTCTTGATTTGGTCTAATCAGTATAACCAGCAGAGGAGATATTCCTCTATTATTATATGACTTGTATACACAGGTTGAGTGATCAGCAATTCACTTCACTTTAAAAGTGAGACAACCTGTTTCAACAAGGATGTGTTACAGGACACACTGAAACATGACTCGGGGAAAAAAAAAAAAAACATAATTTGGTAAACACACCTGGGGCCATTTTCATAAAGCTTCCCAGCACAAACAACTGATGACATACTAAGAAATCTTTGTCTAAAACGTCCCCTTAAAGTTAAGACTGATACTAGTAAAGATAAACGTTACTTACAAAGAATTTTAACCTTAAAAGAAACTGTTAAGAGTAGTAAGAAGACTTTTTGGAGTTTTTTTTTTTTTAGTTTTTGAAGAGTTTCTGAAGCTATCTAAGACTCAAACTAAATCTAGCAGTGCAAACAATAATGTGTTAACTGAAATAAATAAGTTTTTGAAAGCATGAAAACTAAATAAAAACTACAATAAACAATGCAACATAAACTCAAACAACATAAAATTACAGATAAAATCAGCTTTGTTTTCCTCAGTGTTAACGGTTCATTTTAGACAAGAATAAAATGGCTCTGCACAATTTGAGACCTTTAATAAACAATGGTTTTGTAAATCACTGATTTTTATGCATTCTTTCATCCTACCCTCTTCAGCTTCTGTAAATCAAGGCTTTCCTCAAAGACTAAAACTAAATAAAAAAACTGAAATCAAACTTGTCAATTCCTCAAAGTAAAACTAAAATTTGTAAAATGAACTAAAACTGAACTGAAAACGATATCCAAACTGAAAGACTTGGTTAAAAACAAAATTAATGAACATTTAAAAACTACAAGAACTCTGGCAAGTAGGTCTTATTTACATAAAATGGAACCATGTCTTAATAGACGCTAAATTCTGTAACTAGGCCCGTTGATTTCTCGGTCTATTCTCCGGCCATTGTCACAAGCACATTTCTTGGTTATGTTTTGTGATCGACCATCACACTTTTCAAAAGAATCTGTCACAGAGAACAACAGGGTCAACCACTGAGATAAAAGGTTCTGATGCTGAGCTGTGACTCTTTGCTCGAAGTTTTTAGGCTATGTTAGGATCTGATTTTTCAGATGTATCTGCTGATATTAGCGGCCACCTTTTGATTTCTCTCACTTCTTTACTCCTCATACTGACACAAACTTCCAGCTCAGTTCAAATGGCAGCTTCCAGCTCTGTAAACAACATGTGAGTTCTTCTTTTTTGTGTCCATTTAATTTCAATCTGTGTCTGTGTGTCCAGGTTGACTGCCGACATGCGCTTTGCGCCGTTCTCCTGCCCTGAGAGGGGCTCTTGGATCCAGGGCAGTCAGGATAAGGACTTCTCGCTGATGCTCCTTGAGAGTCTGCGTCCCGCCGTGTGCCTCCACAAGTACCCCCGCTCACAGATAGAGGTTAACGTCATGGTTCTCGAGAACAGCGGTTCAGTTCTGGCCCACGCAGTCACGTGTGCGTCTCTGGCTCTGGCAGACGCGGGGATCGAAATGTACGACCTGGTGCTGGGTTGTTCCGTTCGCCAGGACGGCGCCTCATACGTGGTCGACCCTACTTACACGGAGGAGAACAGCTGTGGCTCAGCCAGCAGAGAGAATCAAGGCGGTCTGACTGTTGCGTTTCTTCCCAGCCTGAACCAGATTTCTGGGCTGCAGTCAGACGGTGAAATGACCGAAGAGACTCTGACGGACGGGGTTCGGACCTGCATTGAGGGATGTTATAAACTGTACCCGGTCGTCCAGCAAGCCCTGGCCAGAGCTGTGCATAAGGCTGCTCCACCACCCTCCGAGAGCTGAGACTCAGAGACCAGCAACTGCTTCGCTTAGACATTTAGTTAACTTTTAGTGTTTCATTCTCTTTAAATGCAAATTGAATAGATTCGATTTCAGTTTTATTTGTATATAATGTATAAAGAAAAGAAGCATTTTCAATTAAATTCCCCAACTACAGTGTGTGTGAATGTCTCTCTATGTTGCAAACTATCACCATGCATAAATAATTAAACATATTCTTTAGGAAATGGACAGGTTTTTTGATTTGTGAACACATCAGGTTTGATTTTTACACAGTGGGGCTGAGGCCATGTTTCCGTGACCTGAAACTGGTAACTCAGTCCCATAAGAATAAACAACATGTAGAGGTCAAGCTGGATGGAGATTCCCTCAAACAAACAGACACAACTACCTCCTAAGACCCTGTGTCCTCCTGTGAGGCTGTTTGGGTTTTCTGCATCTTCTATTTTAGTCCTCTTAAAGGTAAACTATCTAACATTTCCTGCTTGTGTTTGTAAACAAGACTATTGAAACTCAGCACTTGAGCAAGCAATACACTGAATGAGGGGAGCGAGTGGCTTTAGCAAGAAAAAAGCCGTAAAACAGAAAAAACATTATTTTGTGATTGGTTCACAGCAGTTATGTTCTAAAGAACATGTAAACACACCCACACCATCGCAAAAACTCTAAGGGAGTGTTTTAGATGGAATACAACCAAAGCGCACACACCTCCTGTCTGCTGTGTGTGTGCTCGCTCTAGTGTTTTGTCTCTCAGACAGAACAGAGTACTGTATATAAGTATTGCTCCGCCCACACAGGCTGCATGATACTGTTATTCGCTAGATGTACAAACTCACTGCCCAAAGGTCAACTCCCAGAAACATCCCAAACTGCAAAACAAAAAGAAATAGAAAATCCAGGCAGGGTCTCGGCAGGTAAATACATCACCACACACTGACAGAGGGTCACAAGTGATGATTGAGAAGATTATTGTATGAGTGTTTTTGTTTTGTTTTTGCCTTTATCTTAAACCCATTGTTCTCATTAGTCGACACTTTTTTGCGCCTTCTAGTGGCAACAAAAGCACAGTGGTGTCCCTCAGTCAAACCACACTACAGCTGAATCTGAGCTACAAGTGGACAAGGTACAGAACTAGTTTGGATTTAAATGTTTTAGCAATACAAGTTCAGTTTCTGTTAATAAGTACCCATTTGAGGACACTGGGACTTAAATCATTGCAAAGGTGTAGAAATCAACCTGAAAAACCCCATTGTGTTGCAGAGAACAAGGCTGTTCTGGGAAATGTGTGAAATGTATGACATGTAAGTTGACTTTTGCTTGAAAACCAAACACAACTGTTTAGTTGAGCATCATTTCACACAGACAATACGAGAGACACACTGATCCTACAGATAAAAATGACAGTGCAAGTGTTTTATTCTTTGTTTCACTCTGGTGTAATACAATAAAATAAACCTTTTCTCCCCATATGAGGGAGTTTCTGAAGTTCAACCGCTGGACACTAGATTCCCTACACTCCTTAAAGTCCACTTTCAGTGTATAGTGTAGTGGTGGCTTCATGTTTGGACATTGCACTCATAAACGTTGCACAAAATGTTTCTCAAAACTCAGATTTTGGGTGAGCACAGAGAAACCTTGTAAAGATAAACACAACATTTAGAACTATGTTACATATGTTTTAAGACAAGTTTGTGTGATAAACGTTCTGGATGAAATCTTACTGGGTGACAAGTAGGATAAAAAAAAAAACTTTTGGTAAGGTAGGAGTTGTAGTTACATACTAACTGATGAGTTCAAGGACACACAGTAAACAAAAAATGGTCAAAAATGATTAGTTCACCTGATTTAAATATATTAGATGTAAATGTATTGGGCCAGTTTAACATAGTCCAGAACAGAAGTAAAGGACATGGAAGGACATGATAACATTGAATGCATACATCTGAAATTGTATTTTTAATATTTAGTTTTTTTAAGGAAACCCTAAATCTTATAAGTTAAGCCATTTGTTATAAATATCTGGCTCATTTTATAGAAAACGTGAATCGGTAAATCACAGGGACAGAAAAGTCATTTCAAGTCAGAAATCATTCTGCACCATCAAAGATTACAGCAAAGTAACCCTGACTAATTCTTTTTTTGAAAGTAGGTGTATACACATATATATATATATATATATATATATATATATAGGCCTATATATATTGAGAGGAAGGGGGAGAAGGTCCCGGCCTTGAATCAAACCCTGCAACAGGCCGGTTCCAGCTTCTATCACGAGTTGAAGTTATATACTTTAACACCAGCAGAGGGAGCCAGAGGGTCAAGCTTGAGAGTGGAGCTCCTGTCGCTCGTGCTGCTGATCGTAAAGAACTTGACAAAAACTCAAAGCTCCGCTGCAATAGAATCGCGCAGCATCAGAGCTACTTTAGACTGAAAGCGGTTCCGAAAAAACACCGCAGGTTGGTCTTTCCCCTCTGATGTCTTTGTCTATACGCTTTGCTGTCAAACAACAGAAGTGCTACATCTCCGCCATGTTGGACTGAAAGCTGTTGTCAAAAAAGTACCAGATTTCGCCCCTTTGCGTCCATACGTCTCAATATCACACAGTGTTCCTATTACACATTATTCGTGCAGCTACCACAAACACATGAATGATTAAACGCATTCCGAACATCACGGCGCTATCGATAAAAATGGAAGGTTTTAATTACAGGTTTATATGTCAGGATGGCCGAGCGGTCTAAGGCGCTGCGTTCAGGTCGCAGTCTCCCCTGGAGGCGTGGGTTCGAATCCCAC
>JAPQRN010000022.1:22581280-22612287 GCA_037367275.1 Coranthus polyacanthus | reverse complement strand
GACATTGGGCGAAGGCGGGGTACACCCTGGACAGGTCGCCAGGTCATCGCAGGGCCGACATGTAGGACGAACAACCATTCACCCTCACATTCACACCTATGGGCAATTTAGAGCGACCAATTAACCTATTTAACCCGTTAAGGTGCACGTTTTTGGACTGTGGGAGGAAGCCGGAGTACCCGGAATAACCCAGAGAGAACCCACGCAGACACGGGGAAAACATGCAAACTCCACACAGAGAGGCCCCTCCATTTCAGGGTTTAGCTAGTAGTGAGGAGTACTTTCAAAGCGATACTCATAGATAGAGGGAGGAAGGAGAATGACAATCCTGACACTGTGCGACAGAAATATTTGCCATTATTCCAGCAGAGAATATCCAGTGAGCTAGGCTACAAAACAACTAGGAAATAACAACATTAGAAAAACCCTTTAACTACTACCTTCTACTATGTATCCATAGTAGAAGCACAAAATTATATATGAAACACCCCTAGTCTGGCATGTTCCATCTACATAGTGAATTTTTTCTGCAGAACTCCTGAATATCCATGTGTTGCCCCGTGTATTGAAATGCAGCAGTACCTTTGAGAAACACAAACTTAAAGGTACAATCATGAGAACTCTGGAGCCCTGGGAAGCTTTACTTTACATTTCTTTAGTCTAGCAGTCCATTTAATCATGTTTGTTGCCTTGCAGCTCGTGATTTCCCAACAGGAGGAAGTGACTCCTCAGCTCTCACGCCGGCCGTGGGAGTGTCCTAATAAGTGAGAATATGGAAAAATAAAAGGCGTCGGAAGTGTGAAGCACGCTTTGTGTCTCACCTCCACTCTTCCTGTTTAAACCTTAACTACTGGAGTCCTGGTGGTATATACAGATATACGGTCCCAGTGTGACAGGTGAACAGTAGTCAGAAAAGAAAACCTCTGAAAGTAAATGAGAGTCAGAAAAAGACAGAGTTTGTTCCTCTTAAAGGTTCACCGTGTGTCACTGTGGCAGCTCTGAAAGGCCAACAGCCTGCGTCTGTGTACGTTTTATATGGTGGGTTTTATGGAACACCCGTTAAATGAAACTACTTATTAGTGCTATTTGTGGTAAATGATCAATAATCACTTCAACTTGTCAACATTCTAATTTCAGTTCAGTTCAGCTCGTTTCCATGGCTGCAGTTTAATATAGTTTGCTGTGAATGTAGTCAGTAGAATCATAATAAAAAGCAGAAAGTGACTGCACAAAAGCCACTAACAGAGACAACAAGAACAGAATCACCTGTTATTCAGTATCCGTGTTTAATTAACAGCTTGCATTCAAGGGTGATGTCTTGTTTTCTTCTGGAAAGGATCACATGATGGGACAATGAATCAGGGGGGGATATGTAGTAACTTTTAAGACCAACCAGGCAGATACAGACACACTGTATGTCTGTGTCATCATTTCTAAAAGTCTCAGTTTTTGCCGGTCCACATAACAAAACAACCCCAGAGTTTCCTATGGCAGAGGGAAAAAAATTAATTCTTTCTGAGTTCAGTTTCTTTCATCAGTTAACCACCAGTGCAGGATGTCACATGGATTTTAACTATTTCTGTGATTTGGTCTGTAATAAGTAAATAACCTGAGTGAGAAGGTCTATTCAGAACATGATGGGCATAAAATGCATGTTTATCCTTCACGCACATATCAGGTGTTATTGAAAGTCCATATTATTGTCTCTCAATGACTTTTCACCATCGTGACGATAGAAAAAAACCTCTGCAGATATAACTGCGATCCTCATATTAGTAACCAGCAGCGTTTCCTAAAGTCTCCATTTAAGGGAGGTTGTAGCAATAACTTTGTGTATGATGTAATGTAATGCATGTAAAAATGTATTAGCGTGGATATAGTGTTAGTGCAATCTGAGCTCTTTTTAAAGTGTGTGTGGGGGGGGGTCTGGTCACCTTAACGCTGACAGGTGCCTGTCAGATGAACAAACACACCCAGAGACCCAGTTGGAGCTACAGACCTCCACAGATGGCTTACAGGCTCCAGCTGGAGAAAACTTACTGATTAGTCCTGTTAATCTGCTGTAAGCACAATGTAAACTTGCTGATTGTGACCTCGACAACAACAACGGCTGCTTGTGATGCATTTATGCTCCGGTCCGTGTCCCAGCGGGGGAGGGGAGTGAAGGGGGGGTGGGGTGATGACACACCACATGTGGACGAACCAGCGTACGGATGTGCGAATGTGCCGCTCTCAGCTCCCTGCTGACCTGCAGACCTTGATGATCAACACTCGGGGCAATTCATAACAACGCACAGCCAGGTCATTACATGAGATACAAGAGATGACAACAAACAAACACAGCAGCAGCAAGGTCTAAGGTCACAACATTACAGCATCAAATACTTTCACCTCATCCTTGTTCAACATCTTTTACGTCACGTTTGCTTGTAATTTAGGTCTTTCATTATTTTCTTTTAGTCTGTTTTAATGACCAAATATTGCATAATTAATGCAGTTTTGTTAGTGTAGACCGGCTGAAAAATAAACAATAGAGGTATCTTCATGTCATTAAACATGCTAATCATGTTAAGGCTGTTGAAACAGTGCTATTGTTTCCGTTTGTTTTCATTAATCCCTCTCTTTGTTCTGTGTATTTCCTTCCTCCATGTATCCAAATATTTCGTAGACTGCTGTACATCCTGGGCAGTGTCAGAGGGCGCTAGAGGACATCCCAACATGCATTAGAAGAGACGAGTCAAACAGAACTTCAGAGTAGCTCACGTTAGAGACAAATACACAGCATATTATTTACAGTTATTCAATGAAAAAAATGCATCCAAGACAGATGCAAACAGACAAAAAACATTTTCAAGCTAGATGCACCAAAATGTACGACACTTTATTAGGGTCACTTCAGGTAAAATACTTATTTATTTTTTCTAGAAGAAATTTTGCTTGTCAGTCGGTCCCCGTTATGTTTAAAAGGCAACATCTCAGGAACGATGTGACAGAATGTCACTAAGTTTGGCACAAACATTCACTTGGATGTGAAGATGAAGTGAGATGATTTTGGTGGTCAAAGGTCAAAGGTCAAGGACACTGTGACCTCATGTCTGTCATTCTGATGAACACAATATCTAAGGAATGTCCTCAGGGATTTTTTTTTCTAATGTGATACAGACTTTCACGTGGACTCAAGGATAAACCAAAGGTCAAAGGTTAAAGTCATTGTGAGCTCACAAATCACATTTTTGATCATGATTGATGTGATTAGATCAGATTAACTGATGCAAGGATAGTGGACACATCTGACTGATCTTATAGTTCTTGCTTTTTGGGAGGAAGGGGGTAATATTTTGAAAAAAAGTTTTCTCGATTGTGGTCAATTTATGAGAAAAAACTTAAAAATAAAATAAATAAAAATAAAAAAATAGGACGCCACGTTTAGTATGAATACAAGTTTGTCAGTCTACAAATGTTAGTCTCCCATGCTGTAGCCACTCACACAACTTAGACAAACTACTTTCATGACCTTTATAGGACCTGGTGTTCTCTTCTCCCAACAATCAACAGCTGGATCACTCACAAAATAAAAAAACAGAAAAATAATACTACATAACACTATCAAGACAAAGTCATTGTTTATGGAGCTACAGGGACTTATTGTTCTGCACAGCACAACAACATTAAATGTATGACTTCAAAAACCATCATTACATTGACTTTGAAGACCTACTTTTTACTTTTATACTTTGAGGACATGTCAGAGTCAGCAATCGTATCAGTACTTCTATATCTTTTTTTACACAGATATCTCTACTTTTACCGGAGGAAAAAAGACATTATTTATTGTCAGTGAATGGTTTGTATGTAAAGGCCAAATTGAATGTAATATCTAAAAACTTGTATACTAGAACTTGCTTGATTGTACTTCCAGTTGTTGGCTTATTATGTACAGATATTATGTGCTGTGCAAACTGTTGTTTCTCCTTAATTTATGTACAACCAGGCACTTTTCAGGGCTTTGTTATTATGATTATTGGAAGTTAATAACCAGTGTCAACTTATTATATGAGGTGTTGCAGCATTTTAAGGTCCAATTAGCACTCTACCTGACAGTGTTTGAGTTAATGACACACTGTTCATTAAAAGAGTGCTTAATGGTGCTTGTCGAGTATTAAACATGCTGTAAATGGGGCATCCTGCTGCCGACAGCAGAGGATAAGAAGAAGAATCAGATCGCTGAGGTCGATTGGACGTCAGAGTCTAACCCCGCCCTCTGAAAATAGCTCACGACCTTTAAAAGTATGCAAAATTAGCAAAGCTGTCCAGCTCATAAAGCCTTGAGGTAAGCATGGTAAGATGTACTGTCCTGCCATTAGGTGAGGGAGGCGCAGCTTTATTTAGCAGGTGCAGTTTATTACCCGTCATCAAATCCCCCTCTGAACAAGAAGAGCTGACGGTGCAGAAATACGAGGAGACCCAAATAAGCTCAATCAACTGAAGTGATAATATTTTATGTCTGTGTGTGTGTGTGTTGTTCTCCTCCTTTTCCCAGACAGGAGCCCATTTTTCAGCCCCTTTGCTCATCACCCAAGGCGACCTCCACAGGGTCACCACAGTCCCCACTGAGAGGAGACGGCGAGCAGCTCGGTGCCTTTGGAAAACCAGGGCGTCCCTTCTGTCCCTCCGACCGACCGCCAGCCGACCGACCGGCGCCGGGGATCCCAGTGAGCACGCTCAGACTCAACACTGCTGCTGCTGTTGCTACGGTGAGGACGGAGGGGGCGACTCAGCTCCTACGAGTGAGGAAAGGAGGGAAGGGAGCAAGAAGGAGAAAGAGGAAGAAAATAAGAGAGCAGGGAAGGAAACAAGAAAGTGAGAAAATGCTTCCATTTAAGGTACAATACATTTGCTCATGCTCGTGTACTTTTGCGGTATTTAAGTTGGAGTTTGTTTAATGCTGGGAGACGGTCGTTTGAAGATGTTTTCAAGAATTTCAAGAAAATAAAAAAGCCTTGTTTCTGTGAAATGAGACTTTTTTCTAAAAAGAATAGTAATCGTGCCAACCATGTTTTTATTAAAAAAGTAATTTGAGATTAAGATCTGTCTGAATTAAGATATTCCAGCTAATTTCAACCTAAATTTATCCAGTAACAGGCTGAAATAATGGTTTGCATAATATCCCAGCAGATTTTCCTTTTAATTTTAAAAGTCATATCACTTGCTCAACTTCTCCATTTGATGGATTTTTTCATTATCATTATTATTTAGTATTAAATCTATTGCTTGTAATCAACTTCATTCAATTTTGGCTTTTTTTTCTACTTTTAAGACCCATTCTGGTCATTCAGTGACTTATGTTGTAGTTCTAAGAAATGTAGCGTAGAGTTTTGTGTAAAATCCACCCTACATAGAAATGAGTGTACAGGCTGTTGTCATGGATGTATGAAATAATGACCATTGTGGAGGGTGCATATTATTATTAAACATACGATCCGTCAATATATTGAGAAAAAAAATCAATTAATACATGTATGTTTCTTCACAAATGTTACATATTGTAGCTTTAACACATTCTTTTATGCACATTTTGAAGTATCACATTAGAAAAGGTTCGTGAAAATGGCTAAATTCTAAAAACTTGACTGAGGTACAATACATTATACACAATACACAATACATTTTTGCCTTTTTCAAAAAAAGAGTTAATTCATTTTTACAACATGACTTTTTTCTGGGGACTCTCTTCGCAATAGACCTTATCTATACATACATATACATATGTATACAAATGTGTGCATAAATGAAGGTTCTGGACCATTTTAGTGCCTTTCCACACCAACGTATATTATCTCACATAGATAAACCAGCCATTTCCAAGAGATATACAGTATGTTTGATAAATCACACTTTGTTTTATGCATACAATTATTGAACACATATAGGCTACACATCTTAAATACTTCATGGGACCAAATAATGCATTTAGGTGGAGGTATTTTATTTGCTGACTCAAATAATTCAACTCTTGCGACTCACCAGTCTTTTGGAATGGATGCTGCAGACCCATCTTTCTTAACAAAATCACAGACTTGTTCAGAATGTGGTTTAAAAATTTAAAAAAAATCTATATCTAATGACAGAGTGTGTGCAGACAGTAGTTTGGATCTGACTTTTATTTTGATGGACAGAAGACGTGCAGTCGCCTGTCCTGTTGCTATGGTAATCGTAACAGCACGTTGAGTTTACATAGTTGATTCACAGGCAAGACGATATGACCTTGAGTATGTTAAACATGGATTTACATACACTGACAATAAAAAGGGACTGAAACCCCAACTGATCACAGGAGAGACTATGAAATCACCAAAACAGCCCATTTTGTAAACCTTCATTTTCGCGTGTGAAAACATTTACGCATTTACGTTAATTTTATTCATATTTTTGAGAAACAACAGCACACAACTGTGATGTTCTTGCAGTTTATTAATCAAGTAATGTGCTCTGGATGCAGCTATGACAACAGAAAAATGGAAAGAGCCTATTGTTGGAAAACAATACCTTGAATGCCTTGAATTCTAAGAAGTGGGTCATGACTTAATGGCCAGGAGAAAACGTGGATCCCAAGGTGAGAACCACTGCTGTAGACCATCTTTTCATGCCTTTTTGACATACCTTTTACAAGACCTGGTGTTCCTGAAAGTGTTTGACTTCGGACTTTTGTCACCTCGCCTTCACACATCCTCTTCCTTTGTCACTTTTTTCGGTCGAGGATGAGACCGAGCAGCTCCCCTACAGAGAGCTGTGAGAGTCAGGATGTAAAATGAGGGGAGAAGATTGATTCACATTCATACGCTCCCTTCAGGTTGGTGCAGGTTACAGTGAGTGTGTCTGTGTGTGAGGCTGGATTACAGAATGCCTGTTACATTTTCATTTTACAGTCTGAGGGGTTTAACTGACTCTCACACACCACAAGAAGCTTAAATTTCAGGTCTGGCAGCCGTACAGGCAGCCGTGAACGCACAGCAGCAGAAAACCGCAGGGGAACAATATTACTGTAATAATGGTGCATTACAGGATAATTACACTATATTACAGTTTGGGTTGTGTGTAGCTCAGGTCATTACTGCTATTACTGCTAATAAGAAGTCTGCTCTCAACAAGTTCATTAATATACTTATAAATGTGACTTCAATAAAAACATCAACATCTCAGCCAGGTTAGACAGACTTGTTTAAGAAAATAAAAAGAAAGTTCAAAATCATTATTCAATCTCACAATTTATTACAGATCAACTGCCTGATTTACTCTAACCTGGACCTAATGTACAGTAAATAGTGTCCTTCTGGAATGAGGGATTTTTACCCATATTTCAGGCACCTAAAGGGTATCTGAAACATCGTGCAACTGGATCAGATTGTAGCCTTTGACCATTCAAATGTATTGCAAATTTTAACCCGAAAGCATGAATTTATGCACATTTCCATCCACTACTGTAATATTAAGAGTTGGTTCTTCATAGTCAGGATTTAGAAGTTTGTCAGTTAGATGTAGTATTGCAAATATTAACATACTACCTGAGCTGTTGATGGAGGAAGTGATGGACCTAAGAAGTGTTATGTGAAAAAAAACCTGAAGCTTGTTCAAGCTTTTCTCCCCAGAAGCAAACAGCTGGTCTAGCCTTTATCAAAAAGAAAGTAGGGCTGCACAATTAATTGAATCGCAATTGTAATCACAACAGCCAGTCCAGTGAAATTATATAATCACAAAAGGCTGCAATGTAAAGGTCCAGATATATATATATAGAGAGGAGGAGCAGAGGCGACAGGCATTTAAATAAAATGAGACATCCTGTCCTCTGAGCCGTCAATATAAATGGACGTTGGTTATATATAACATGTGTAACAGCTGCATCATCTGTGCGTTATTTAGTTTCAGTTACTGCTGTATTTTATGATCTGCCAGACGAGTGTTTATGTAAACTTATGATTAACTATTAATTAAATTCATAATGTGTCAGTAGGTGATGTCATATTGTTTTTTTAATTTAATACACAAAAGTCTGACGAGTTACACATCACGGATCCAATCGCCGACAATGCTTCCGCAAAGCTTTGATTGAGGATACACCTTTGGATGCTCCTCCGGCCAGCCTCCTCGAACCTTCAAGATGGAGCACCGAGATCGAGTTCCAGGTCGAGGAATCGAGAACCAGAAGAGGTGAAAAATAAGGAATCAGGAAGCTTTCAGCCTGATGTGTAACACAGGAAGGGGCAGCAGGACACACATGAAGAGCAGGAGGAAGCGTGTGCTTCATTTGTATTTCTCTCTAGAACTTTCCTGTAGAGTTTTGTGAAGTGTGTGGGTGTGTTTATGTGTGCTGTAGAGCATCCATTCTCAAACACATAGGACGGTCCCAGGAGACACCAAGTCACCAAATAAATAAGCATTTCAAAGCATTTCAGAGAGCCTGTTACCGCTATGTAAATGAACTTAATGAGTGTCAAAAAGCATTTGATGTGTATATGTATATGTCAAATGTGTGGTTTATTTTATGCATGTGTTTATGCATGGTTTTAAGTATTTTTGTTAGTAAGTCAGTATTTTTATTTGTTGATAAAGAAGTTTTGTTTGATTATATTGACACAGATCTGATGCCTCAGCTCTTATATATTTATCTGCACTGGAAGCACAGATTGAACTGATACCCATCTTATCGTCTTCTAATTCCCAAAATGTATCGCTTGAACAACTCCCTGCCCGTTCCCCCTTCTGTAGTTTCAGTAAGGGTAAACTGATGTTTTCTTGTGCTGAAACTGGAGTAACATCAGTTCAGCACGGTGACTTTCATTTTCACTCATCAGCAGCGACTCATTAAAAAGTTCATATTGAATGTTTGACTCTGCAAAAGGCCTCCTGCAGCTTCTTAAACAGAGCTTTTGCTCAAAAAAACT
The DNA here is from genome assembly GCA_037367275.1 of Coranthus polyacanthus. NCBI lineage: Eukaryota > Metazoa > Chordata > Actinopteri > Kurtiformes > Apogonidae > Coranthus > Coranthus polyacanthus. The sequence continues at coordinate 22,603,348 of JAPQRN010000022.1, read as the reverse complement.
GCTCTGTTGTGAGTTTTTCCATTCATCCTCTGAACTAAATCTTTCCTTTGGCTCTCACCTTGGAGAATTCCCAAAACATTGCTCCGCTTTTGTTCGTCAGATCACCACGCTTGCTTTTCTATTTTCTTCTCCCCCCTTTTTTTCAAAATTTTCCTGTGATTGAATTGTGTTTCGTAAAGTACTGGAGGCAAAGGAATTTCCATTCGTATCTGTACACGAGAGCACACAAAAGCAGCAATTGTTGGCAGTCTAATGGGAATGTTAAGTACGAGCAGGCAGAACCATCTTTTATCTTGGGTATTTACAACTCTGTCACAACCAGCAGGAATTTGGGAGCTGAGGGGTAAAAAGCATCTTTTTTTTTTTTTTTTTTTTTTGATCCTTGCCTGGTTGCACTGGCTTTCATCTCTCGGTGCTCTTAACCGAACGGCCCGCTGTTTGTGGAGAGAAAAATGGAATCAAAGCCAATGATTAGAAAGAAATATTTGCAGAGGTTTGAGGGGGAGAGAGGAAAAAAATGAAACAACATGAAAAGGAGTAAAAATTGGAGAAGAAAGTTAAATTTACCATCTCCAGAAAGTTGTTGGCTCTGTGTTCGCTGCAGGAGCTGTGGCCTCCAGCAGCTCCTTCTCATCACCATGCAGAATAATCCTCCCTTTGTTCACACAAACTGAGTTGTTGCCTTAAAAAAACGCACCGTGTTCTAATGTTATTTTGCTCTTTCAGCATCTATAAGGAGCCTTGAGCGGTGGTGTTATTCTCCATGTGTCTTCACAGCCAGGGTCGGCTCTTTGTGTTCTCTCTGATATCGTACATGCCCAGTGGTGGAAAATAAAAATGCATTTTACTGAAGTACTGTGCTTAAGTACAATTTTGAGGTACAAGTTCTTGAATACTTCCTTTTTTCTGCTATTGCTGCTGCATTCAGATTCACCAGCTGTCACTCTTTCCAAGGGTCTCACAGCATTTTGTTTCACGTCCCGTATATTGAGACGATGTCCGACATTTTAATTTTGAAGAGAATACACGAGAGAACGCTTTGCTCCAGTGCAAACCGCCTTTTGCCAGTGACAAAACCTTGTCTGGATTTACAAGACGGACACCACAAAGCTAGCAATGGAAAGGTGTGGATACAGTTATTTTTGCAGCTGTCAAGTATTTTTAAGAGTTTCCCTTTCAGAGCACACACTTTTGGGAGGAAAATGCAATTAGATGAGTTCACTGCTAATTGCACCATAGTTTAACACCAAAAAATGCATGTCTTAACCCATTTTTGCATCTGAAATGACTGTGATAGTTTGACCAGGTGGAGGCGCTGCTGAGAACAGACAGCAGGATATGGAGTAGAGAGAAATTTCTATGCCGCAGTTTATTTCGAATGTCAGAGGAAGGTGTTATCAGAACATATTGACTGCAAAACAGCCCACATTTTCACCCGCGTTGTTTCTGGTCCTGAGATCATTAATGGAAAAAGAGCACAGACATGTATGTCACCGAATGGCCAGGAAGTCAACAAGAAATCGATTTAATAAACTCTGACTTTCACATAGATGTCCCAAGGCTTTATGACACACCAAAATAAAAAGATGAAAAAGAAGATGAACATGGTCCATATCGGTTCTCTTTGCTAGAATGCTCATGTGGTTTTGGGGGAGACGGCGAGAGGAGACATGACAGACGTGTTCTGAAAGAAGTGTAAAATGGCACCAAAATGGCAACACTCTGGATCTGAAGCTGAAAAAAAGAGGTGAAGCCGAAAAATGTAGACAAGGAAGCATGCTTCATTTGTGGACTCTGGCAGTCTCATTATGTTCCACTTGGGAGCATCTGCTGAGTCCTAGTCCTTTACCTCCGGTATTTGGCTTAATATCAAACCACTTTGAACATTTTTGCACTGGCTCAAATTTAGTTTCCTCCATATTACTGATATTAAAAAACAACAACAGTACCCTACCAACCATATAGTACATGCAGGATACTGGTCAACAAACACAATGTTGTGGATTGTGGAAGTCAGAATTCAGTGCTGTGACAGCCTACTCTGTAAAGCGTCATGCCATCTTTTTTAAAATCTCCTCCCTCCTGCATTTAACTCAGTGCCCACAGTGGAGTCCAGATGTTTCGTTGCAAATAGATTGGACATTATGATTTTAAAGTATTTTAGGGTACTGAAACTGTTACTTTCACCACCACCTCCAGTTAAACCACAAAAAAGCCTCTCCTACATGTTGGTTGATATGAGATAATCCTACTTTAACCTGTGGCCTCATTTGTTTCTTGGCTGCAAGTCAGAGAGCAGGTCATCGTGGCTGCTCAGGTAACAAGCAGTGCATGTGTTGTTAGTAGAAGATCCTCACCCTCATCATGTGTGTCTATGCACAATCTAACCTGTGCTGATCTTCGTAGATTAGTCTGCATCTGTGTTTGTAAAGTTGTGAATCATTAGAGCACCCGCTGCTTAGTAAAAGTGGCCCCAAGCAGGTTAAAGTCAGGTTTCATCCAAATGTATCGTGCATTTTTACTTACAGTTAAATCAGCAAAAGAAAATGTGAATTTCTTTTAATATCTCTTGTGTGGATATTAGGAGAGGGTTCCTTCATCAATGTAATTGTAACCTATTACATTGGATTACTTTCATTCATTCATTTTCTAATAAATGTTTTAAACTCAACAATAAAGCTGAAAAGTCCTAAAAATCAATTTAAACCAACACTGTACAGTAATGTTAGAGGCCTGTCCTGATTTCAGGAAGAAAATATTGTTGATTTAGTGTTTATTTTGTTCATTTTGATCTGATGTGAAGGTCAGTGGACGCAATAGAGTATTTTTACATTACTGTATTGCTACTTTTCCTTGTAATGGAGTATTTTTACATTGTTGTATTGGTACTTTTACTTAGCTAAAGGCTACTTCTTCCACCTCCATCCATGCATTGCCTGCAGCAGTATGTAAGCTTTATTTTTCTCCAGATTCCTGACCTCCACACCTCAGGGGCTTGCACCTTTTTACCCCCAGCTTTGGTGGTTTTTGCACTCAGATACAGTAGCTTAAGTCAAGTCCAGTTCAGCATGTGGGCCGCGTGTCGTCCCATTCTTTCAGATAACGTGTGATTACATGGCTAAGTTATCCAGCCGCAGCGTGAAGGGGGGAGAACCTGAAGGGAGTTTAAAGTGAATGTCAATGGGGAGCAGCCAGCTTTAATGGAGGCCACTGAGGGTCAACGGGGAGGAACTGAGCAGAAGGTCAAAGATTTTCAGAGTCAAGCTGAGCTGTGTGTGTAGGTTAAGTTACACAGAAAAGAGGAAGAAGAAGAAGAAGGCTCCCCCGCTGACTAACGCAGCTCTGCCCCCCTTGATGCTAATCCTCTGAAAGCTGTTTTCTAGCGAGGATTAGTGCCAGCGAGAACAAGGCTTAGAGCACTCCGTCGGGTCGAGATGAGAAATCGAATACAGGTGCTCGTCGGGGGCCGAGCCCGATGACTTTTCTGTGTGCAATATCATACAGGGGGGAGAGCTCCCGCTGCACCAGCTGCTATTACATCCTTCAGGGTGATATTGTTGGAATTCAGGCCAATGCTGACTCGTGCAGAACAGAGAAAAGAATCCTCTGAAGCTCAGTGGATCCTCTAACCCAGAAATCACAACTTCCCCTCCTCTCACAAAGTTATTCTGTTTTTTTAGGGCTACAGCCAGGGATTATTTTCATTACGACTCCTTTTATTAAAGGGTTTTCATTAAAGTCTTCACAAGGGACAAGTCAAATCCACATAATGTTTGATATGATGTGTGATACATTTTAAAATAAACCAATTCGGTAACAATTTGTTTGAACAGATCAACTACAGAGAGTTTGAAGAGTATCTAACACTTCAACAGTTTATCAGTTGAGATTCAACAACTCAGATGCTTGGCTTCATCTGTTGCTGAATCATCACATATACTATTAAATAGAGGGTTGTCTGTGTGTCTGTAACCTGATTTAGCTTATTTATCTGTACTATAGAGCTGTTGTCAGAAAACAAGGAAAAAGTCATCATTGAGTCCCTTTGTTTCACTATTGGATGCAATCGGGTACTATACTATAGCATCATGTTTTAACATGGAGGGTAGTTTGACAGAAGTCAGCATAACTCCTTAGATGTTGGAAATTGACAACATAGGCCAGGTGACGTTGTAAAATAGGCAAAAGCCTTAGATGAATATGAATGAATGAATATGGTGGAAGACCATAGTTTGTGGACATACACACAGGAGACCAGAATTCAGTAAAAGGTAAAACTGCTGTGTTTTCTTTCTTTGTCTTTCTTATTTTCTCCTTGACACCGACCCTTTTCCAAACCCTAACCAAGTTGTTTTGTCCCTAAACCTAACTTCTTACTACCTTGTCCATCAAAAATTGTTGGCCTGACCTTGTGTCAGTTTGTGACAAGTTGGGAGCAGCAATGTGTAGTACAAACAAGTGGACACAGCCACTGTGATGTCTCCCATTGGTTTTTGAACTGCCATTTGAAGCCAGGAGACATCAAAGCTTCTATAGGCCCTAAAATCATATTAATGAGTAATCATTTTCAAAAGGACCAGCGGACATGTATAAGAAGGTCCAAATAAAGAGATTGAGCGCAGAATGACTCTGGGAAAAAAAAAAATGTACTCATAAGTTAGAGAAGTTCAATGTTAAGTCTATGGGAGCCAGCATCTAGTGGTTGTCAGTGTCAGTATTACTCTTTCAGGTACATATGGATTGGCTTCAGTTTCAAGCTGCAGTTGTTACCCACTGCAAAATGCTGCAATTCTGCCACTATGTTGGGAAAAAAAAGATCCTGTTGATCAAAATTTAGACTTAATTTAGAATCTTTCAATAATTAGATACTTGTTCAAAATAATGACATTATTTCAAGACACTAAAGCAGAATTTTGAGATACTAAGACTTACATAACCTTTTTTTCATAACAGTGACATTGCCCTCCATAAAATTCACTCACACACATGACTACAATGTTTACAAAAGTACAAAAGTAGCAGAGAAGTAAAACCATCCAAAAACTCAACGTAGGAGAAGTTCTCATGCAGGTACTGTAAATATTTGAGCACATGTGCTTCCATATTTGCTCAGGTTTTGTGTCACGGTGAAGCAGCAGCAGCAGCAGCTAATGAGCCTGCTCTGCCTTCTGTGTGATGATATTTAATTTTAAACCTGATGCAGCAGAACATACACACACCATGTTGTACATTATATAAAAATAAACGTACTCTCAGCTCGTCCTTGTTCTAGAGATTATTTTCTGTCAGGATCTGGTGTTTATTTTTTCTGGCTGCCAGCTGGTGCGGTCTGTGTTCGAGTGTGTTCCAGTGCATGTAAGTGTGTGTCTGTGTGTTTCTGTACGAGTGTGTGTGTGTGTGTTGCGTCCCCTGGGGTCGGCGGCTCGGCATTTGTAATGCATGGCTGTGCTCACCTGTTCGACACGGGAGACGCATCGCCTCCATCGCAGAGGCTGCAAGACGGATGAGGAGGAGAAACAGCAGCATCGGCGCTCCTGGAGGTGACCCAGCTCCGCTTGGCGCTGCGGCCCGACGCCGGCCGGGACGGGACGGCAACAAGAAGGTCGACGGATCAAGGTGCCTTTGAGCAAGGCACTGAACCCACAACGGCTCCCAGTGGACAGCAGGAGACTGTGACAGTGTCCCACTTCCATACCTTAGACTAATAATACAAAGATGATGACAATGCACTATGCTGTTAGTGTGTGGATGATTATCATCATTAAATTTATTTTACTTTTTTTTATTTTTACTTTATTCATTTATTTTAAAGGTGTTTGGTGAGAATTTTCTTTATTTTAAAGGTTTTTTAGTGTGAATGTGCATTATCCTAAATGTTTTTGGCCACAACATTCATGGTTTTAAAGGTTTTTCATTGATTTTTTGGTTCTTTTAAGAAGTGTGAATGTCCTGTACAGTAACACAGTGTAGCTGGGACAACAGACATAATTTTTCTGTAACATTTTGTCTAAAAGAAGACTAAACTGCGTAAAGTATACAGACACACACTGGCCTGACCCACCTCTGTGTACTGTTGGTGTAGAGTGGGGAGGTGGTGTCACATCATGTTGTAATATTAGGATTTTTTTAAATGTATTTTTTGGCAACATTCTTCAATTAATGGAGCAAAATATATCAAAGTTCAAAATTACTTAGTAGTTCAGTGATACAATATTCCTAACTTTAACCAAGATCAAAGAATAGTAGAGTATGTAATCCTGTGAATAAACACTGAAGACCAACTCCTGACAGTGACAGCAAATACTCATCTCTCTAACAGCAGGTGGAGCCATTTTAAGATTGACTCGAAGTTTACAAGATTAAAGTAATACATTTACACAAAGAAAATGTGGATATTCTCACAGAATAAAGTAGTAAATGGACAAGAATATTCCCTGACATTAAGTCTTTTTTTCTGGGATTAAAGTCATAAATTTACAAAAAAAATACAAGGCTGTGTTAAAAATAAATAAATACATAAATACAAGTCCAACAAAGCTCATTAGTGTGGTTTGTCGAGCTGCCATGTGGGAGACCAGGGTTCACATCACTTTTCACATCAGCGACAAAACTGCTGATGCACACCTGATGACGACACACAACTTCTTCCATCTTCTCCTCAATCCACCACATAAAACCAGTCTCTGCACAAACACCAAGAAAATAAACCAAAGGCTAAACTGCAGCTCTTCTACCAGAATGAGACCAATGCAACCATTGCAGAGGGAGTCAAAACAACAAACCAAACTGGACAGTTTTAAATGCAAAATGGATGGAAAAGGCCTCAACATGTTACGACTGGCTCATTATATACTTCTCTAGTTGCCACGAATTAATCAAAATGAAGGAATGAATTAACAATGGAGCCTCTGGAACAAAAAACATCTTTTCCTAAACCTAAGCAAGTAGTTATTTTTGCCTAAAACTAACAAAACTGAAGACATACTAATTAGTTGCTTGGGGATGTGAATCCAGGTCCTCAGCATGGCAGCTCTACACACAACCCCAAAGCTATTTTCATGAAATATTCCTCCCCCTACTCCAACTTGAATTTTTTTTTAAGCTTACTTAAAGTGACCCTAATATACCATCATACATATACAATTTCAATTTGACATATATTTCTTTTACAAACAACTTTTTTTCTAAGTAGCTTCAGCTAACTAGACTATATTTCTCATTGGCGTTGCTTTTTTGTAATAATTACTTAGACTGTGAAGTCATTGGTAGCTTCCCGAACACTGATTAAACTATAAGTCCTCATCAGAATTTTGTTACTTCCATCATAGTGACAGTTTTGTAAGAGGATAGACCTTCATGTTAAGTTGTAATGATGACTTATTCAACTACTAGCTGATAAATGTTATATAGAGGATCTCTGCTGAATGTTATGAAATAATAATAACAGCAGCATGTTTCCAGCTGCTCTGTGGAGGTTTCCTGCTGTGGTTTGGTTGCTGACGTTTCTTTTCCTCCTCACTTTTCCTTTTGCAGAGCAGAGCAAAGCCAAGCCAAACCAAAGGCCAGTACCCATCAGCCCTCTCATCGATACCTGATAACCTTTGTATGAGAAACACACCACGCCTCCATCTGTACAAATAAACAACATGCGATCAATAGCATCCTGTTCGATGAAGTGAAAGTGCAGCAACACATTACAAACCCCCGCTGTTCGTTAACTTTGCAATTAGACAAGTCCTGGTGGCCACACCCCCCCCCGCTGTGGCCTGTCAATCACAGCCTGTCTCCTGCTCCCCACCCCCCCCATCCACCCCCCACCGCCGCTGCTCGTTCCAGAACAAACTGTTAAGACTCGAGCACAACTCGGACGAAGTAGAAACTCTTTACAGTTTGTGGAGATTTAAAAAACATCTGAGGGAGAACAGAGAGGGACAGGAGGAGGAGGAGGAGGAGGAGGGACGGGAACTGAAAGCAAAGCACAGTGAGCTCCACAGGTAACAGAGGCGCTTCTATTCAACCGTCACATGTTCTACAGTAATACAAAATAAAAACCTTCCATAAAACCTCAACACACTGGGCCCCAGGCTCACAGTTTTTGACAAAGTGGCACCTCTGATATGATCATGTGGCAGGTTTACAACAAAACTCTCAGGGAAACTAACAGACATGTGCATTTTTTAATATATGAAAATGGTCAAAACAATAATAAAAACTCAGCTAGAGGCAGCTTCAGTCCAAAAGTATTAGCATTGGCTTAAAAAAAAAAAAAAACATCGATCAAACCCTGACTGCCTCTGGATCTGCCGAGGCTTGTGGGTATTATCTTCACAACAACCGATCGGAAAGCAGATAAATGGCATCTCCATTTCAGTGAGATAGTGATCAGACCCTTTATCATGTTTTAAACCTTTTTATAAAACAAAATGACAACATAAAATAGCAGATGATGCAGCAACAATGTACATGCAAAACAACAAAAAAACAGGAAACAAATGTTTGATTAAAGTGATTGGAAAACTTAAAAGATATTATGCTTTGAAAAAAATTTTTTTTTTAGATTACAGTGCACTTTGTATGAAAAAAAAAACAACCACACACACATTGTTAAGATGAAGGCAACAGCAGCCTGTCGATAAAGCCAGGCTGAGAGAAGAAGAAGAAGGAGAAGAAGAAGAAGAAGGAAAAAGGAAGGATTCCAAAAGAGAGGAAAGGAAAGGAAGGGAGGAGACGACTATATACACTCGTATGTACATCATACAGGATATGAAAGAGAGAGGTCTTAAAGCCAGACCTAAAGGTGGCCAAACCCAGTCTTACAGGCCCAACAGAGAAAACTGTCATGGCACCCAATAAATAGGAAAACATCTTGTATAGTAGCGGACGGCATTCCTTTCCTCTGCTGCTGCGGCGACAGCGTCTTCTGCCTCAAAACATCCGGCGCGCTCGACAAAAAAATAAATACAAAATGGATGGATGTAGTCAGAGCTCCGCTGACTGGGATGAAGAAGAAGAAGAAGAAGAAGAAGAAGAAGAAGGAGAAGAAAAGGGTTGTAAATGTGTCATCTTTTTTGGGGGGTGGGAGGGCGGGGCAAGACAAATCAACCCGAGAGACAGAAAAAAAAAAGTTGATTCTGACAGACTTGCAGTTGAAATGTCACCACAATAAACAGGCAACATTCTGAGGGAATGTAGACAAATGTGCTGCCGTTTTCCAATCTCTTTTTTTTTTCTTTTTCTTTTTTTTGGTTGTCCCTTTTAGCCCATTGTGATATGAAGAATACAGTATGTACAGTCCCATCATCTGATCACAATTAAAATGTCTTAACCGGCCTGAAAATGTCACCCCTGTATTATGGCAGATAAAATACAGCAGAACAATTCAACATGGGGAGGGAGGGGGGAATGGCATGACAGAGGGAAAAACAAAAAAAAAAAGGGAACCAGAGGCATCCGCAGTTCAGCCCGACACCCCGCCCCGACTCTTTTTGGGCCGAAAGCCGACTCGCTTTGATTAGAAACAAAATCGTGACAAAGATGTTTGGCAAGTGTCTTTTTTTTTTTCCTTTTCCAACCGTCTGTACAACAGAGCCAAAAAAAAAAGAAGAAGAAGAAGAAAAAAAAACCAAAAACGATAGTGGATATGAAAATATACAAACTCTCAGCTGGTGATGGGTTTACAGGTCCAGTTGGGAATTAAACGCAGTCTGTGTGTTACCATCATGGCATGGTGCGGACACATCCCATGTATGGGCACCCTCTTGCTTGGCTTCTTGTCTTATATGTTGCAAAAAAAAAAAACTACCCACAAAAAAAATAGACAAGGCGTGTGTTCTTCGTCAGGACTAAATTCAGGAGAGACAGAGTAAAGGATACAACTTATAAATATCAGGCAGTCCCAGACCACCCAGCTACTGCTACACAACTGTCCTATTAAATAGTGATGGGACACCAGTATGTACACTGAAAACAATTAAAAAAAACAAAATGTTGCCATTGCTGTTTCACTTTCTGCAGAGCTCCCAAAAAATGTTTCACTGGGGATTATATCCATACATAGGTTTTATATAGAAACACACAATCTATGAAAGCACAGATGTCTGGAAAAATATGTTCATTCAAGTTGATAAAAACCTTTTTTTTTTCTTTTTTCCTTTTTTTTGTGTGTGTGTGAACGCATGAGGAATAGGCACAGTCTTGCAACTTTTTTTTTTGGAGGTAGCACCTCATTTTTCCCAATGAAAGACTGGAAAAAGGCCGGAATCTGAACCTGAAAACTTGAAGCTGAAGAGGACCCGAGAGAGAGAGAGAGAGAGAGAGTGTCCGTGTTTGTTTTTTTTGGGAGAGCTACATTGTGGATCCGATCGGTAGAAGAACTGGAATGTGACCTGCTGAATCCAGACTTCATCACACAAAGGCAGGGGGGGGGGGGTTGACTGAATATGAAACCATTTATTGATGAGATGGGAGGGAAAAAGGGTCGAGACATACAGAGAGAAGAAAAGGGTCCCTTATGTCACTATATAGCGGGTCCTTGCATGTCCTCTGATCACATCGGTAAAAACGAGGTCCTTGGAAACGTCAGTGCCAGAAGTAAGGGGGGAGCCATGAGGTCCGTAAAATCTAGAAAAACTGACAGTTCCTTTGTGGTGATGACATCCGAAGCCGACGAGGGCTCCTCCTCTGACTGAGCCGTGTCCGAAATGTTTAAGGAAGTCATCCTCACACTAGGGCGGTGACAGAGGTCCTGGTTAAATATGTGTGTGACTGTGTGTGTAAGTGTGTGTGTGTGTGGATATGTATGAGGGCGTGCGAGTGTGGTCGATCACCAGGCCTCTGTGTACCGGACATCAACATCTTTCAGGTTGGGCAGTTTGGCCTGGAGACACAGACACACAAGCATCATCAACACACTGAAAAAGACAGTATTCCTCTTGTTGTTTACATGGCCATTACAAATGAGTATTCCACTAGTATTCCTATTTCCATGCAGCTGTACATACTCTGATTAATGCACGTTTCATGTCAAAACACAACTTTATGCACGTTTCCCTCCACTACCGTTATGTGAGTTATGTTAGAGTTGGTTCTTCATCGTGGTCATGGTTTGAGGAGCTGATAGATGTAACAGGTATTTTGACAGAAACCTGGAGCTGGCTTTAGCTTTTTGCTTTTGAAATTATAGATCCAAAAAAAAATTCCATGTTAAAGGCATTTCACACGACTGCGATGTGAAATTACGGTGCAGAAATGTGGAAAATCCACATGCAAAGCCAAGAGCCAAGCAGTAGCAATGTGTCAATCCAGTTTTGAAGAGGCGTACTGAATGAACACGATCCAGGAGCTCTGCCCGGATCACAGTCACTCAGGTGATATTTTCAGAGCACCATGGACTTTTTCTAATCAGAATGATAGTGTTGTCTTTGTGGTGCTCAGGTAACTTTAAGCCTCAGAGATGCTGGACTCCAGTTCAGACCGATGTGTCCTAGAGACAGTGTATTGTAGATGGTGGATACACTGCCATAGGAGGGTTGGTTTACAATTATTAGTATCGGTGGGAACCATGGATTTCATTGATCAAATATTTATTTTCCACATGTGGAACTCCACAGACATCAAATTCTGATCGAATATTTTCATGTGGTGTGCAAACATTCATAACAACTCATGAAATCAATTTATATAAATTTCCATGTGAAGTAAGAAGTTTTCACCCTCTGTTCTTTGCAACTGAGATTTGATTTGAGGTTTGTTTAACATTTGTCATGAACACAACTCTGTATAAATGACCTAACTCACTTTAACGTGTGGAACCTTGAACTGTCCTCTACATGTTATATTTAACAGACCAATGACATGTCTTGCGGTTGTCTCTCTGTCGTTTTTACCTTGAGGTCTTCATATGTGTCGGCTGTGAGCTTGGTGCTGTTCATGTTCAGGCTGCACAGACTCTTCATGGCTGAAACACACAAACCATGACCATTAGATCCAGTTGACTTACATACATAACACGTTATCTCACCGTGAAACGTTTATAAAATGTGAGTGCGTGAGATGTGTCAAACTCATCGTTTATAATTTATGCTGCTAGGGGGGTCTCTCAATCAAAAGAATAAAAGATGTAGTTTGATGATGATGTTATGAGGTAGCATGGGATCATGGGAGTTGTTTTCACCACTACTGAAAATCTATGATGTGAATGAGAGAAAACCATTACACATGCAGCAATGTATTTAAGTTGTATACACATAACGTGAAGAACTTGTGTTGGTGTCTGTTTTGCGCTAGGAGCCTTTTTTAAATGTTAGCTAACTCCATTACTAAGCTAGCAGCTGTACGCCTGTACACCGATTTCTATGTAGAGAACATTGCCTCTCTTCTGCTCCTCTACAGCTTAGCTTAGAAATGCAGTCAGCTAATTTCAGCTCCCAGCGCAACACAGACTCCAACACAATCTTTGCGGAAGTACACAAGCAATACTGAATCTTTGAATGCTAGCTTAACTGTAGATGACTTGTTCTTTGTAATGGTAAGTTAGATAAGGTACACATTAGCTTGGTGGGCTGCATAAGCCACTGGACATATATCATAGTAAACTAGGTTGATATTGAAATAAATTAATAAATTGGCTCTCGACTATATTTCTATGTCACAAAAGGGAACGCAAATAATGAAAATAATAGTGTGAACGGAATACTGCTGTATTATGTTACTAAGTAGAATTCTGTGACATTGTGTGATTTACACCTACCCTTGTGTAGGCCATGTGTAACTATTTTGTTGTTATGCTTTATCCAGTATTTACAGCGTTTCTCTGTAAAGGAGGTCATGATGCCATATATGACAGATGCCAGGTATGACAGACCAAAATCAAATGGCTGTTGCACTGAATAAAATGGCAGATTTCTCTGAATTTTAACATAGTTGGAACCATTTAACGTAATGTAAGTACACAAGTCAACAAAATATATAACATAAGCCTAGTTGTTTCTAGATATTTAAATCTGGAAATATTACATATTGTACCTTTAATTTTACTTCTCTGCAGGGTTTTCCCTTGGTTTGTGAAGGGCTTAAGTGCTGTGGTGGCTTTTTGTTGTTCTGCTCAGTAATGAAGTAAACACACACTTTCAATTTTGCGAATAATGGATGAACCCCACAACCAGAAGCTTCATTCCAGAGTAGGAGAGACATCTCAGCAGGGTTTTTCTATTTCTTCAACTAAAGTGCTGTGCAAAAATGATATGAATGGTAGAGAAAAAAAATGTTGTGTGTGAGTTTTCTTACAGCTGAGAGCCAGCAGACCAGCATCAGTGACAGGAGTCTCACACAGGTTCAACACCTGAAGACAGGCTAGATGCTCAGATAACAACCGCAACCCTGCATCCCCAAACTGAAGAGAAGGAGACAGAGAAGAAATACAGTATCTTACACATCTGTTGGAGTTTTGCATTGCGTTAAAGTGTGTGTTTCAGTGCTGCTTTCCTGTATGTGTGTGTATTTACCTGTGTGGACCAGAGATTGAGCTGTTTGAGTGAAGGCAGCTTGATGAGCTGCTCGGCACAGGCACTGGTGACGTTCGTGAAGGCCAGGCTCAGGTTCTCCAAGTTCCCAAAAGAACCCGAACTCAACAGGCGGGCCAGATCCGCATCCTGAAACAAAACAATCAGTGTTACAGTGGTAAAAAGTTGATATTGTCTGTGCAGAAAAGGTTTACAATCTGTTCATGTAGTGAAGGCATCAGCGTAACCTCACCGTGGACTTTGAGGGCAGAGTCAGGCGGGTGGGGCCTCCTTTCCTTTGCTGAAGAGAAGACAGACAGAAAAAAAACATGGCGTCTGAGCTCAAGGCCTTGCAGGAAAGTTTTCAGACAGTAGATGGCAGAAGTGAGCAGCTACAACTCTCCTGCCTTTCAGCCACAAGGAGGAAATAGAAGATGAAGCTTTCAAATCTGAAATATTACTATTTTGTCCCATGACAGCTTTTATGGGAAGTGATGTTTATTAACATTAAGATATTCAAACTGCATTTTTATGGTTTGAGATTTTCATCTCATTTTTTTTATAAATTCATACAGTGTGATTTCACAACTGCACAAGTAACTGTAGTTTTATTTCATTTTGAGGAATTGACAAGTTTGAGTTGAGTTTCTATTTAGTTTTAGTGTTAGTTTGAGTTTTTCAGGTATTTATTCATTGTATTTCATTTATTTGTTCACTGCTAGTTTCAGTTCTAGTCTTAGGGTTTCATTCTCATTTATCATTTATTATAAAAGTGATAAATAAATGAGGACATACATATGAGGACATAGTTACAGTTTTTAAATACTTTAAATACATTTAATATGATTGCTATCACATTTATTTCATAACAGAACTAAACAGTAACAGAATTTCTCTCCCAGATACAAAAGCAAAGAGACTTCAATCCTGATTTTTCATTGGTACATTTTGTGATTTCAGAGCCCCATCCTGCACATACTCTTGCAGACAACTTTTTAACATTATGGTTTCTTTATGTCTTTGTTTATGCATGATTATGTACACAGAGTATACATTCAGTGCACCTCGGTGTTTAAATAAGCGGCTAAACGGCGCAGACAGACTCAAGTGTCTGTGACTCAGACTGTGAAGCATGCAGACTGAGCTAAGAGGCCCAGTTACTGTTCGCTGTAACACAGTCTGATCACTGCTGCTGCATTTCAGGAGCAGACGAGCTCCAGGAATTTTCACACTTCACTGTTTACTGAGAACAGTAACAATGAGATGTCATCAGGCCAGCTGTGGCCTTCATGACAGAGATGCAACAAAGTGGAAGACAGCAGCTAAAGAGAGCAGAAATTACTCCTAAAATATTAATACTTAAAGCTTTAGTGTGCGACAGTTTTTTAGTGGCACTGGGCAAAAAAAAATCCATAACTACCTTTCAGCAAATTGTAATTCAAGTGGCGTGAAAGGAAACAAGAATTCTGCACTTCTTGACTCAGTTTACAGGCTGTAGAAAATGTACCCCGTGATGCAAGATTGTGGACATTCATAGGTATTTGGAAGTGTCTTAAAGTGTAATACCACTGACAGCCACTAGATGCTGGCTCCAAAAAGCCCTTGATTGACAGCTTGCTCGCCTACAGAATCGGACTTTCGGGCTTCTGTTTTTTTTTAATAAAACTTTTTTTTTTTTCCTGACAGACAGCTCATCTGTAGTTGTTGTTAATAAGTTCCACTAACATGACTGTCAACTGACTGTTATACAAATGTGTGATGAAGTTTACTGTTTTGTCATAATGTCAATAAACTCTCCAAATATGGTCACTTCTGGCTCCAACGGCCAAAATGCAATCTCCTGGCTTCAAAACCGGAGTCCACAAAACAATGGGTGAGTATATTGTTGAATTTGCATGCACATTATATGACAGCAGATGCTGCTCTCTTGTATTTGGGAGCGAGCCTTTATTTGTTCATACTGATCAACGACCCCAACCATTATCAGAGACCCAGCTTGTAAGTGATTCCCTTAATTTATTTGAGGAAATACAGAACCTATATAATGAGGCGTGAATATTGTAGATCTTTGTTATTTTTCACACGAAGTTACACACTGCCTGAAGAAACAAGAAAGTGGATGGTAAAAAAAATCCAATGCCCAACCCTGTTGAAGCTTTCTTATCTTAACTTTGTAGGATGACAACTGTGCTTCCTGTTCCCTGCTGTTTCAGCAAGTTCTGCTCAATAAACTCATGTATTGTTCTCCTAAATGAGTCAGCTCCAACTTTGTTCTCGTCTTATCCGGTACAGTTGCCAACGTCAGGTCGCTTCAACAGTCGCTAAGTGGCGGAACGACAACTATGTATCATGTCACATGCGTCACCGAGGACACAAGAATTTGAATGTAATGAGAAGCTGCTGACTTTTCTGCAGCAGCCCTCAGACTTCACCAAGCCGAACTCAACTGAGGGTTGGCGCCGAGGTGGAACAGGGTGTTCCCCGGCTGAGAAGTCTGCGACTAGAGTATGCATGTGTGTTGCTGCTGAGAAGCAACTCACCAGCTCTTTGAGCTCTCTCTGTCGATCGCAGAGCTGTTCATACATGCGAAGGCCCACTTGGGTACTCTCCAGGGTTGAAATGATCTGCAGCTGGGTGTCCTTGTTCTCAATGATGTTGTACTCCAGCATCAGGCACAAAATCTGTGAACACACGTATACACATTTAAAGGAGCACTCCACAGATTTATTTTATGTAAATATCTGTTTATTAGTCACAAATGGTACTATCCAACTTTTGAGACAATTTTAAAGAAAACCTCTGATACAAACCAGTGGTGTAACATTAAAAGATGCAATGAAAGACACTGAAATGTGGGTTCTAGCATTTTAACAGCTAAGGACAAAAGTGTTCTGTTGCACCAGCTATACGCAAGTTCTCTCTTCAATTCATGTGTAAAGTCCCTACTAAAGGATACATGGAGACTAGTTAGTTTAAAGCTAAAGCTGTGTTGATGTCTGGCTACCACGGAGACCCCACAAACCAAAATATTGTTGCATAAAATGACATTGTCAATCTCAGTGAAAGGCATTATTTTAAATGCAGTATTTATTACCCTCAAAGAATCTAACATTGCTTTGTTACTGGGTTGTCTTTCAATACACTGATACACAGTGGCAAACAGGTAAACACAGCTAACATAACTACACAACAATACTGCATAGGGTAATATAACTGTACTCTATTATTGGGCAGATGAAATTGTAATGTTATAACAATCACGTAATGATAACCTACACTAGCAAATGATTATAAATTAGTAGCTGTTAGAACTGTCTCTAATTTGCTTGCCATGTTTTAACGTTAGTGTCCTAATGTCAAATTTAGTCAGTTTACCAGCTTCGTAGCCTCATAACACTGTATTTTATGTTAGTTTGTGTACTGTTACAGGGATTCATGTTGAAAGCAAAACCGCCGATAAAATTCACTTTTTCTCATCCTCCAAGTAATCCCACTTTTCAAAACGATGCACCACGCCAGCTGGACTTTACAACTACTAAGGGCTATGTGTAAGATTTAAGTTGTCTTAAATTGTTGTCTTAAAGTCTACATTTTAGCAGCAAGTTAGTTAACTAGGCTATGTTTGTACTGAACAAACAGCTGGTGCAACCTAGAGCTGGATATCTTGATCTATCCACTGCATCCATTTTAAATATCAATATATGTCTCTGTGAATTCCTTACTTCATGGAAATGTATGATTAAATGGCTGAAGTAGCCCTTACATTCAGTCAATTTTAGAGCCCTTTAATGAGCTATGTTATCAAAAAACTAACACTACAGCCACATTCATAGTGAAATCACATATAATGAATATGATAAACATAAAGAATAACTGGCGGAACAAGCGCATACATACCTCCACCATGGTCTGATTTCCACGTAGGGCCAGCAGCATGCAGGGACCCAGCTTGTTTTCAGCCAGTGAGAGGAGGAACTTCTTGGTCTTGTAGCAGGAACCCATGAGGATATGAACCTGGAAGGGAAAAAATGGGAGGCTTAGTGGTTAGGTTAACCACAGCCATGTGTTTATGTGTGCGTGCGCGTCCACTCACCATACTGGCAAATAGCTCCCCGTCGTCATCACAGGCCACACCTCCTGGACTATAGAGCTGGAACCAGCCATCTTTACCTGAACGCACACTGAGGAGGCAGGAATGCACCTAAAAACCACACGCGGATCAGAGTCATGAAAACGTCCAAAACCTCGTCATGTACAGTATTTGTTTTAAGCTCTGGAGCCGTCGCAGATACTGAAATAGCGGTGAGCACACACTCACCTCCTGCCTTGGGTCCTCCGCAAACCTCTGAATGACATACTTTAGCTCCCTGGTTTAGACAGAGAAACAATGAGGCACAAATGTCAGACCACTGTCGCACTAGAATCGCCCTGAGAAAAGCAATTCATGATGTGTGAGGTACTTACTTTGTGAATTTGGCATGTGCAAGGGCCCTAGAGAGAGGAGAGGCAGAGACAGATGTTACAACACAAAACCCTACATTCATTTTATCCACGTGTTTCTAAAGAGCTTTCAGGAGTTTAGTTTAACATGTTTTCACTGTCGTTCCCTTTTGGCCAGAGGTAGCACACATCCTTTACTACAGGAGAAGTACAGATACTTGACAAAAAAAAGACTGTACTGGTTAAATGTCCTGTAGTAAAAAGAGAGAAAGTCCAGGCTCTGAAATGTCCTCAATGTATAAAAGTCTACAGTAAGGAATTCACAGATGCCTCCGTGATCCAGTCTCCCAGTTTCATCCTTTACATTGTTTTCATCTTGTCTTTTATGTAGTTTTGGTCTTGTTACGTCTTCTTGCACCTTTTATGTCATTTTTGTCGTTTCATCTTGTCTTACATGTTTCTGTCTCGTTACATCTGCTACTTGGTTTTTGTCCTTTTCATTTTTGCCGTGTGTGATCTGCCCCGATGGATACGCCACAGGATCGTCTCCTTTATATGTTATATTGTTCCGTCCGTTTAGAGTGAAATTGGTCTTGGTGTTGTCAAGGTGTGCAATAATACAAAACAAAAATAATGCATAATTAACCTCAAATGCATTAAAACTAAAAAATATAATATAAAAAATATAAGGAGTAGAAAGTACAGATAGTGTTTGTGGAAATGTAGGGAGGAGAAAAAAATGTAGGGGGAAAAGTCTATTTAAGTACAGTAACAAAGTGTATGTACTTGGTTTACTTCCCATCTCTGCTGATGACACAGAAGCACAGTGTTACTTTAGCTCAGTGGATACTGTCAACAAGTTTCACAGGGAGTGCATGGCTCATTATGACATTTGAAGACACGAGGCATGAACATGTGACATTCTGGGGACTGTTTGTTACAGTAGATGATATTTTAATGATGCCTGTGGGGAAGCAGTACACAGCTGTATGAGGTTAGCCCTGCTAATATTGGATATAAATTAGGTTAGAGAAATGGGCAGTTACATCTTGTGATCAAAAATTACAAAAATCATCAGTAATCATGTAATATCAAGACGTTTAATACATTTCAGCGACATAAAATGTCTGTAATGATGATGTGAAGGCTGAAATGGTAGTAAAAAGCTGTACATAATGTGTGCGCGATGACAGATATGTGTGGATTAGGTAATATCTGAGCATGTCAGCATGCACTTCGTTTATGTGACTCATTTTATCCACAGCTTCAGGCTTCTAGGGAGTATTGTTGCCTTTCCTAATGATGCCTGAAGCCAGCGACCCGGCAACAGTGGCGCAGGTGAGCAACAGGTGAGTCTCAGCGTTGGAGAAACAACAAGTCATTCAGCAGTCACCGCTAATGAAGCTCTGGATCAGACAGCCAATTATTAACAATGCTTTGGGCTGCTTTTAGCCAATTACAGCAGGCTCTCTGGGGAGAAGAGAGCCACCCCTTCAGTACACGACGACCCCCTGTGAGACACGGTGAGGTACCTCACCCACGTCACCCCAGCCCCAGCAGGACCTGGCTGCAAGTCTCCAGACATAGCGGTGTGAGAATGAATGAAAAAGGGTGAAAGGAAGGAGATGAGGAAACAGAGGGCCAAGTAACACTGGACCTATACTGATGCTTACAGCAGTGGTTCTCAAATGGTGTGTCGTGTGGCAGGTCCTAGGTGTGCTGTGGGATTTTGTGACGATCATACCTTGTTATCACTGTGTATACAACTGCACAAAAACTCACAAATCAAAGTTTACACCATCAGTACTTTGTTAGACAGTGTCGGAAATTAAAATAAATCTCTCCAGTATCCTCCGTTTACCGGTGCGCTGCTCCTGTCCTCAGTTTCCTCTGAGATTTATACACAAAGGCACTTCATGGTGCATTCAGGTACACGCCCTAAACTCATGGTGCATTCAATTCATTCAATCTATACTTAAATGGCCACGAAGGTTGTTTATAACAGGAAGGTTTATAAACATTTTTTTTACAGTAAATACATAGAACTATATCTGTCATTCATTTGTTCTTTCACTACAACATTAAATAATTAGAAGTTAAAATCCTAATAATATCCCATTAACTTCTACATCAAGGGGACACATTTTTTAAATTCTATATAAAAATCTAATCAGCAAACAGGTCCCCAAGTACCTCTGAGTTCATTTTCAAGTTTCAATACCTAAGGAGTAAATCTCACCAGCATCAGTGCATGGAGTATGCACAAATGTATTTATACATGTTAATTATTAATGATGTTGTGTTAACAGACAACTTCAAGTTGTGGTGAATAGGTTTATTATTTATGCCTGAAAATTGCTTGGAAAACTGAGTGAAAAAATGCTAATGAGCTGAACAACAAAACTAAAGATTTGTACTGTAATATGTATTTTTTGTGTATTTCTATGTATAATTTTCTTTTTGTTAAAATGGGAAATTAGTCTTGAAAAAAACATTGTTTAGGAACCAATACGAACACCAAGGTATCAGTGCCAGTATAGAAAATGTTTGAACAATACCCAGCCCGGTGGAAATAACACTATTGTAATCACCTCTATACTGTATAAATAAAGATGATATGTGTGAAGTGCATTCTTACTCTTTGGGGAAGGGGATGGGCTGCAGTAGGCTGGCCAGGGCAGGTCTCCAGTCATCGTAGTCCGACCTGACGTAAAATGTAAAGAAAACAGAGATGAAGAAAAGCTGAGTAACAGTGTAACGAACAGGGTGCGGTCTGGATGAGTGAGGCTGCACAACAAAAACATACAGAGGTAGTTGAAACATGAGTTGCTCT
Organism: Coranthus polyacanthus; assembly: GCA_037367275.1. Classification (NCBI taxonomy): domain Eukaryota; kingdom Metazoa; phylum Chordata; class Actinopteri; order Kurtiformes; family Apogonidae; genus Coranthus; species Coranthus polyacanthus. The sequence goes on along the minus strand of JAPQRN010000022.1, from coordinate 22,582,576 downwards.
TAGATGACACACACCTGAGGCGTTGATTTAACAGCAGCATCACATTACTTGGAGTTAAGTAACACTGGCTTTTACAAACACTACAAACGCACAGACACTATCGCTTTTTAGGCCATCCTGTTTGGTTAGCGCACCTACACCCCAACACGTAACTACTGCTCCAGTTTCACACTGCGTAATTGTCACTGGGGCTCATACATTCATTGAGGTCTGTTTAACCCATTTACTCTGCTCATTTCTTCACGTACATAGACGGTAATGTTAGATTTTTTTTGATGAGGGACGTGCAGGAGTGGCCATTGAACGTTTGTTTTATTTTTTCAGACACAAGTTCTTATTCAGGGCAAAGTATTTTGCTGCATATTTAAAAAATTTGTCTCAGCGTTAAACTGAAAACACAGGACTGGTATTATGTTTCCCCCTGTGCATATTCACTATTCGCATGTAGTGACATGGTCAGAGCTGATTTTTAATCAGGTGGTAGATAGATTCACATCATGTGTGAGGTAAAAAAACCCCACATTTTAAGGTAAGAGGTTGCACTGTCACTGTGTGTTTTGGGCTAATTCATTATAAAAGTGGGCTCATCGTGTCACTTGATGACAGCTGATATGGGTAGTTTTTGCGCTAATGTGAGACATCTGAGGAATTTCATACAAGCTTACTTTACTTTTAAAATTCATGCAAATGTTACTTTGTTAATTCATGCAAAAACTAACTTACTAAATTCATGCTAATGCTACTTTGCTATGCTAACATAACTTTTTTTGGTCATGCTAATGCTACTTTTTAAATTCAGACTAATGATACTTTAATTCATACAAACACTACTTTCTAAGTTCATCTTAATATTATTAGTTAAGTTACGCTAATGTATCTATATTTGTTCATACAAATGTTACTTTTTAATTCAAGCTAAACAGTCACGGCCCGATCTTTACCCGAAACCTGATTTGTTGTTCTACATATGCAAAAATGCTACTTCCTGTTGCCTGTATGAATAATTTCCAGAGTTTCTAGGATTTAATGACACCTAAAAGATTTGAAAAAAATTGTGGCTAAAGCCCCTTTTTTTAATAAGTGCAACACATTTTCTATTTCATTACCACCATAAAAAACTCTTTGCAAAAGAAGAACATATATTTATTTTAGAACAATTTATTTCAATCTTCTATTTCAACAATAGAAATAATAGATAAGATAACATTCCTTTATAGAAAACATTCCTTTATCTTTGGAGTTAAAATGCTAACCCACTGTTTCTTCTTTGTGCTCAAACACAAAGAAGTACATTTA
>JAPQRN010000022.1:22542814-22554381 GCA_037367275.1 Coranthus polyacanthus | reverse complement strand
CTGACCTGGCTTCACTGTACGGCACCAGATACAGATACGGCAGCATCATCAACACCATCTGTAAGTTGACATCATGACTAATATACATAGACAGACAACATAATTATTAAGGACATACAAATGAACAAGTGCACTGATATCTGCTTTAAGACTAACACTCTTCAGATATTCTAAATGAATGAATTATAAAGTAAAATAGGCAATTAGTCACGTTATAAGGACGACAACAACTCAGTCTGGAAAACTCTTGAAAAGTCCATGTGTCTATCATGAAGAGTTCAAAAGTAATGACTTCCTGAACTCAGCATCTTTTTCTGAACCACTCGTTTTTACAGTAAAATCAGCGTCACGACCCATTTTCAAAGCCCAGTATTTGAAAAACTAATGAAGATAGAAGGCTGAAGGTTTGTATGGTGTTTACAAGGACTAATAACATTATTATCTGAAAGTATGTAACAAACCAGAGATGGTCAGTCTGGAGGTCTAAGTATCTAAAAATACAAACACAGTCATTTATACCTGTTTTCCCTGTAGATCAAGCCAGCGGCAGCACCATCGACTGGACCTACAACCAGGGCATCAAGTACTCCTACACCTTCGAGCTGAGGGACACCGGTCGCCATGGTTTCATCCTGCCAGCCAATCAGATCATCCCCACTGCCCAGGAGACCTGGTTGGCTCTGATGGCCCTCATGACTCACACCAACAACAACCCCTATTAAACACAGTGTGTGGAAGTGGACGTCCACGAGGAGAAGCCAGCAACTCATGTCACCATCCTCACAAACATTGTTTTTAAATCTCTCAATAATTTTAAGGTCAAATGGTTGATCCTCATCCTGTCTTTGCTCCTAAAGGACTAGACTTTTCCTGGACGCTGCTTTTGTACCAAACCCCGTTTCAAATCACATCAACATTCAAAGGTTTTTACGTCGTTACTTGTCCTAAATTTCCCCGTCCGTTAAGGATCACTTTCAAAGGAGTAACTAAGTTCATGAACAACGTCTCACACGTCAGTACTTTTCATGTCACTGATGTACTTTATTCACAAACAAATCACGTGATCAGCAGATTGATGTCAGGTAAGAATGATGGCGAACACAAGAAAAAAATCATCCCATGAAAAAGGCACGAAGCCCTAAATTTCTATTAAATGCACTTAATGAGAGGCTGCGTGAGTTTATCTGGAGAGTTAACGAAGCGCAAAGAAACAACGTGAACACGACACAAAAGGCCACACGTGAACAGTTTGTAATACTGAGTTTTTTGTTGCCCACGTTCTTCATTTGGTGTTTAATATTTTTTGTCAAGGCCTCAAACAGTCACTGCAATCACAAAAAAAAACCCAGCGTCTTGGTTCAGACAAACGCACAAAACGCTGCAAATAAAGGCTGTCAGTGAATCAGACGATATATGGAATATTTTACAAAAATACAGCACAACTTTGAAGTTTTTTGCAAAAGGCATCAGGCTTTGAATCATCATTTGTTACACGTCACACATCGTCGAATACAGAGACTCTCGTCACGTCCTTCATCTCAAACATTAAGTTATTCTGTCTCCAGGAAGAAAAGTGGAAATGATGACGAGGAAGATAAGGTTAGTGCTCAGTGAAATGAATTTGAGTGCTAAAAGATCGGTCAGTTCTCAGGTTCACATATGAGGCAATGTGCAAACATTCAAATATAGACAGTTCATTAAATATTGAAGATAAGACACAGGAAGGAGAAAACACCAACGTCGAAGAGCCAGGACCAATGAGTCTGGAAGGCTGGTTTTGATGAGGGTATTTTGGGTTAAATTTGAATCCGCTGAATCCCAAGTTAGTGCAATTTACAAACATTACCCTTTTCCTGATAGCGATTCAAAATGTAGATTAGAAGACTCATTTAATTGTTGCCAAAGATGGACAGAGAATGTCTAAGCATTATTTTTAATACTGCTGCCAGTTCTTCAGTCATTAGTAGAAGGAAACTTCTGAGTTTTACATCAAGGATTAAAAAGCTGTACTTTATGCAACTGGATGAAAAACCTGCCATAAAACAGAGTATGTTTGAAGAAGCTGTTGGTGTTTGTGTCGACCCAGCGGGACTGTGGAGGACCACAATGCAGACCGGGTCCAGTAACGGAACAGAGGGCGTTCACTCCGAACCAAATGGACTGTGTGTGGGAGGTACGTTTGTTTGTCTGGTGGGTGGGGTTCATTTCCAGGGTCTGCTGCTCTGAACCCTCATCCCGGCCGTCGACGGACTCTGTCGACTCCGAGCGCTCGACGTTTTGGACTGAGAGCTGGCGGTCGACATGCGGCTGGACATGCGGCCTGCGGAGACGAGAACATACTGTCACTGCTCAGCACTGGTGGGTTTTTAGGATTTTTATGTTTGCAATAGTGCTTTACGTAGTCAATCTATAACTGACTACGATGGAGATATTGTCATCTTGGAGGAGACGACTGAGGATTTTGACAACTCCTGTAAAAATGAGCCTTTTTTTCTCTTGTATAATAAGGTTTTTGCTTCTCCATCAGGTTTTCCATTTTTGTTGACAAGAGTTGATCTCATAAGCCCCGCCCCTTCTTGATTTTGATTGGTTGGTGAGAGAGAAGCGACATTGACGAGCGCAGCTTTGTTCTCTGCCAGTGATTCTTTAAATCTACATATTCCCCCACAGTGTTTGTTTAACTCTATTGTAAAGTGTATTCATTCTGATATTAACCTCAACCCTCTGCTCCTTGAAAGTGACTTTTAGTACCAGCTGGTACGTTACATCGCAGGCAGTGAGGTCTTACTGTTGGGGTTACTTGGGATGAGGATCTCCTCCAGCTGCTCCTGGATCTTGTTCAGCTCGTCTGATGTGAACCTCCACCTCTTCTCCGCGGCCTGCGCCGTGTGCTGCGGTGCAGAAAACCTCTTCCCCTTTAATGATGACGGAGGAGAAAGACACGAGGTCGGGATGGAGCCCGTCGTCATCCCTTCAGGAAACTTCTGAGCGATTATCTTCAGACCTGACAAGTGACAGAGGAGCAGGATAAAAGCTCTCGTCTCACATGGAACCGGGTCATTTTGTTTCAACTCATGTTTTTACATATATATGAAGCTTACGGATCAGCAAACTTAATGCTTTTAGAATTATAAAAAGTAATTTTGTAAAGTGAAATAAACATGAAAATGACACAAAGAGTGAATACAAACTACAATGAGCTGAAACGAAATGGATTTGCAGGTAAAATCAGCTTTGTTTTTCTCCAGTGTTAGGTTAAAAAAGCAGACTCTCTCGGATACAGGATCCATCGTTGTCTCTGTGGATTGGATTACTTCTACAGGAAGAGACCACTTGAGTGAAATCCTACCTCCAGACAACATGAACAGGTTTTCAAATCCTCGTTCACACATGGTGGTGGCCGCCTGGCTGGCGATTCTCTCATCCTCGTCATACACGATAATGATTTTCCCCGCGGCGTTTTTCTGCAGTTTGTGGGTTAAGGCAGACGAATCAATAGACACACAGCCTCGACACTGATTTAGTTACATGAAGAAGAAACCGGACTGGTCGTGGTTTTACAGGTTCGCCTTAAGAGGATACATAATCCAGCACTTCCTTGGTGTATGGGTTCATTGTTCGAGACAATGTGGCGATGGGGAAACTGTGAGCTGCAGAAAAAAGACAGAGATGATAAACACATGAATGAGTAAATACGGTGTGACGCCTCAGCTCCGCGTCACGCACCGCTGATGACGTGGCAGCGGTCGTACTGGTCTCGGTCCCGGACGTCCAGCAGCAGGTAGGGGCAGTCGGGGTAGGGTCCGTCCACCGGCTCGGGGCTGAACGCGGGCTGATCGTTTCTGTCCAAGTTCAACTCTCCCACGCCGCTGATGACACTGCGAGAGGTCAAAGGTTAAAGGCTGTATGACCTGCACATGTACATGGACTGTAGCAGAAACAAAAGGTTCACTTCAGGTGTTAATTAAAGATCTAATTAGGGCTCGCAGAACTTGCAGGAAAGCAGCGACGGACAGTTTCTTTTTCTCAATTATATCAAAGTCTTTCAGACTGGATGACGGATTCAGTGACGACAAAATAAACCATAAAAACACCGTTCCAACATCACAACATCCTGAAGGGACTGAATAGTAAACCATACACTATGCAACACCTGGGTGTGAACAGCATGGCTGGCTATGGACAGGTACAAATCCACCACAGATACCTCAGCACAGTACAGATTTTGTGTCGTACAGCTGAGTGGGGTTTCGGATCAGTAAACATGTAACTGAAGCCCAGAGGAAAAGGATTCACTAAATGTAACCGTGGAACAGAGCCAAACAACACTTTCTCCTGGTGTGGGTTTACCCCGGTGCTGCCCTGCTTTCTGTCTCCATCCGTCCTCCACACGGGGTGAAGGAGACCTACGGGTTCTACTGTTACAGAAGCCTGATCTGCAGAGAGGCCACGGATACAGTTACACTCCTGTGGGGGCTCCTGTTAGAACACGTGTGATAAGAGGGGACGCCGCGAACAAACGGAGGGAGGGGACATAAAGGTGGATGTACGGGACGTGAATGCAGGTGGGTGTTCGGTTACAGGTGAACCTGAGGGTATGGGCTCTGATTGTTGAACGCTGGGTGGGACTGTGTGTATGAAAGTACTGGAGGATTGAGAGGAAGCCTCTACATTTGTGGCTCTATCTGTGTTACACGTGAACAGACATCAGTTTAGCATTCTATGTAAAGGTCTAGACATATCCAAGATTATTAAGATCATTACTGAATGAAATTTAAGACCTATCTCACACCCATACTGGCAAAAAAGTATGAAGTATGAGACTGCAGCTCTGCCGTTGTCCCACTGATATTTTCCTCATTTTGTATAACGGTTGTCGACCCGTGCTGTGCGTATTGTGGAGCTGTGATGAACTACCTGAGCAGCGTTGACCTGGTGGTGCAGCAGACGTCCCTGGCGTCTCCTCCATCCTGACGATCCGTCAGCAGAGACGCCTGTGGGGATCCGTTGGTGTGTTCAGACAGGGACTCCAGCTCTGCATCCGACACCACAGACAGCCCGTCTGCTCGGTTTTGAAGGGGTCACAAAATGACAGACCTTATAAAATGCATTCAAACAAAACTTCATCACACCTGTAGGTACTTATCATATGACAGGAATAAGCAGCTGTTGCTTCATACCTTCTGGGCCGTGTGATTCACACTCATCCTCATTCAGGTCCGATACCGATGCTACTTGAAGAATCTAGTGTGAAAAATAGGTTTGTTAATAAAACACAGCTGACCTAAAGAAATGGCTGTAAAGTGAATAGCACTGATGAACACGGCAAACCAACCAAGCTAAGTATATTCAGTCCATCTGTTCAGAACTAAGTTTTAATCATTAAGCATCGTAATAGATCGATTTCTGTCGGTCACTTCAAAAATGTAGGTCACAGAGAAATCAGTTCATTTGACCAAAGGTAGAAGTGGATGAAAATACGCATCGATGCTTACCAACTGAGCAAACGTTGTCACTTTCAACCGCTTGAAGATTTCATCCTTTCGATACCTGTAATCTGGAAAAGAAGAAACTCAGTCTTAGGTGTAGAACAGAACTTCACAGCTACAGTGACGGAGCACAGGTTTATTCTCCTTTATTAACTCTGTGCATAAAATTCTAATAGTTTTGCATTTCATTACTTTTTACTTTGTTTTAAATTTCAGTTTAGTTTTAATAAGGCAGGTTTGCTTTAGTTTCAGCTTTTAGTATTTTTTGAAAGTTTTTAGTTTTTATTCCTTTCAGTGTTAGTTTTAGTTGTTTTTGTAATATGGACTGTTTGTCAGCTGGGTGAGAATACAGTTCAGGTTAGTTTTGTTTTTAAGTTTTAGCTCAGTTAATGAAAACATTTTGTGAACACTTAGTTTCAGAGATGACATTACACTGATTACCCTTAGACACAACATCTAGGGACCGGGACTAGACGAACTCACCCGGGTCTTGCAGGTCGTCCTTTTCCTTTTCCTCGTCCTCTCCTAATGCTTCCCTAAACTCCAGCCCTGCTCCGTCCGTTCCCATGTTACACCTGCTTCTACTATGATCCCATCAGTCTGCTCAGAGTTTTTATCTCAGCTCCTGATACTGCTGTAATCCTCTGCATGACCTCACTGTCTCGCACTTTAAGACCTGACCAGCCATGTCCCCGTAATCACTCCACAGAGGAATAATTGTGGACAGCGGCACAATCGGCCATTAGAGAGCAGAGGAATCAGTGTCACTTATCCCTGAGAAATCAGAGGTCAAAACAAAATGACCGCCGTCCACAAAGCACTTATTCAACTGGGAACTATCAGTTCTCCAGTGTACCTCTTCAAATGCACGGCCGGGAAGAGAAAAGCCCTTATACTCTGGGGAAAAAAAGGTGCCAAGTTGGAAAACCTTACATTAATGTGGAACAAGTAGTTCACATTTACTTTAATCTAAGGAGAGACATTTAGGGGGATTTATGTGAGCTTCACACCCATAGAATGAAACAAGTGTTTAAAAGGCGTCAGTGGGAAATGCCATCATCCGCCAGCACTATCCTGCACTTATGGGTCGAATCCGTGATCCAAGCTGCTACCTGTGTCCTTTTGAAGGTCCCTTTAAGACGACAATGACGCTGTTGTATCGAAGAAACCCACATCTACTGGGCCATCTGAATGTAACAAGGATGAACTGGGAATCGCAGACAACAAAGGAGACTTCACATTGTAGGTCGAGATGGGAAAGAAAGAATCAGTTCCAAGCCCAAGAGTCACTGGAATCGTGTGCCTCCGAGTTTATCGGTTGCTTTTTATCAACACTGGCATGTTTTTCAGACAGATGTAGTAAGAACAAGAAACTGTCGACAAGATGGACACATGGCTGAGAGAGGAAATGGTGCAAAGTGTGGCTTCATTTCACGAATAAAGATGACAACGGTGCTGGTTGTAATGTCTGTAAAATGATCATTTCTCTCCCATCATCTCTGTTCACATCATACTTTAAAATTCCAGGAATGCCATGTATTTCAGTCAGCGTTCGCGGGACGAACATCGAGGTGATGCTGACATTCAAGCATCTCGGTGTGCGTCTGGATAACAGGATGCACTGGTCCTGAACACAGACACACTCTATTAAAAGGGATTTTTAGACTTAGACACTATATAAACATTCAAATCTACTGTCAGCATTGGTACCGCAACCTGACCCACACAAACATACTCTTTGTCCCACATTTGGCTCGTTGGGACCTGGTCACCCTGCTTTCTGGACCCGCTTCAATGATATGTCCTTGATTCAAGTTTCATATTTATGATTATTATTTCACCATATGCAAACGGTAAAACAATGCTGACTAGGCTCAAATCCAAGCTAAACACCTACCTGTTTATCGTTGCCTTTATTTAACATTCTTTTAGATCAGATGTATCTGTTAGTTTGTTTCACTGTTGTATGCTTTTGCTTGGTTGTTGTCATTGTTTCTATCATTTGTTTCGTGTGCTTTTCCTTGTGTACTCTGTCCTCGGTGCTGCCTTTTTGAATAAATTGTGGTGTTATGTTCATTCTCGTTCTTCTGCTTCATTTTCAGTGCATTCAGTGTTAAAATAAAGATTTTTTAGTACAGCACAGTAAAATGACAGCGCAATCCCACCTCTAATTCATCTTCAAATAAGCTACTTACTTCTTTTGATCTCCTCCAGTCTTTCCATATACTTCGTAAGGCTGCATCCTATAAAATTAACAAAAACAGGCGTCGTTGTGAAACATTACAGTAAAGTCTGTTATCGAGCATCAAAACAGCGATAGATCATCTTAAACATAAAGATACCTGTGTCCAGTCGTGTTTTGACATGCTGATACTTAGCGTTTGTCGGTATCCTTTTTTTCATGTACTAAAAGAAGGAAAAACAACCTCATGTATGTTACAACCAAAGCGATACATAGGCAGCAAAAGAGTTTAGGTCAATTACATTAACATGCCGCGTTAGGGGGTTTAAAAACACAAGACGGCGTTTACAACAAGGTTATCATTCTTACAGGTGCACTGTCGTTGATATGGTAACACTGAGGACAGCTAACAGGCTAGCTGGCTAGCTTAGCTACGTTTGTTTTTATTAGCCTATGTTGGATTCACAGTACATCATATGTTCGATAACGCGAGTCAACAGGCTAATTAAGTACAATTTGCTGTCGTTTAACTAAAGTTACCTCCACACTGCCGATGCCCCGATTCAGCGACATCTTTTCAAACAGAAATACCAAACATTCACTCACAAATGTAACAAGCTCTGCGCTGATTCGTCGGTGTCGATACATGGACCAATTAGAGACGCGTATGCTGCGAGGCCACGCCTCCACAATGCTTTGATACGATATAGCAGGCTAGTTGCTAAGCAGCGGTAGACGCGCCACCTTAATGACGTGCTGCGTTCAAACCGCAGAATAATCGGAATTACTGGATGTCATTTTTAAATCCAATAATATTATTATATCGTTATGTTAATTTCATGCAGTAGCTCTGAGTTACACATGTATTCTACTTCTCTCACCAAATATAAAAGTTATGTTGGTTTGGGTTTTCATTTGAAATAAACAGATCGACATTCCTTTCTATGCGGCGTAAATCCCGTTTGTGTAGTGTCAAACTCTACACTTTTTAAAGTACCAGTAGTGTTTATATGTTTAGGTTAGGTTAGGACGGCATTGCAGACTATGGATCAGACTACCTCAGCTGCATTTAGCGTAGCCTGTATAACAGTTATATACACTCTACAGTAGTTTGTGAATGGCTGATCCGATTCTCGACGGTTCCTACAAGACCTTAAACGCAGCATACTCTTTTCACTACCACAACAATATCGAGCAACAGGTTAGCGATAACGAACACGCCAGGTAGGCACGGCTAATGCAAGCAGAAACTCACTTTTAACAGTTTAGAAGAGGAAATGACCGGAGAGACGGCTAGAGGCTGAGAAAAGAGCAGATTTCCGTGTTATCGGAGCTCGACAGGTCGGGTCTGAAGCCGCTGAAGGCGCACTGTTTGACAGTCATGGAGGTCCGGAGAAGACGAGCCGTTCTTCGACAACATTAGCGTTTTACAAAGTAGGAGCTCACAATGGCTTCTGTTCTGGTAAGTAAACACCTTTCGAAACCTTTGTACCGAGCAGCTAATGAGAAAAAGTGAATAATGTTGCTCCATTACTAATAGTAGCTGAGTCGGTGAGTTTGCTAATTGGATTTGCTGAGTGGTTCTGTCAAACTGTCCCTGGTGTCCTGGTTGTTTACAGGACTTGACGTGGGTTTTTATGGTTTTAATACTGAGCCTGTGGGTAAACAGCACCGATAGTAACACATTTAATACATCTTTACTGTTCTTGTCACCTTGGTCTGCTCAGACAAGCTGTGGAGCTAGTTCGTGTCCAGTATGTTTCCTCAGCTTTAGACTTATGTCTCTGCAGCTTTTTACACAGACGTACTCAACCCATAAAGGTGAAACTATATTATTTAGCAGTTCTCAACCTATGTTAGACAACTGTAACGCCATGAGTATATGTCTGTGGAGATTCACAGTCATGATAGAGTAAAACTTTCTATCCTCAAGACGCACCTTGGCGTTGGAGAAAGAAGTCACTAGTAAATAAAAAATGAAAATCATACATTACATACACACCTACACAAATGAGCAGGAGGACACAAGTTTACAGCAATGTTGTAAAATTGTCACCAAAACCATTAAGGACAAGAAGTTCTGCTTTCAAAACCTTGCTTAAGAGAAGTCTGTAAGTACCATCAGAAAAAGTAGTTTAATCTACATCAATGCATCATATTATTCTATAAGATCATCATATGTTTGTAGCGTCACTGTCCTGTGAGAACCACGTATCTCTCAAAAGTCAACTTTTTAAGAGTTCAGACAAACAGACCTGTTTTCAGTTTTGTGATGATGCATTTTCCAGCTCCTTGAAGAACTCCACTTGTCTTCTACTGAGCTCTTAGGAGGTGTCATGAATATAATGTTAGAGACATATTTGTCATCTAATTTACACACACAGGTCTAACTTTATCAGCTAGACTTAATGTTTTTTAATCTAGATTGTCTGTTAAATCGGTTACCTTTTCTAATCTCTTCAAACTACATTTTGAGCAACGATCTTCTGAGTCTCAGTGAAACTGCAGACAAAGTGTTTTTCTGTCTGACTGTGAACGTTGGTGCAGGAGGATCCGACCCTGGAGAGACACTTCAAGGGACACAAAGATGCTGTAACTTGTGCTGACTTCAACCCGAACCGCAAACAGCTGGGTAATCTACATATTCACAGGCGCTTTTCAGCGGTTATTAAAAACCGATGTACAGCATTTAGTGAAACATTCATTAATGACTGTGTCTGATAAATGAATAATGATCCAATCTTAATTAATAACTGTGCAGTCTGAAATATAAGCTACATCTTAGTTTTGTCTGTGTTTATATATAAGTCCTATACCACAGCACATGTATGAAGGCTCTAATATGTTGTGTCGTGATCATAACATACGTACGTGACTGGCACAAACTATACAGTAGACACATGGAACATTGGATTGGCTTTTGAAGTCAGTTATCTTCTAAAGTTTAACCTGCAACAAAGCTATTAATGTAAAGAAATGACCCATTTTGTGGATGGTCTGTTGCTTCTGATGAATACAGTGAATCTTTCACTGACACTCATTTCAGAAAAGCCTCTCTAACCTCTAAGATATTACGTTTTTGCATGTTTGTAGTCATGGTAAAGCTAGGAAATCTGGAGTGATTGTGACATAATATCACAATATAACAATCTTTGAATTAATTTTCTGCATTCCCATTTCTTCTGTCTCTCTCCAGCCTCAGGATCAGTAGATAAAAACCTGATGATCTGGAACCTGTCTCCCAAAGCGAGGGCTTACCGCTTCGTCGGACACCACGACGTCATCACCGGGGTGCAGTTCTCTCCGTCTGGTAACCTGGTGGCCACTTCCTCCAAGGACAGAACAGTCCGACTGTGGACACCTTCCATGTGAGCTCACTTTGGTCTTTTGTCGACTAAGTACAATAAGTGCGGGCTAGTACAAAATAAAAAACAAATAGTGGATACTGGAATATGCTGGGAACTTGCATCGCACATATCACGCAGGCTGCTAATAAGATGAGTTGTATTTGTTATTCTGCTGTTTCACAGGAAAGGAGAGTCAACAGTTTTTAAAGCGCACACGGCAGCTGTTCGCAGTGTTTCTTTCTCTTACGATGGCCAGAGGCTGCTGACGGCGTCCGATGACAAGTCAGTCAAAGTGTGGAGCGTTCACCGCCAGTGCTTCATCTACTCTCTGAACCAGCACACCAACTGGGTGCGCTGTGCCAGGTTCGATTCACTTTTATATCAGTCCATGTACTCTGAAGACACGAAACCTAATGCATGTACATGTAGAAATGTGTAGGAGGACACAAACTGGAGAAAAGGGAAAATGAGAAAGAAAATATAAACCTAAATATTTCCCCAAAATGAGGTGAGCATTTCAGTATTTCATTGTTGTACGATAAGGTACAG
>JAPQRN010000022.1:22515640-22529760 GCA_037367275.1 Coranthus polyacanthus | reverse complement strand
GCTAAAATGCAACACAGACTAAAACAAAACAGAATTTCATGTAAATTCAGCTTAGTCGTCACCAAGAACCACTTTAGTTCATAGAGTACGAGACTTAATTAACTATAGTTTTGTAAATCATCCCACCCTTTTCAGAATCTTATAGATCAAGGCTTAACTTATAATAACATAAAACTAAAACTAGTCAATTCCTCAAAATAAAAACTAAACCAATAAACTAACTTCCATTTTCACACTAAAACCCCTCAATGTTCACGACAGAGTCTGGAATGAAGTAATGCAGCCTCGTCTTTGTGAACCACATTAAAATGCGCTCACCTGTCGTTCTGACCAGTGACACAAGCTCGTCCTTCTTCTTTTCAAGCGATCTCACATTGCTCATGTTAACAGAAGGAAGATACGGCTTGTATCTCCTTGTCTTACTCTTAACAGATTGTTGTCTTCCATTCAACTGACGTTTCACTCCTCCGCAGCATCCTCTTTTTATCCTTTTCCTTATCTCCAGAGGTATATCTGACATCAGCTGTCTGTTATCTGTCACGTCTTTCCTCAACACGATCGGCTGATTTCATAGGTAAGTAAAGCTATAGTAGCGTTAGCAGCAGTGGGCAAACTCAAACAAGAGACTCAAACTACAGCTGCATCAGGAACGCTGCAGCGTCTCGGCAGAACGATTTAGAAACCTTTGTTTCTACAGGGTTTCTGCAGTTCCTTAAAATGTCTACGAAGTCTAAAATCCATTTATCAGAATTTTAGACCTTAAAACATCTTAAATATGATTTGAGCAGGTCTTAAAAATGGACTGGATTTAGTATTTGGTTGAAGCATGCTGCACCTTTGGGTATAAAAGCATCAGAATCTCAAGGGAAGTCAGAAGAAACATAACAATGCTGCAAAAAGCCACCAACAAACGCTTCCATCACCCAGCATTGTCTCCAAAGTCCAGCCTCAGTGCAGCAGAACCAGAGACGGGCAGAATTTACATTATGTAACGTGTGATATTTTATTTGTCCATTCACGGGTGTTTTCAGACTGACAGGGGGTTAAATACGTGATCGACAGCTGTAATTACCCATTGCTGTTCAGATTTCCTCAGACGTGACTCTACTGCTCTACGCCACGGCTCGAAACAGAAGCTTGCAAAAGACTCTTCACTTTTCCACAGTGACGTGGAACAGTATTGATTTAGATCAAGAGGAGAAACTGCAGAAGAAGAAGGCTCCTGCAGCTTTAAATTGGTCCTAATTTACATGAAAAAGTCTTAAATTGAACTCGTTGAACCCTGCAGCAAGCCTATAAGACACACCTCTGCAAGCGTAAAATACAAACAAAAGTGAACGTCTTGCACCTAAACATCTCGCCTCAGGACATTATTTGTTGCACGGCTCTAGTGGGATGTGTCATGTTGCTGCGTTCTGCTTCATGTGTAAGTCGGTGTTTATTTGCTAACAGGGCGGTTGTATTGACTCAGGAACTTGTCTCTGAGTTCCTGTCAGTTCCTCCTTGTGTAACTGCACTATGACACGAGGCCTCCCGACCATCACATCGCCCTTGTCCTGGGACACCACAAACGTCCTGTGATGTTTTATTTTGCTGTGAGACTCCCTGTGGCGGCTCTGGTCTCTGTGCTGCCGTGCCAGTCTCCAAAACTTGATCTTACTCATCAAAAATACAAGGCGAGGGCGAACCTTATCTTTAATTCAGGAGGGTTCTCTCTTCGGATTCCCATCTGTCCTTTCCCCCCTCACCTCTCTTAGCCTTCCTGTCTCTCTCCTTTCTCTGTTTTGTAACTCTTGTCTCTTTATCTCAACCTTACACAACACTCACTTATTGAAAGTGGGGAGCTGCTCGACGGACATTCTGTAGCAGCTTTTGTAACTGTGGTCATCAGGAGAAAAGTTTTAATAGAGCACAATAAACCAAAAAAAACGGAAATGTCCAAAATAGTGCCTTCAAACAAACTTCAAGAATCCTTTATTTACTTCTTTTTTTTTCAATAAACAAGCTCCAACAACAGTTTGACAGAATGTCGCAAAATTTGGCACAAACGTTCTCTTGGGCGCAAGGATGAACTGGAAATATTTTGGTGTCCAAAGGTCAAAGGTCAAGGTGGCTGTGACCTCGTGTCTGTCCATCCTTATGCATGGCACATCTGGGAACGCCTTGAGGGCTGTTTTTTTTTTTTTTTCCTTATTTGTCACAAACGTTCTCCTAAACTCAGGGATGAACTGATTAGATTTTGGTGGCCAAAGGTCAAGATCCTTATAACCTCACAGAACACACTTTTGGCCATAACTGTTTGTAATTGAGGAACTGCGTGAACAGATTATGATGCAAGGATAGTGGACTATCTGACTGAACTCATCACATGATTGTTCTATCACACAACCCTACAGTGACCGTATTGTCAGTGTTATCACATTTTGAGCTCATATCCACTCCTAGTCTTGTTTCCTCAAAATGATTTAGTGTCAGTTTAAATTTATGTTCAGTACGAAGCCTAAAATAGCCACGTCGGTTCATTATTCCGATTTATGCCGCAGTTTTCCTTCTATGACTGTTTACCTTTGTTCATGTCACTCGAATCGAATCACTCATATCACCTCCTCCATCCTTCCACATCCGACCAGCCCTCAGCCCTCTCTGAAGGGTACGGCTCGTATCCTGAGGGGCCTCCGCGGGAAACGTGCTGACAGTCGACCCGTGCACGGCGATAAAAATAGTGCGGCAGGTCTATTACAGGTACCGGGGACACCTGAAAGGCAAATGATGATGTGTTGTTTCCCTGCTTACCATTCTCCTTGCACAGAGGAATGATGGGAGGGGGGCTGGGAGGAGAGATGAAAATAGAACCAGAAAGGAGAACAGATACCAGATTTTATGATGCTGGCGTCATCTTGTTTGGCGAGAAGCGAGAAACAAAAACATTCAGTCAGCCTACGCTTGGTGATTATATCATGCGTTTTTAAATTATTTCCAGCTTGGTCAGTGAGAAAGTATGCTTCTCCTGCATTCATTCATTTCTTTTCCCTTATCTGCTTGGTCCACTGGGTTTATTAGCTCTGGGAAAAGTCATTTAACCTGAAAGCAGGGCTGCAACAATTCTTTTCATTGTTGATTAATCTGCCGATAAATGTCCTCAAATGTCCTGTTTGGTCCACAACCCAAAGATGTTGAGTTTACTGTCAAAGAGAAGGAAATGAAAAAGAAAATATTCAAATTTAAGAAGCTGCAATCAGAGATTTTAGACTAAAAAACTTAAACTGATTATCAAAGTAGTAGTTGATTGATTTTATAGTCGATAACTAATCCATTAACTGTTGCATCAAAAGTAGGACGGCTCCCTTTTCTCTAAAAAGGAAACACCACTTGTAAAGGGCTATACAGATCTGTCTGTTCATTTAGTTTATTGCCTTTTTGTCACTATTATGTAGTGACAGTGGTGAAGTAACACAGTCTGTTCTAACACTTTCACACAGACAGAGGCTTTGTAAGTTCAACAAAAGTCAGGACGCCTGTAGGAACTGTTTGCTTCAACTTTCAAGGCTTCGTTTACTTCCTCTGTTGCAGAAAAGGTTTAAGTTTTCAACCCTGAGAACAGCATTTTTTAACTTCTAAACTGGTAAAAGAAAAAAATAGAAAAAGAATAGAAAAAATAATGCACGAACACAACTATTTTGATAAGAAACCATCAGGAAAATGTAAAGTTTTTATGTATTGTTGCTGTCTTACCTCTTACCTGGCTCTACTGAAGGGTATTCAGGTGGTTGCAATCTACATTTTCACCATTAGATGCAGCTAAATATCACACATTGAACCTTTAATTTGTTGTCAACCACGAGTATTGCTCATGTTTCAGGTGGCCGTTCCTGTCATCCTGTTTTTTTTGTTGCCATTTACAGATATTTTTTTGTGTGTTTTGAAGAATTTCTATTTTAGTTCCAGTAGTTGATTCAGGCAAACAGTTGCTGGAAACGAAAATGTAGTTGGCAAAGTTTTAATGGTGGAAAAGCTTACATTAAGATCAAATAATGTATCCTCTGTATTTAAGTTTGTCCGACAACTGCAGCGTTATGGAGCCGCTAAATCACAGCCTACCTTAATATCTGGCAGCGTTGCCGGCTGATGCTATTTTCTCCCTGAGTGGAGGCAGAGAGGATGTGGCCCGTTGAACTGCGTAGGCAGATCAGACGCCTCATGGCTCTGCTGCTGGCCAGGCTTATTTCTGTATAGCTCATCCCAGCTTACAGAAAAACAAATTATTGATTTTTCTGAACATTTTCATGTGTTTATCTTTCTTCCCTCCCATTGAGAGGCCTCTACCTGCAGACCTTGTGTGATTAGGGTGAAGGTTAGCAAAGTCAGGGCTGCGTTTTCTGCTTCCCATGGACCGTCAGTACATTTAGGAATGGATTTTTTAATATTATTTATAGCCGGGCGGTGGGTGAGAATATGTGTCTGCCTCATCTGTATCTGTTTGTGTTTGCTTCACTGCCTCATTCTTCTTTTGGGGGTTTTCTGTAGATTATCGGGCTGTCACAGTAAAATGTTAGTTGATATTTATTTGTCTTTGTCTTTCCCTGCTCTGTTTCATCATAAAATAATCATACATATTATAAAAGAAAACCAAGGTGAAAGTCTGCGGACAGAGATGGACACTTCTTCTTACTTTGTGTGTGAGGAGGGAGGATTTCTGGGAAAGGGATGGGAAAACAATCCATTTCCTGTGAGTTGAGAAAGCTGTGGGGTCGTGACTTCTCTCCGGAGGTGCAGCTGTAACCCAACACTGCCTCAGTCCCAGGTTAAAGCCCACCTCCCCTCACTGCTCCCCCCTTTCTCTCTGCTGTTAAGCCCACAGTCCACCTGTTAGGAAGTCATTCATCTCTGTGTTCCCTGGAGAGGGATAACTGGATCCCCTACTCCGACCACAGCCGTGCTGATGGATGGCTTTAATGGGCTTTTATTGTTTGATGTATCCTCTTTGTTTTTCAAATCTAATCTGCTCCCTTTATATCTCTTTACTTTATCTGGCCCTGACGTACCTTCTTCACATCCTTTTCTCTTCCATTTCCGTTTGTAATACTGTTGTTTAAAGTAAAACCTGGGATATACAGGCCTCTCTTACAGTCTGGTGTTTTAGTTTCCTTTCCTCTTTGTTTCTCCTTAACTGTATTCATCCTCTTTCTTCTTTTGCAAATATTAGATTTTTTTCCTTTTCACCCTGTAGATAATTCTGGTGCTTTAATAATTTCTGGTTACTCAAGGACACTTTACCCAAGTAGTTAAAAACACAATATCAATAAAACACAACAGAAACAAACAAACACAATGAACAACAATCATAAGACCATGGCAATTACAATGAAAATGCTAATCTGAAAAAGGTGAGTTTTGAGAGTGGATTTGAACTGAGGAGGGCGTCAGTGTTTCTGATGGCAGGTTCTGCTCCCCGTGGAGGTGAGTCGGGCAGGTTTAACCAAACCTATACGACCCAAAGTCATAGGTTTTCAGAAGGTTTAGGTGCTGTCTTGATTTACTCACATGCATGGGGAGTTTGTGGATCCTACCACAAGAAAACATTATGTCTTTCAGTAAAGAAATATGTAATTTCACATAATTTTGGACCATTATCGCCACATCTTTGTACACAACACTGAAAAAGCTGGAGCAGATGATAAATAAACAGCATCCGTATCAGTTTTCAGTGTCCGCAACAGAACTCAGAACATTATGACACCTTTTCTCTGCCGTCCAGCTTCCCTTTACTGCATGTTTTTTACCTCTCGTTACTTTTGTCATGTGTGATATTCACTGACGGATTCACCAAGGGATTGTCTTTTCTATGTGTTATTGTTCATCCATTCATTTAAGTGAAATCAGTCAAGATGTTGATGAATGATGCAGTCGAGAAGTCTGATTTGAAAATGTAAGGAGTAGAAAGAAAGTACGTATATTTATGTTGAAATGTGTGTGCATTTTACCCACGACAATATTTACAAAAAAACTAAACGAGCAGGTTTTATTCCGGCGAGAAAAGAAGTGAAACAAATGTGCAGATTTGCCGAGTTTTCTGCCTGTTTTTGGTCTGTTGGTTGGTGAAAAAAGCTCTGTGAAGACATCACTGTGGGTTGGAGGAGATTACCAGGAGCTTTTTCATTGTTTTACCTTTCATGGAGGAAACCGTTAATCCGCTAAATAATCTGCAGATTAAACATGTTTAGCTACTGTTCACCCTTCAAACCAAGCCAGAGGAACCAGAACGCCCAAACAGTTCATCTGTATTCAGCGTTTAATTGAATTTGATTATTTACAGCGAGCCCTGCATCATTTTTTTACTGTTAGAATGAATGTTTCTAGGCTATCGTGTGTTTAAGTCTGTATGTGGTGATTCTTTAGAGCCTTCAGTTAGTCCACCTCAACCTGCAGGAGTTTTGTTCTGATGTCGGACTTAAAACGAGTTCAGAAGAGGAAGATGAGTCTGCGTCTTAGAAAACGATGTGAATAAAGTGATGAACAAAAACACAAACATGACAAAAAAAGAATGAACAAGAACCCAACGCTGCAGTGTCGGCTCAACCGTGGGTAAAATCAAATGAGAACGTTTATATGAGACGTGATGTGAACTTTGATTTATTCAAATGTATAACTTGGTTGTAAAGCACTGGATTCTTCAGTCAAATCGGAGATACTGTAGTCTAGTTTGTCAGTAGATGGTGTTATTTTCTTCTTTTAGAGCAGAGGTTCCCAAACCTGCTTTAACATCAACATTTTTTACTGACGTTTGCTTACTGACACTTCCCGAAGAGGAATTTAAAAAGTCTTGAATGCAAAGAAAAAGGCAGACACCATGAGAAGACTTGAACACTAAATCTGTTTTAAACAAATGCTAGTATTACAATACTCTTTAGTGTTAATGTAGAAAACACTGCACACTTTCTACAACATATAATCACCATTTTTCCAATGTTGTAGCAGCTTAACCTTAACAATATCCCACTCAAGCTGTCATGTGCACATATAGTGTAATGTAGAAAGCAGGAATTTGGCTATAATCCAGGGTTTTAGCAAAAGCTTCTAATATTTACACAGCGGGAGCTTTACATCAATACATAAATTATAAACGGCTGTAAAATGTTTCTTGTAAACGTATCAACCATCGTCCAGTGTCTCAAAGTGACTTAGTGGTTATTTATTCGTCCTCTTACCAGTACAAACACCCCAGGCTTTTTAAAATAAGTGATATTATATGTCTTAAACCAGTGACACCAGAATCCTTGAACTCACTGCATTTACTTCAGCTCATCCATGACTTTGCATCTATGAAGTTTAATACGCGAGTCACAGTTTGTCTCGTGGTCACTGGACTTTTGACTTAATCAGACATACACTTAACTGTCCACGAAATGCAGTTTTTACACCAAACACTGTGATTACGACTTCACCAAATGATTTTCATATTGTTCCAGACATACTAGTAGCCCTTGTATTCTTATTGTTTTTTCGTTTGATTGCTTGTGAAGACTCAGATGTACGGTTCTTGGCTAAAGACGACTAAGCTCGTTTCCTGGTGGCCGCGAGCCCGGTATGTGTGGGAACCGTGGAGAGGTTAGGTTGCTAGCGTAGTCTGAGAGGGGGATTTGGGCTAGGCCGAAGCTCGCATTGTCCCACAATGGGACAATTAGCAATTAGCAGAGCGGTTATTGTGAATGGGAAATGAGTTTCCCACAGGCGCTTTGCAGGCCTTTGGTATTAGCTTAAGTGCTAAAGCTGATTATCAGGCATGTGTGTGGCAATGCAGCTCAGTCAGCGTCCTCGTGGACGCCTGCCTGTTGTCTTTTCTTCCATTTGTTTGTTTGTTTCTTTCAAACAAACAAACAAATGTAAGGAAGGAAGTGCTCTTATTTGTTTGTTCTCTTCTATCTTTGTTTCTTTTTTTTTTTGGTTCATTGTTGCTTCTTTTCGTCTCTGTGTTATTTTGTTTATCTCTTTCCTCGTGTGTTTGTTTCCTTGTTTGTTTGTTCTTTCCTTATTTGTTTCTTCCCTTTTTTGTTTGTTTCCTTCCTTCCATGTGTTTTTTTCCTGCCTTTCTTCCCTTGTTTGTTTCCTTCTCCATTTCTTTACCTTCCCTCTGTGTTTGTTTGTTTGTTTCTTTCCTTGTTTGTTTGTTAATTTCCTTGTTTGTTTGTTTTTCCTTGTTTTTTGTTCTGTCTAGATTGTGGATGGAGTTTTATTTTTTAATAGAGGCAACTATGAAACAGTGACTTTGACTCAACATGTTCTCTGTCATGTTTTGAATGACGAGGTTTTCAGATTTTTAAATTAACTGGTGTTTGTTAAGTGTTTTTTAAACACTTTCTCCTTCGTTTCTCCTTCTCAGTTGTTTACCTGCTCAGTATTATCTACGTCAGTTTCCTCCAGGATGTAAAAGGATACGTATTAGTCATGTAGCGGGATGTGTTGAGGTAACATTTAAAGATTAACCACCTGTTGTCTTAAATGCACCTAAGCCGTCCATATGGCGACACATTTCTTTGTTGAATACTAATCCTGTTTCGCTTTTAGTTCACTTGGTTTAAATGATGAAATCTTCTCATTTTCTGCCCTTTTTTATTGTCCAAGGAGTCAGTGAACTTGTGCGGATGTTTGTTGTCTGCAAGCCTTTACCAGGAGCTTTTTTATTGATGAATTGAGAAGATACTTGACAAATATCTTCAATTTTCATCCTATTTTCTGTTACAGTATCTGTGCTTCTTCTCAGGTATTTCTCTGCATGCTACTGCACATATTTCCACCTGTGTTCATCGTTGTTGGTCATGACACATCATGTTTCAGTATTAACTCTGTGTCTGCATGCACAGCTTTATGTAATTGCCTATAAGAAGAACAATACAGCTTTTGAATGCTCAGTTCTGCCATTGTGTAGCGAGTGTACAACAGTTACTATTCTGTGTTTAGTCCGTCAAAAGGCAGCATTGATTGCGTGGTAGTAAGAACACATGTTGATGTTCGTCCACGACCTCTGGTATCATGAGATGCAGGTGTTTTATATCTGAAACGACGCTTACATAACAATATTGTCCCATGTTGCATTGAAGTTCAATATTTCAGAGTTTGTACAGTTCAAAGCAGCGTACCTCAATATCGTAGCAGATGCCATGACCTCATCTTAACAGAAATAGTGCGATGACTTTCATCTCTATCCACGAGGACATCTCACTTTTTTCTCTGAGGAGGTGAGGTGGTTAGTGTGACCTGGTTCCTCAGCTGAACTCATGAAGGATAGACACCTCTTGTGAAGCCGAACGCTTAACGACACCGGACCGACAATTATATATAAAAAAATGTAATTAAAAAGTAATTAGAGTCACTCATTAGGCTGTAGAAATGGAATGAATAATAATCTGCATCATTGTAAAGATAAATAACAAGTCTCCATGTTGTTAGATAAAAGTCTCCACTTAATTCAGTCACAGAATAATGTATTAAAGAGTCTGTTGTATAGAATTAAAGTATTTATCATATGCAGCTCTGTGTGAATACGTCCACGTTCCACCTTTCTGCTGCAGGTCTCCTCGTGACCAGCTATATTTGAACGCTAACGTCAGCCTAATGAAAGGAAGTCACCCATTCATTTCCCCTCTTTGCAGTTCGTTATTCTTAGAAAGTCCCTTCTCCGCTCTGGTGAATCGGCTGCACCGCTTCAAAGGCCTCGGTCTGAGCTGACAGCGACGGCCCTTGTCAAGAAACGTCCCGTTGTCTCGTGACACACAACACGAGCTATGTTCGGAGACGCTCATGTGAGGGCAATGGACAGGGACATCGAGTCAACAAGCGACACAGTGAAGTCGTTGAATGTGGCACGGGTCAATTGGATTAGGTGTCAGGAATCAAATTACTGCATGTTGTTTGCTTGGTACCAAATGTTCTTATTAAATTTGTCCGTTGCAGTTCGTTGACTTCAGCAGATTGTCTCAGAAGAACAGCGTCCGATAAACATCTCGAGTTTAGCCGATGCCGACGTCATGCTGCCGTTTCACGTTTTTGTCGGTTAATGACTTGCATAGAGGCACAGCTTTTTCTTGGAACTAGTTGATGTTTGTCAACTGACCAAAAAAGCAAATAGCACAGATCAAAGATTTGAACTTGGCAAATTGCAAATGTGTTCACGTAAGTAGCAAATCTCTAACCTTCTTCTATTTGTTCTTCTTCAGATAAAATAGGTCAGTGTCTTTTTCTGCTTCTTTTATTTAATGGCTGATGATAGCTGTAACTTCATGTAACTGGTCCGAAAGTCTGGACCATTCAGAAACAAACCGAATGGTTCCGTTTGATCCAGGCCGAGCAGCCCAAGATTTGGCTGTTTGGTCCAGAGAAGGTTTCATTACTGCTGCTTTGGTCCAGATCAAATTGAAATCTGACACTCCGGACCAAACGAGTTAGGTGTGAGACCCCCCTTCTTCTTCTTTTTAGAACTTAGATAAATAAAGATGAAAATCTGTGTAATTGAAGTAGAGCTGCAACAACTACTTGCAAACATTTGCTTCTTAAATGTGCCAATTTCTCCAATTTTCTGCTTTTTTTGTTTTCAGTCAAACATGTTGAGTTTTGGTGAAAAAAGGTCTCTGAAGATGCTGCTTTTTTTTTACCAGGGGCGTTTTCACTTTAAACAATGAATCCAGAAATAGAGAAAGTCATTTACAGGTTAATCACAAATTAAAACTGTAGTCGGTTGCAGCTCTAATCTGAACAAATATGAACTTAGTTAGACATGAAGTGACCACATCTTCTCTCTGGACATTTCTTTGTTCATTTGAAAGACCTGAATGTTCAAACAAATGACCTCCTTCTTCTGAAATTATTTCACTTTGACCTCTGCTACATTCTCCATTTACTCTTTGTTGCCTGTTTTATTTTTTCCTCTTTTCTTCTCATCTCTCGTCTTCTTTTCCCTGTAGCAGCCGTTTTTCAAACCGATGCTCGACCATAGTTCCAGGCAGTTTGAGCACAATGGCCTCAGACTTTGGAGTTCCCCGGGAGGAAACACTTGTCAGTGTGTTGATCCACCTGCTGCAGGTCAGACCGGAGTCCAGGGTTCGGCCTGTTTGTCGTTAACCTCTGACCCTTGTGGAGGTGGTACAATGAAAACGACAAGAAGGGCTCCAGTGTTTGAAATGTTTTTCTTGTCTTTCAGAGCTTTCCTCAGTAGGGCTTCTTCTTCTCCCTCTACAGTCTTCTTCCACCTCTGCATGTTCTTCTTTAAAGCTGCAGTCTGGTTTATAAATGAAAACAGTCGGCCTTTACCCCCAGATGCACATACGTGTGTGGTCTAGAACGCCTGTGTGCTGCATGTGCTAAATGCATCACACCCGTTTTTCCACTCAGTGTATTATCAGTTTACTTAGATTCTCTTCTAGTGTTGGTATGACAGGTTTAATCCTGCTGTCGATATTGAACGAGTACAAACTAGCCACGTTTGGTGTAGGTAGGTAATATACTGTAGATTTTTAAAAGATGTGAACTTACAACACACCTGTTTGAAGTTTGTTGGTCAGGTATTAATCACAGCTGCTTCATAGAAAAGAAGTGAACAATACAAACATGCATCATATCCGTATTAGAAACAGAAAACGGTTCACATACTGTGGTTTCAGACATACTAAAACAGGTCACGTACACTTTTAGCCACACTAATTAGCATGTTAGTGTGGAATTTCGGACACCGCCATCATCATGTTGGTTTTCTGGCATCCACGATGGGTTCTGTGACTTCTGTGGCATGGACCAGTAGGACCACAGAGACATCTGCAAACCGTTCTCTTTGGTGGACTGTCAACCCATACGCTTTGTGTCCTCAGTGCGTTTTTCTGAAGATTGGCCAGTATCACCGCTTCACACACTGTGGTTTATTTACATTCTTGTTCCTAGAAGTCCATCCAAATGACATCATGCATGTCTTGAAATGGAACTTCTTCACCGCGAGCGACGGAGACTCAAAGAACAAAATGATTAGAGGGGACTTGTCAAGTGAAATGAAGATCACGGGTCTCTGCAGTAAAGCCGAGCCATGAATAACCACTCGTCTGTTACTGCTGCGGTGTTGACACAGCGGTAACATGTCAGACACAGAGTTCTGTCCTGTTACCTGTGTTTAGTGTTGAGACTGGTTTGAGTGAGAGAAGGTCTCGTAGCTTTTAGTTCCACCGTTAGCTTTTTATTATGAACGTACAGTTGAATTTTCCATTAAAGCTTAAAAATGTTTGTGTACGCTGGCACTTATCGTAGGCCGCTCACAGGTATTCCATAGTCTCCATAACGCCATTATTTCAAATAGTTTTCCTAATCGTCATGATTGCGTGTGTTCACCTGTACAGAAACAGTTGGGTGAAACAAAAATCTCTTACTTATTTTGCTTTGAGTTCCATGGAAAACTATCACTGCAGTTTGAGCCTTGGTTGAATATTTCACTAATGAACTTTCTGCATTTTAGTCACATCTGCTATGTTCAGTTTTTATTAACAAAAGAAACAAACAGAAACACAATTCATTTTAGATTCAACATTCTGTGCTGCTAAATGTCTCTGTCATAAATTGTATGTGCATTATTAATTATTAGACTTATACATAAATCAATATCCAGTATCGTCACCACCCTAACTTCCTGGTTCCTGGTAAGAAAATTGGAATTGGAAAAAAAATCACAATCACTCAATTGTTGCATCTTTCCTGCACATATTTTAAACATTACAAAAGCCGCAACAAAAAGCCTGTTAAATAATTTTTGTGACAAAGCTGAGGTTTATACAAAAGCAGGTGAACTTAAACAACCTGGACGCCTCTTTTTTTTGTTCAGGCCTTGAAGGTAGCAGTGAATGAGATGTTTTAGAAATATACACAGAGTCTGATGTAACCGTCCCTGGCACTGTAAAAGAAAAAAAGTGCCTTTAAAGCCGGGCTTTGTTGTTGGAGTAGGTGGGTGAGCTCGGCAATGTCAGAGGGGTCACACAGCGAAGCGCCACCTCTGCCAGTTTGTTTCGTCATATCTCCTGAAATTCAACACGTAAATTCTTCTTCCTCAGAGGCTTCCACCTCCTCCACCCACTTCCAGCTCTGCACGGATCTCGCTGTAGCTCATAAATCTAATGGTCTGTTCAACCCTGATGCTGCCTTTCTGGTGTATTTTATATTTTCTCACTAACTGGGAGGTGAAATCCACATTCAGTGTTTTTCCTGTTAAGTGAAATAGGCCGAACGTGGCTTTTGTCATTTGGATTAGTCACATTTGGGCCCAAATTGTTCTAATCTTTTTGTTTTTGCCGGTCTTGTAAAGCATAGTGTGCAGGCTTACCGGTCTGCAGAGAGGCATTTCTTTGAAACCGCAGACAAACGTCTGAGAGGAAGAAATGAATTCAAACCTGATCTCTCTGGAACGTGGTGTCTGATTATAATGACCTTTCTATCACGCACACATGCAGAAACATGATCTTATTTCATACCGTTCATTGTTGACTGCAGTTTTATGAAGTCTGGCTGTCTTTCACACACATTCATTCCACCAACACACACACGATCTCTATGTGGTACCTCCTGTTCTCAGGAAATCTATCACAGTCCTAATGCATCCCATCGTTTGATGTGTAAGGTCTTAACAGCGGATGTCAGCCTTATTTAGCTCTTCCAGCCGGGATCTAAGCCGACCCCGGAGTGGGACGTTTATGAGGATGAGGCACAAAACCAGGACAACAAATTAAAAACATATAAGCCCCATTTGTATGCTGTAATATCTACTCATTTATTGTCTTTTTTAGTAAGGTTTAGGGGCTTTTTTGTTGTTGTTATTTGACATCATTTTGAACTTTTAAATGTATTACAATATTTAGAGAGTAGTTCAAAGAAACACAAAACCAATCTGCTCCCTGATGAAGTCAACTCACAATTCAACGCACACTTTTAACACTAGAAAAGAACACCGTCTGTTCAGGAAAATACGGTATCGTTTCTTTGTGTTTGTTCGGCTCAGGCGCCGCAGAAGACCCTCGTCACTTCCTCTCAGCCTCTGTCTGAGTTTGACTTTCAGAATCATGTAGTGGGTGGAGTTAGACTCACAACGGGGGTAAAGTTAC
>JAPQRN010000022.1:22392601-22409112 GCA_037367275.1 Coranthus polyacanthus | reverse complement strand
CGCTCCAGTCGGATCGGGGCTGCTCCTGCTCCAGTCGGATCGGGGCTGCTCCTGCTCCAGTCGGATCGGGGCTGCTCCTGCTCCAGTCGGATCGGGGCTGCAGTAGATGTACTGAGTTACTTTCGCCGCTAAAATACAAAGCTCATTTCTATGTTCCAGAGTTCAGCATTAATGTCTAAAACTGTTAAAACACATAAATACTAAGTGAGAAGCCCCTACACTGTATACTACCCATACAGTCCTATTTTCCTTTTTGTTTAGAAAAGACAAAAATCAGTGTGCAAAAGACAAACAAAAGCCAGATTTAGTGCTCGTCTTGGGCTTAAGTGTATGCAAGAAAAGGGAAAGCAAAATGTAAAAGTGGCCGCGGTTGCACTGCTTTAGCTGCACCTTTACTCTGTGACAGATTTATGAAGCTGCTTTATTAACCCTCTTGGAAATAATTCAGGAGCAGCTTTTAAAACCTGACGGCAGTGAGAGAGAGAGAGAGAGAAAGCGAGAGAGAAGGAGGTAAAGTGGTGTTTATATCTCGTTGGATCCTCTGGCTGACCTCAGTGTTTTCACAACTCCTCAACTGCACCTTAAAGACTGGAGGGTGGAGCTGTAAAGTCATCTATATCTATATGACCTGCAGCAGAACTCCTGTTCTACACACTGTAACACCTATATAATGTCTACTTTTGATAATGATGACAGGTAATTTGAGTTAAGGCTGAAAAGGTCTTCATTTTTACACTTTCAGCACAAAGTAACGACGGCTTTCAAAACCAGTAGTAACAGTATTTTGGAATTAAACTGAGATTTAAAAGGCTCTGAAATCAGGCCAATTATCCTAAAAGTAGACTTGGCAGAAGTCACATTCTTTATTCAAGTAATACAGATAAATAAAAGACCGGTAAAAGAAGTACTGACTTCTTTTCTCATGTAAAAGGGAAAAGGTACTGAAATGTAATGTCTGACCACAGACTTGTAAAACTTGCTGAAGACGTGTAATTCATCACATTTGGACTAAAAAAAACTCCCACCTTAAGCAGTTTCAAGAGTCTGCTCATAGATTACCTGTCTGAGGGAGACTAGTGAAAGAATGACTGTTTTTGAAGAGAATACAGGTTGAGACTCACATGTGTGACACATCAGCTGCTGTGAACGTAGCCAAACTGCGAATTAATGCCCTTTCAGTCTTGACACACACTGAAAATTACTACATAATGGCTTAAAGTGTTTCCTCCCCTGCCTTTACTACTCTGCAAACAATTATCTGGATTAGTGGAAACGCTTTGCATAACGCACATCTGTGAGGTTTAATTAACCTAATATCTGGCAAAACACACTGCTGCCCTGATTTACTCACAGTCTTTCTGAACATGGACAAAAACCTGCGAGCAGAAGAGTGCTTTGTTTCTTAAAAAAAAACTCCCTGGCACCAGGTATATATATGTATCTCGATAGATTGATCGATACCCGTTTTGTTGTCCACACCCTGCTATTTTCTTCTCCCAGTGATTGAAAAGCATTTGTTTGACTCACTGTAATTTTTAAGATAATCGCATATTTTGGTGAACTGAGCATGTTTCGGGTATTTTCATACCATTTAAAAGAAAATTGTTTCTTTCTCTCTCGTTTCTCTTGTCTCTTTCATCTTGTTGGAGATAATGGGTTGTTTTTATTATTTTAAATTAGGGACGGGCGACGTCACGATCTTAGTGATCCATCTTAATTTTTCATATGATCTACAGCGCTGTCAAAACAGTTAACATTAGTTTTAAATTGCCCGTTTATCAGTGTGATTAAGGTATTTTACTGAGGACGTTGCACATAGATGTTGCACTAACCCCGTGGGTCTCATTTGGGTTTTAGTGAATTCTGCTGAGCTTTGACCCAAAACAGGAGAAAAATGACTGTAATTTGTCCAGAAGGAAGAAAGCATGTCCATCTGTTTTTCCTACTTAGACCTTTAGCCTTTGTTCAACAAACAAAGGCAGGCAGTTTAGCTAACAGCTCAGGACAATGCAAAGAGCATGAAGACATATACTGTTACAGAGCCATGTCTGCTGAGCGCTCATAGTGTTGCTCTTTGAGTCACGGTCGCGCTCAGCAACAAATTACAGGCTTTCATTGTATGAAACCAACACCCACTGGCCACAAATGTGTGTACAATACACTGATCAGACACCAGATTCACAATGAAGCAAAACCCAGACAGTCAGATTTAAGGTTTGAGCTTTGTTTTACATTCACGGGCAAATGGATTCGGTGTCAATCAGTGATTTACACGCTCTTCGGAAACCTTTCGGTACAATTGAACACTTGGTAGCTGGCAAAAGTTGACAAACCACATGTCAATCAGTATCGACGTAAGCCTTTAAAGACTGAGAAGCAGCCGTGAGGAAGAACGCTTTGGCTGGTATCAGTGATTAACAACTCGTTCGAGTCCCCAAAGGCAAATCAGAGTCTCTGAATACGTCTGAACCTGTAGCAGGCTTTGAGACTTGCTTGTGCTGATGCAAAACAGAGGTGGAAGAAGTCCTAAGATCTTAAGTTGGAGTAGAAATACCAGTGTAAAATACTCCATTACAAGCAAAACTTCTGCTTTCAAAAGTATCAGCAAGTACATGTAAGAGTTATGTGAAAAGTAACATAGGTGTGGAGAAAAAAGTACAATATTTGCCTCTGAGATGCACTGGAGTAGAAGTATAAAGTAGCATACAATGGAAATAATCAAGTATAATAGACAATACCCACTTCACAGACACTTCTGACATATTTTCTGCTTTTCAGACTTTCAATAGTAGAGAGAAGAGTTGAGTAAAGACAAAGCCAAAACTAATTTGTCACTATAACACCCAGTTAATCCCACCACTTAGTGTCAATTTACACGTACGAGAACTGCATGCGCTTTCTCAGGTTGCTAATAAGATGGAAGTAATAACCTCCTGGATACCGTTTCCAGCGTGCCAGTCGTGCGTTATGAAGACACACTGCATCGAGCTTCATAGTCAGAGTAGCACAACAGAGTCACTGCACTTCACTCGCAGAAGCAATTTTAAAACTTATATTACACAGTCGACTAATAAGATGCGCTGTTCTCTGAGTGTGAACACATATATAGGAGGGTGTTCAGTTGAACAAAGTGAGGGTGATCACTGTAAGTTAAGTTTGATTAAATCCCTGTAAGTTGAGAAGACATTTGAAGGTCCAGTGTGTAGGATTTACAGGACTTCAGGGGGATCTAATAATATTCATTATCTTTTCATTAGTGCAGTGGTTCTCAAA
This sequence comes from Coranthus polyacanthus, assembly GCA_037367275.1. Classification (NCBI taxonomy): domain Eukaryota; kingdom Metazoa; phylum Chordata; class Actinopteri; order Kurtiformes; family Apogonidae; genus Coranthus; species Coranthus polyacanthus. Next base: position 22,405,839 of record JAPQRN010000022.1, on the reverse strand, counting down.
ATTTTTCAGCTCACAACCCCCAAAAGAAAAGTAAAAATCAATTCTGTCTCCTCGTTATCCAAATGTATAAAAATGGGAATTGGACAAAATTTTGACTGACTCTTCCAAACAGTGTTGAAACATCACGAACGCACACAAACACACGCACGACTGACTTTTCCACTGTCAAAGTCTATGTTTTATTTTCATCTTTTACAGAATATTTATCTTGTTACATCTTTTATATCATTTATTCTTTTACGTCGTTTTTGTCTGGTGTCTTTTCTCTTGACATCATTTTTATCTTATTACGTCTTTTACATCGTTTTCATTGTACATATTTTACGACCGACTGACGCCTGTTCTCTACATTTCACATGGCTTCGGTGAGGTCAACATTTCTAAACTTTTTCAGAGGACGCTCTTCTTCTATTTAGTCAGAAAAATTAATTCACATACCATATTATTGTTACATATTTTACTATGACAGAGCTGCAAATTGTGGCCTCAAAAATCTGAATTGTTGCTCTTTCAATCAGTCTTTTTCATCTACGGATGGAGGGCCGCCTTTCACGCAGTCCATGTTGTTGTTTCTACAGTAGCTCAGAGCGGACTTCCTCCTCTTCTATTTTCCATTTTATAGCAGGTGACATCCAGCGTTACGGTACATTATTGTCACCTATGTTTGAGTGTGAACTGGAGTTAATAGCACCTTAAGTAAAAAAGCTGAGAACAGACAAAAACGCCGGCTCTAAAGAGGGACTTTCTCATTTTTTGCAGCCACCGTAGTTCAGGGAGGAAATGAGCACAGAACGATGCAGTCTGCAATTTCCCCACTAGATGTCACTAAATATTACACACTTAAAAAACAACATAAATGGATGGGTAATATTGAAAACCACATATTTTCATATTGCTATATTAATTACAAAAGCACTGCTTCTACCATTTATATGCCTGCCAAAGACTTATGGAAATGTGACCGCAGCAAAAAAAACAACACATACTTAAACCATTTCTATTTGTAACAAGAAGTATCTTCTCTTGAACTAATGTGTGAAGCAGAGAGGAGATTTGCACTTTATAAGCTCTTACAGAACGGTCTGTACATCATCTGAGAGTTCAACGCCTCTGCAGAGCAACCCAAAGGTGGCCAGACTGTGATCAGGCTGAATGTCTGTGCAATAAGCTTTTGAAACACTCAACTGCATTGGGAAATAAAAAAGTACTGTAATGAATGTAACTGAGGCATTAAAACCAAAACACACACAAAAAACTTTGCACCTAAATTAAGGCAAGTTTACATAAGGTCCAGTAAAATGTACAGGTCCGGGTTATGATTACGATTGGCTGAGCCACGTTCACATATAAACACACCTGTGACCGCATTACATCAGCTTTCATATATTGTGTAACCACAAAAAAATGTCTATTGTTTCACATTATGATCTATTGTTTCTTTCATTGTTTTGCAACTCACTCCTTAAGGCAATACTTCTGATCATTTGGACGACGCTTTGCTTTCTTCCACACGGGTGGGAATTACACATGAAGGCAACACAAACAACCATGGAGGAGAAAGAACATGACAGAGAATGGGATAAGATCGTGTCTTGGCTGACTCCGACCAGGTCTGCAATGTGGAGCTGCAGACCGGTCCGGCACTGCATTCAAACAGCAGTAACCTCTTCTACCACCTACGCAAGAATCATGTCAGGCAGTACAGAGAAAGTCTACACGAGGGCCAGAAAAGTGGCAAAAAAAAAAAAAAAAGTCAAAAGTAATGAAGACTTACAGTGCTGCCAAAAACAGGGCAAAAATTTAATATTCAAACCAAAATGTCACACCTCCTGTTGGGATTAGGGTATGGCTCCAAGAAGGGTTTTTAGAAGAAACTGATCCAACTTGATGTTGATTAGGTTAATTCTCTAGGAGGAGTTTGTTAAAGTACAACAACTGGAAAAACTGCATATTCAGACCCAAAGGTCATACTTCTTATTGAATCCAACAGGTTGTTTTGTGAGTCTGGACCTGATACAAGTGCCTAATATGGTACATATATGTGAAACCTCATGCAAAGGTGTCATTTTTGAACATTTCTAGGGGGCTCAATAGCGCCCCCTAGAAATACTATTGAGGCTTTTCGAGTATGTTTAGCCATTAAAAATGTGATTCATTTGGGAGAATTTACCCTTACAGTTTCATAATAATATGAAAACGTGGTCACTTTGTTGAAACTATTTATTCTTTGGATTTAAAGAATATGTTCTATATCATCATATGCATCATTATCAGGGTGTGAAATGACATATACACTGAAACGAGAGAACTGTTGAACCAACTCAAATAAATTGCTTCAGCTGGTAATGCTAATGAATCAGGCATATTCAGATGAAATTGCTTTAAGTCAGATGTACTTAACTAATTTGACTGTACAAATACTGTTCAGAAAAAGTATTTTATGCTTTAACATTAGTGTATATGTATTAGTTTAAAAATGTAAGTTGGTTGAAAAGAAATCTCCTTTGTGAGAAAATACTCAAGTCAAACAAATATAACCTGTGTACACACTTACGATGTGTGGTAATTAAAAGTAACTTGGCTTTTGTGGATGCTGTGAGTCAAGCCCAGCAAACTGTATCAAACACTATTATAAAAGTAGGTGGTGAGCTAATCCCTTGCTCAGTTCAGCCAAGGGAAATTGGGTACAAAGTCGTGCTCTCCATCTGACTGACTGAAGGCTCTCATGCAGATCTCAGTGTGTTTTGGCCAAACGTTGTTGCACAAAGCTACAAATCCATTAATTCCTGTTGTAGCCGGGCTGTGGGAAGCTGGGATCTCAGTGCGAGAGTGTAAAATGAGGCCTCTGTCTTTTTATGTGCGATAGAGTTTCTCACCTCTTACTGCCATTCAATAGGATTAGAAGGAGAACCGGTCGGTGCTCACTTGTTTGGCCGTCCCCCTGCGGAGCCAATTCTCGCTCTCTCAAGACGTATGGCCACTCCAAAGCCTCGGGCTGAAATATAATCTTGAGCTCTGCACGGCAAATCACACGGGCTCTACGGGAAACAATGCACTCTGTACTGTACGGTGGGAGGAGGGAGGAGGGTGGAAGGACCAGTCCTCTCAAGATGAACTGGGAGGTATGGACTGTAATGGATACATGCAAGGTTTGGACGATTTCAGGATTGAAACAATATATCAGCTGCGTCATATTGGCCTCGAAATGGGACAAAGGATCTTCTACTCATGAATCAAGTGAATTTAGTTCAAACGAGCCAAAAGCCGTTCTGCACATGCTCCTGAAAACAAACCCTAAACATGTATTTTACAGGTTAGATTCATGGCAGTACAATACAATAAATCGTACGCGGTAAATACAGTTATTTTCTTCTGACAATTGTTTTAAGTCGGAGATTGAAATTGTTTTAGAGACAGAGCTGATGCGAGTCTGTGGCAGCTCCAGAGGATTAGTTCACCTTAAAGAATGGCGGCTTTTTGGAGAAAAATAAATAAGAAAACGTAAACACATTTTATGCATTTCTTTTTTTCTGGTTCCTCTGTTTCAGCAAAGAGAAGTTGAAGATCTTATTTGAAAGAAAGATCTACAACATGGCAGTTAGCAAAGCTGCTATTTAAAGCTACAGTTATTGAATTCTTTGCACCTTTTTCAAAGAATGGAAATGTTCCTGCAAACTCTACAAATAATACTAGTCCAGCATTAATTATTCATCACATTTCATACACAAAGACAACTGCATGTGCTTTACTTACACAGAAAAAATGAGTTGAAAATAAAAACAAAGTGCTCAAAAGTTAATAAATAAGTCGTAATGAACGTAATGAAGACTTACAGTGTAATAACGTCTTCTCTTTGCTCGTGTTGTCAGGTAAAATTTTGTAGAGTCCGAGTCAAATTTACAAAAATTAAATCATATTGATGTTAAATCGAATGCAACCATAATCTGGAGCTCGTTCATTCTGCTCGTTCATTCTACTCAGTTTAGCATCACTGACGTTATTTATCTGGTGAACCTAGTAAAATCAAAACCTCAGGGTATTTGGGCCTAAACTACTCAGCTGTTGTGTTGCCCCAAACCGAGAATTTTGAAAAGGAAATGTTAGTTGTTTTGTTTGAAAAACCAGAAGTTCGGACTCTGATACAACTCATAGCAGCATTTGATTGATTAGTGCCCCCTACAGGCAGCAGGAGAAATGATACATGATCTTAAAATGTATAAAATCTCTGCTGTATTTGTGCAACGGTTAAGGTTTGGTTAGGTTTAGGTACAAAAGATCTTGGTTAGAGCTAAAAATAAGTCAGCCATCGTCATGGTTACAAACACATGGACAGTATTGGGTTTAAACCAGCAACAACTGTGTCCTGTGTTAGTGCAAAGCTATGGGTTAATCCATTCTTTTTACTCGATTTTACTTGCTTAGAGTTACATTAACCTTCATGTCTTGTCTGTTTTAATTCCGAAAGAATAAGAACCTTTTTATTTCTGTATTGAAGGAGGCAGAACATTTATTATTTGTTGTAAAAATGCTTTTAGAAAATACCAATCACCAGGTTTTTACAATCAGAGAGAGGCTCTGCTGCCCTGTCAGATGAGCTCAGTGTGTCTTTTAGGTCCTCTGTCTCACACCCAGACATCAGAGGGAAGCAGCGTGTAGGGGTTCGCTCCAGAAGCTGCAGATAACTGAGAACAAAGCGAGTTGTCCCACAGTGTCAAAACAAGACCTCCCATTTCACCCCTATGGACGCTGTGGCCTCAAACCAGATACCAGACACTTTTGAGCTTCAGAGAGATTAGGAACAGAGACTTCTTTAGACAAAACTATCACACGACCTGCTGTGGCACCAAGGCAGGGCCACCGGGCATGCCGGGGGTGCGTCTCTCTGGGCTTTGTTAATATTTGGGTAAGTATTCCTGCAGACCGAAGATGTTGAAAATGTCCTCAAGGAGAGAGAAAATTAAATGGCTTAATTATGTCAGCACAGTGGTATTCATGTAAAAAGGTCAGGCCTGCACACTCACTCCAAGCCTCTGAAGATTAAAGTCCGTCTCCACTCAAAGACTTTAGTGGGCAATCATCTTTCTCTAGATATTACAGTGATGTCTGTACAGAGTTTGACACTCTCTTTGTGTAAAGGAGTGTACTTACAAGCAGGATATATTTTGGAGCCAGTCGTAATGTGTTCTGAAACTTTTAGCAGTGCATTGTGGATCATCTTGCATAGCCAGACCTAGTGCTGCACCATCGCTGAAGATAAGTCTGGAACCGTCCACAATCATTCTGGCTAGTTTGGGACTCATTTTATCTATATTAATTCAATCCCAAACGGTTATATTTTAATAAAATGATTGCTTGTAATCTGTTGCCTTAGTTTTTAAGAGTAGATATGGTGAATCTTTTCATACAGTCAATCAAACCAAACTGCAATGACTTTACGTCTTAATACTCCTAAACTGATGAAAACAAGAAGTGTAATTTAACCTGGAAACCTGGAAAAGTTTTAAAAAAACATTCAAATGTTTAAGCCAGACTTGAAAATAACCTACATTATATTTTCACTTGATTGAACGGTGCAGTGAAATCGTCATATACATTACTGCTGTTGAAAGACAACACACGTTTGATTTGACAAATTCTGGCTCTGCCTGAGGCCAAGAAGTGGAAAACAGCTCCGGGTTCTGTCTGTTTTACATCTGCTGCCGCCTCCGTCACTTCTGACTTTATACAAGCACAATTTCCAAGAAGCCCACTCACGGTCTTACTGTATATGTCGAATGTGAAAACTGCGATGTGTTTGGCAGTCTACATGGGATGAATGAGGGAAGGACGTATTGAAGATTGGTTTTTGAGTGTGTCAAGCACATATCGCAAGAATTCATTTTCGGTAACGTATGTATGGAAAATTAATTTACGAAGGGAAAAGGAAAGGGTTGCCTTTCATTTTGGAATATTAGACAAAGAGAGCAAATCATCCGGCTGTCTATTCCAGCCCAATATCACATCATAGATCATGTTTTCATGATTGGAACCAGTGATACGGACGGCTTTGTTTTAAGTAGATTGCAGTTTTTACTTCAAACAACTTGTTCACGTACATTAGCCAATGACATATCGACTACAGTAGTTTGACTGATTACAAAGGCATCGTTTGCAGACAGTGGTTCAGGAGACAAATGCATATTTTAAATATATTTTTTGTCCATTTAATGAAGGACCTGATTAATGGGCTGTTGTGTGACTATATGGTATCATCTCTTTAGTGTTGGATTTAGTCCACAGTTTCATAGGAATGCCTGAATGTGTACCATGTTTTGTTTTAGCAAATTTTAGTCATAGAACCCAAAATCACAAATCAGCCTCTTTTGGCTTTACAGACTGTACAGAATACGACGCCCTCTGTCTTTAATGCCTTGGTTCAAGTAAAGAAAGGCTTCTCAAAAAACACCTTTCAACAGGTGAAAAGAGGAACCAACCTGAGGAAGAGCAGAGATGCAACAGATGTACAGAAATGTACGAAAATCTATGGGTAAAAATAAAAGAGACCGCTTCTAATGTCCAGACCTGAGTTCCACTGAAAACCTCTGGAATGTGAAAGAAAGTCATCAAAAAAAGGCAAAGCTGATCATGTTTTAACTCAAAGTGACTTAAAGCAACAGCAAAGTGAAAGACGAGTGAAGAGTATGACCAGATGCATGAAAATCAGGGATATTCCACAAACACTGATTTCTTTCTGCATTATTTGAGCTCGGAAAACAGCATTTTTTGTATTGCATTGTCATTTTCTGGAAATGAAGCGGAAATGTTGTCGTTATGAAGCTATTTTTACAAAAGTATTGCGTGCAAAGCTACTGAAAATGCCTAAAAAGGAGACGGACTGTAAAATGGGAAGCGGAGGATTATATTAAAGCACAGAAGGCTGTTGATGTAGTGAAGGACGGTGTAAAAATGGCATTTTAATGTGAGGCCGGACTGTGGGTGTGGGTTTGCTACCAGTGAAGAACAATGGAGGGCGTTTCCTGTTGGACTCAACGCACCTTTGGAAGCAGCTTCCTGTGATGACGGAGGGAGCGCGTCTGCAGTGTTTGTGTGTGAAACAGACCGACACAAAGCTGCAGTAACATAACACTGCAACGAGGCGCTTCCCTCGGCCACGCTGATCACGCTGGGGTGAATTCATATTTAATGAATTAATGCAACACTTACTTAATAGAATAAGCTACGGGTAGTTTTTACAAACATTAAATTGAATGAAGTGTCTCTGAATCATTTATTGAAAAATGTAACGATATAATACTGCATAGACTTTGATAATGACAGAGTAAGAAACTAGATTTATTTTACTAATTTTTAAGTGACTGACTTTCAATTTCCACCTAATTTAGTTGCTTTTTAAAATAGTATTAGATAAGTAAAATGGGCTTTTTGATTCTCTAATTAAAAAGTGTAAAAAAAAAAAAAAAAAAAAAAAAGCACATGGCTTCCATATATTGCGTTCGTTTATTATGACGTATTTTAACCATTTATTGAGTCAAATGGAGCAAAATTTACTGAAAAATGATGAAACTGTGCTAAAGTTATTTAGGTAAATCTAATAAAATTTTACCTAAAGCCTTAGTAGATTTAAAGTCTAAAAAATATTTTTTGGTGAAATATTTAACTAAAATTTTTGACAAATATTTAACACGTTTGAAGCTACTTTTCTTATGAAATGTATTTGGTTACAATAAACATGTAAGCTGCATTTAGTACATTCGATCGAATACATTTTCACGAATATTTTCCAACTATAATATTACGCGTCACTTTGTCGCCATAGCGTTTTAAGTAGCTAATGGCCGTATGTTGTTACAGTGTGTAGAGTGTAATGTACGTTAGAGGCTTCCACGTGAGGGCTGGCAGGGGTCGTGAACCTATCAGCGCCCCCTGTGTCTCTGTGCGTAAATCAACAGGTGCTGCCTTACGTCTGTCCTGACATCACGTCCCAAAGCGCAGCAGCATCAGGCTGAGCTGCAGCCAAACAAAGCACAGCAGAGACAATGTGAGGGAGAGGTGGACGGTCTCATTAGCGCTTTGATTTCACAGGCACAGCGCCAACATTTTTACTCATAAAGCAGGACAACAGGCAGGTCGACTGTCCTTCGCTCTCTTTTTCACAACGGCCCAAACTCAGAAAATATCTAAAAATGGAAAATCGAGGGTACGCATGTGACGTCGCGGTAGGAAGAAGTCAGTGTGGTTACACCCGCTGAGTGGCAGAAATCACTTTGACTGGGCGGCAGCGTTGACGACGCAAAAACACGCAAAAAAAAAAAAAAATCTAAAATAAAACCTGGATGACTGAGGATCTACACTTTGAAGCAACCTCGCTTTATTCAACAGCCACATCTGTCATACAGTCATGCTTTTTTTCAGCTCAGGCAAATTGTTAAAATTAAGCTACTTCTGTCTAACAGAAACCTTGACACAGTCATACAACGTTTTGCTTCTTCACAGCAAGATTATTGTTACAATAATCCCTTTTCTCTGCTGCAGAAAGTCTCTCACTGCCTCTCTATAATTGATTTACCAGGATTTTCAAAAGAATATGAGTTTGCTTGCAAAATGTACTGTACAATGTATTATTTCTAAAGCTTTATTTCTAATCTTTTAAAGCTGCAGTGCTTGATAGTTGTTTTGGCGTTACTGAATGAAATTAACATAATTACCTTTCAACATATAGTACGACCAAGCTGTAGGACAACAGAACACTTACAAATAAAATTAATGAGACCAGAATGACTCCAGTATTTGTGTATTTTTAGAGAGAAGTTCACTTCCTTGCCCCTTGGTATTTCCCCAGAATCAACAAACACACAGAACCAGTGGTCTATGTCCGATAAACCACTGGTTCTTTGGTGAATTGTAACTAAAGTCTACTGTCGAGTTGTTTTATGCACAGTTTCTCCTACTAAAGCGGCCACGTTGCAGCATGTTTTGGTGCTCAGTCCGACTCAGAGGACGTGTTCTAATGGGAAAATGACGTCAGCACATACACCTCTACATATTTCCATGATCACTACTATTTGCACTTCAGGAAGCAAAACACATATTTTAAAAGAATTCAGTCTGTCTGGAATAAATGTGTAGGTCAAGCAGTTTCACCTCCGTCTATGTGTCCAGTGTGATAATGCTGTTTACAGGTAGGAGAAAGATTGGACTCATTTCCAAAACCAATTAAAGCACTCAATATGAACCTACTCAGGGAAAATTGAAACCGAAAATCTTGGAGTTTCTCTGATAAGGTGACAAGTAAACAGATTAACAAACAGACTTGGCGATTTGCTTTTAATTCTTATCTCTCTCACTGTGACAAACTGGTTTCAGGGCAGACAGGAAAATGTTTAAAACCCACCGCAGGCTGCTGCCACATATTGTTTTACTGTCAAGGGGGGTTTGGCGATGTCAATCAGATTTAAATCCCTCCTTTGTGTTGACTACGGGCCGACAGACGAAGTTATGTCTCCCGGCTTTGTCTGCTGTAGCTGGCTTCTCTTCTCTGATCTGTTTATTTGACTTCTTTAACCCCCCCCGAATACACTAAAATTATATTAAATCAATAATAAAGTACTCACTGCCTCATATTTAACGACACATTTAGTCAAATAAAGCTTTTGTGATGCAGAAGCTCCTGAATTATGTGTATGAAAGAGATAAAAAGCCACGGGTGCAGTAATTGCTATTTACTTTTGACAGCGACCAATTTTGTGGAGCAATCAACTTTTGTGACGAAGTCGCCCACTTGTTTGTTTACCGTTGGCGGTGGGGGTGGTGGTGGTGGTGGTGGGGGGGGTTCATCTCCACTTCGAAGTAGCCTCGGCAACTCATAATTAAGACGACAGAATTAAGATGAAAGGGTTTTGACTGAAGTCCAAGGGAGGGGACGGACAGAAAAGAAAGTGATGTCACTGGTTCTTCGGCGGTGGGGTGATGTTTTTGACAGACCACATCCCCCCCGTGGAGACTTAATGTGACGTTCAGAGCTAATGGAAACGCACAGCAGCACTGGAATTTAAAACAGGGGGACGTGTTAACAGGAAGCAGAGTGATATTTAGTGTCACGGTCATTTAATACAATCATGCTCCGTAAATTGCCCACTGAGGGATACAAAGTACCTTTGACTTTTCATTGTCAAAGTGTTTTTACTTTTATCCTTCAACAAACCATTAGCATATTTTAAAGCAACAAAATATACGATTCCTGCATTCAAATATATTAAAACCTACTACGTTATATGTTTTGTTGACTTGTGTTCTTACATTATATCAAATATTTTTTTATATTTCACACACAAAAAGGCAAGAAAGAAATTTAACAAAAAAGTATGTTTGTGGTAGAAACTTATAAAATCTTATATACAAAACGCACCCAAGAAAAGAGAAAGTTAAATAAGATACATATCCCTACACTTGGAAAGTGTCAAAATATCAAAAACAATCATTATTGTTCCCGACGTGTTCGACAACAGGGCATTTCTAAGTCTCTCTTCGTACACAGACTATACGTGTTTCTATCCAACCGATTTTATTTGAATTTTCAATTAGTGCATTAAAAAACATCTCATGAGATGATGCTCATAAGAGACCAAATCCTGATTAATTCATCAACAAACCTGTACTCTTTTAGAAGTGAGCCTTCCATCCTGCTGCACTCGGTTTTATTTAACCTCATGGTATTTTCTTCTTACCTCCGTGTTTCACCCTTTTAGTCTCATAAAAGCCCTTCCAAGGACAACGTTCACTATACTGCATTTGGTGGCTGTTTTCAGTTTGTCTGTGTATTTGTCCCTATCAAATAAATTACATATTTTGAAGTCACATCATGGTCATATAATAATAAATCCCCCCTTTTTTTACCGTGAGTTGCCAACTCTTCTCTGCAGTTTTTAAAGTTGAACTTCTTTCTCTTCTTCTTTCTCTTAATTTAATGAATTCCCTTTTGTTTGAAGGTAAAGTTCAGTCCATTGCGCCAAAGAAAAATGTCACAGGCCTATTGCAGGAAATGTCTGACTGAAACAGGTGATCATAAATGTGGGGGATTTTACAATGCTCCATTTCCTCCATGACCAAATGCAGTAAATGTGTCGCTACTGTAAATCCCCCCTCTGCGACAACAATTTTAAACTAATGGAGTAAGCACAGCTGAAAACCTGCTGACTGAAGAACTAGAGGATGTAAATCAGGAATGCAAAGGGCAAAGATCATCATCACAATAATAATAACAATGAGAAAGAATGACCCTTTTTTAGACACAATGGACGTTTTGTTTTGACCGTGTTCAACTGATTAGATAGTTTTGACAGTGTACACAACCTAAACGAAGATGAACGCAGGTCTTTTTTTGCCTGTAAAACTTGAGATATTGTTTCTTTTTAACCTTAAGACCCACTAGAACTCAAGCCCTTGTCACCTGCCGCGATTGCTGACCAGCAGTTATTTACATCACAGTGTGAATAAGGAATGTAGACAAAGGGGAAAATAAAATCCATATTTATTAGCACTATGTTTTCATCTATAAGCATCTTGGCACTGTGTGAAAATCCAACTTCCTCTAGTTCTATTACAGTAAAATTCCCACAGACAACAGCGATTCTCTCAACTGTGGCCACATTCACTGTCTTTCTACTGGACTTCCACTCAGTCCTGCGTCACCTGGAACCTGGGATTCACATCTCATAGAAAAAGGGGTGAATTTACTTTAAATGAACCCAACTACCAACAGCAGGGAGCAGTCAGATACCACAACACACCCACATCTACCAAAACCACCAATGAATTAACGCTACGTCTCTACAGACTGTATCACTCACTGAATAAATCATGGTATGGTATCATCAAGTTTCCTCCTATAAAAACAAAACAGTGAGTCAGAATAACACTGCTGTCTTATAATCTTCATGTGCCGCGTCAGTCGGTACTTTACATTACAGGTTTGACATGTCCACATAGAAAACTCTGCACTTTAGAAGATGTTTGATGTTAGAGTCACCAAACATATAGGAAATATCAGTGTAGACAACACCTCTTTATACAAACCTCTTATACTATCACAACATTCACAAACTGAGATCATCCAAGTAACCATGCGTCATTCCTTTGATTTGAACTGGTTTTTGTTTTTCAGACTTGACTGTTTTTAAATGAAGCTGCATTACAATACGGTCTAGTCCCTGTCAATCTCCCTACATCACAGAAAAGAGTATTCAAGGGTTTCATATGCCAGTATATTTTTATTTTTCTTCAGCTCAACATTGGTGAAGTAAAACAATCTGCAGTGAAAGGCCATTTTCATAAATGAGTTTGCAGACTGAAAGGTAAATACACTCCTGTGCTCAGTAATAAACCCACGATGCAAAGAAAGGTCAAATATGGATTTAGAGGCAGAAAGAGGTTGAAGGTTTTCTTATGCAGCTTCAACTACTTGACAACAACATATAAGGGTGGTATAAGTATCTATTACTAACACCTGGACTACAGAGTCCTGATTACAGTCCTTCTCTGTGGTCTATTGTAAATGGTGGTACAGCTGTCCAAGTAATACACGTCTTCTCTGACAAATGACATTAATCTGAAGTTAAACCTGCCTCCTGGGAAGTTTCATTCAAACCTAAATTTAGTCCTCGAGTAGCTCTAATCTTCCTTCAGGAAGTTTGGTAAATTCAGGTCTAAGTCTAGGACTATTTCAATCCCTGACTGAGAAAGGATTTCTGTTAATCTTGTTTAAAAGGCCGTTTTAATTCGGGACTAGGTCTAATCTCTGTCCGGGAAACTGACACATAGTTTAATTATCAAATACCCTGTAGAGTCCAAACTAAGTCACATTTCTGGACAGCAAACATTAAGACTATTCCAAAATATTATATATACAGTATGTGTGTTCTGCAAGAGTAAGATGTTTAGTTTCTAAGAGCATATCTTTTGCGGCATCCTCACAGGTTTTCACCGTGAGCCTTCGCATAACAAATCTTTTTAAAATACTTATTGAGAGCAAAGTCAACTTGGGGATTAGTTTCAGTTTACATCTTCAGAAGAGTAAACAGAAAATTTCCAGCAGATGGATTCTTCAGGTTGGTTTAGGCAGGATCATGAGCTCGGAAATGAATACCTTTAGACACTTGAGAGGCTTTTGTGACAATTCAGTGAAAGTTTGCATGGGGTCACAGACTTATCATCAGACTTTTAACGTGATGTTTTACTTCAAT
>JAPQRN010000022.1:22378995-22392501 GCA_037367275.1 Coranthus polyacanthus | reverse complement strand
GGTGGGGGGTGGAGGGTTAGCGGGTTAAGCAATTAGTGTGTGAAATAGATATCCTGTGCTTCTCCCCCAGCCAGCCCCGCTCTGCCCCGAGTACAAAGTGTTAGTCTGTCAGCAGAAGCCCGACAAGAGGAGAGAGCTCGCCGTTGTTCGTGCTTGCCTTGGCGACCATCTTGTGTGATTACATGGTGGAGAGGGGGCTCGGAGGCTGCTGTGTCATTTCTCTACGGTGACTCACAGCGTTGAGGGATCTGTGCAGTTCATTTGTGTGCATTTGGCGGCTCAAGGGCGACGCTCACACTGCAGGCCTTAGTCACTGCTGTCACATTATTACACTTTTTTTTTTAAAGTGGCGAGTATCAGATTCCAGTGTGAAACGGTCACGGATGTGAACTGAGCCACATCTATAGAAGCAGCGGAGTTAGACGAGTTCGCGTCATGTCCGTCCATGAAAGTACAAATACGCACTGTGAAAATAATCCACTATAAGGTTGCGTTGTGTTGTATTGCATTGTGCGGTGAAATGGTCCCTGCCAGTGTTTTGCTATGATATATGATGTTTTTGGATTCATTTTACTGCTGCATCTGTGCTCTAGATATTCATGGTCGAGCTCTTTTGAACTACTTTACAGTATCTGAGTGACTCCGTCCAGATCAGAGCTGTGACGTCTCTCGTGCCGGTCCGGTGTCATAATCAACCAACCAGGTTCAGACTGAGGTCACGATGCAACAGATCAGACCTGCATCTGATTCGGGACCACATGTGGAAGTGTGTGTTGAAAAGATCAGATTCCATGTGATTTGTGCCGTTCACACCGTTATGAAGCATCTGAGTGAAAACATCAGATCAGGGCGACTTCTTTCCGTAGCTAAAGTGTTTCTGGCGTTGAGCGTTTGCTGAACTATAACAGAAACTCAAGAACAGACAACAGCGAAATTGTTCTCACAACATTTACAGTATTAGTGTTTATTATGAACATTGAAATGTACATTTTACTTTCTCGTAGTTTGCTTTTATTCGGGGTTAACACAGAAATAGTCCAAATACTTTCGTTTCCTCTGTTTTTTTCTGTTATAAAATCCAATCTGTTAAAAAAAAAAAAAGATAAATAAATATACTTTTTTCTCAGTTGCTTTACAAATTGTATTTAAAATTGTGCAAGTGTAACAAAAGCAATTATTGTTCAGTAGCTCCAGCAGCATATTTACAGTGTATTCAAGAGAAGTCTACATCTGAAACAGCCGATTGTTTTAATATAAAACACTGTTATTAGCATTAAAAGTGTGTCAGAAGACGTGCAGCTTATTAAATACCTTGAGAAGGTTATGGACAGTGAGCGGGATACATTCACCATTATTTAACATAATGGATTGTGAAAGGAAAATAAACAGAAAGCCTGTAACACCTTAAACATGTTGCTGCTTCTATGTTAGAGGTGGGACACAGTTACCTACAGAGTTCGACTTCTTGCCTCACACGTTATCACCTGAAATGTTCTTTTTTTTGACGTTTGGTGCATGTTTTTGCATCATTTACCGACGGTGATGTTTAAAACATGCCTTTGTATGATTCCACAATGAAAAATACACTATTATATACACGTTATTACATAAGAAAGGATAGAAAATGGAAATCGGTATAAATAAAAAAAACGTACAAAATAATGAAATCTGTTCATTTTATTTTGCATTGTTCTAATCGATCGTGAAGCTACTGTGGCTGTTGTTGAAAACGTTCAGGAGAGACTTTTAAAAGGTTGTGAAATACAGGGTGCGATTGGTTCAAAATGTGTGTGTGTGTGTGTTTCCGAAACGTTTTTATTCACGAAAATAAATCCCCAAACCGCAGTGGGCCTATATAGAATATAAAGCAGCTGTTTCAGTAACATTTGTAGAATATACGTATATGAACTTTAATAAAACAGTTTCAGAGCTTGGACTTGACCACTGCATTTGCATTAATATTTTAGTCCATACATTTTACTGCCTTGTAATTGATGTGTGTCAGAATTAAATAACCTTTTACTAAAACACTCAACTGTTTCCGAACTATACCAGGCACTTGATTTAGCTTTAATTTATCATTCCTATTCATGCTGTGTTGTCTGTGTGTGGAGTACAGTTCACTACTGGTGGAAAATATGTTCAATAAATACGTTTTATTTTCTGTATTACAAAGGCGAGAAGGAAAACCAAGTCCTTCATAAATGCTGTATCTGCTGATCTGACCAGGAAAAGGAAGACTGCCTCTTTATTTGTGGATTTCTTTCATTTCCTGAAAACGTGGTCTATAATGACAGATGCACTTATGAAGCACACGATTTATCTCTTATTTATCATTATTAATTAGTAGGAATCGTGCACGAATAATAGCCTTTTTCTACGCATGAAGCAGAAGATGCTGAAAAATGTGCATTTCCTGTAGCTTGTTCATTTCTGATTTTATTCAAGTTGCAGCTCTCTACTAAGACATTTTAGATATTTTATGTAGAAGTAGCTTTAATCACTATGAGGGGGATGAGTTTGGTCTCAACCAGGGATAGAAATATTTCAGCAGACGTAGCAGCGTCGAGGGGTCTCTCCCAGCAAATCGCACCCAGGTTAAATGACACTTTTTGTTCTCAAAGGATTGCCAGTGATCTATCTTTCAGACAAACAGATGCTTAGCTCCGTGACTCAGTAGCACTGATGATAAAAGAGAGGCCTAAACTGGAGCCAGAGCATACACAGCAGTAAATTGCAGGGTCAACTAGGTCGTTCAAACGTCTGTGTCCAGCGGGGGAGGGAAGTCGAGACACGGTGACAAAGAGTCCTGACTGTGTGTGGAGCTAATCCCAGTGTCTGAGTCTGTGTCTGTAATGTCTAGAGGCGACTGGCTGTGTTTGAGTTTCACTGTCTGCGAGACGCTGCAGTGGCTCTCGCTTTTCAGAGGATCGGGACTGGACTTTTCCTCTGTGCTGTCCATGATTTGCAGCGAGTTCAGCTGAGCAGCCAGATGCCAGCACTCCTGGTCCTTAGAGACAAGCGTAGAGTCAAAGTACTTCATCTGCTTGTCTACTTCTGCAGCTTGGTTGTGGAGGGACACGCCGGTGATGAGGCTGTGTTTCAGTTCACTCTGCAGCCTCTCGAGTTCAGTGGCGCAGACCGGTTCCTCCGTCTCAGAAGGAATCCAGGAAGCAGCTGCGCCTCCTTCCTCCTCACTGTCCTCATCGTTGGCTCTCCGCAGCTCGGCATCGATTTCCCGGGACAGCTGTAGGATGAGATCCTGGTGCCTCTGAACCTGCAGCTCTAGCTGTTCGACTCCATCGCTGGTGTACAGATACTCCTGCAGCTGCTCCTCGCTTTGCGCCTCCAAACTCCAGACTCCAAACTGACCGCAAGCCTGAGACGACGTGCCCTCACACTCGGCTTCAAACTGCTCAATCTCCAAATCCAGCTCCCTCATTTGCTGGATCTGCTCCCGGATGGTGTGGTCCTGGTTTAGAATGAGCTGCACCATCCGGTCGATCTCCTCGTTGCCCGGGGAGCTTTTGCTCTCCTTGTGCAGCTTCTCCAGTTTCCGGAAAGCCTTCTTCACCACACGCTTCTGCTTCTCCACCGGCAGAGACTGAGGAGAGCGACCGTGCTCCCAGCGTTTGGGCTTAGCCCCCTTGGACTTTCCCCCCTTTCTAGCAGACTGTGAAACAAAATCACTGGTTTTGACCAGAAGAAACTGGACAAAGGGTCTCTGGTCGCCCCAAGCGTACCACAGCCTGAGGATTCTGGTGAGAGGAGGCAAAGCTCTCTCGAAGCCCTTCCACCGCTCGACGAGGCAGAAGTCTTTGGGTTCCCCGTTCAGGAGACGCTTGCTCTCCGGGACTGACTTGTGGTCCTCTAGCAATGCTTGAATCATATCTGCACATGTTGTGTGCTTTGTTACTCCACAGACAACTTTCTCCTCACTGCAGACAGTAACCTGTATCTCCTTTCCAGGTGTGGGCTCAGCATCTTTTGTCCTGGGAAAGAGAGACGGAGAAATCTTAACAACTGATGGTTTAAGATAAACCTTTACATCCTCGGGTTTCAGATGTTTAGAAATACGGTACCAGTTTTGAGCAAGACAAACACAGATACCCACAATACAATACAAAGAGTGTAAAACAATGAGAAATGTCTCAGGTTTTTGGCATTTTTGACATTTTATTTCACTACCTGACTACATGTAGAGAGGTGACCTGGAAGGACCTGGTCCCTGCAAGACTAGAATTTGTGGAGACAGATGACACTGAATTGCATGAAGTAAAAACAACCAAGTTAAATTAAGATGCTTTACAATCATTCTTACTGTATGAGTCACAGAGCAGCTGATACTGTATCAAGTCCTTTTACTATTCTAAGAAGCATAGTTTTCTTAAATAGATCCTACTTTAATGGTTTTCTATGAAGTCAATGTGCAGAAAACCGACTTGGTCCTATTAGGCTGTTACTCATCGTCTTACTCATCAGAGAAGATCATTTAATGGTTTGGTTCTGAGCTATTTAACCTCGAGGCCCTCATTACCTTTTCGTCTGGACCGTAAAACTTGCTCAAAAATTGACCTCTGATGTTCTGACGATATCCATTTTTTACGCACTTAATGGCCCACCGGTAATATCCAGGACCTAATATCCAGTCATTAAATGATAGGCACCGGCAACGCAGACATCCACAACATGAACAAGTAATCAAATAAGAAGATAACGTTTCCAGACGTTTCAATTTGATTTCAAGATAAAGGATGATGTATCATG
This sequence comes from Coranthus polyacanthus, assembly GCA_037367275.1. Taxonomy (NCBI): domain Eukaryota; kingdom Metazoa; phylum Chordata; class Actinopteri; order Kurtiformes; family Apogonidae; genus Coranthus; species Coranthus polyacanthus. The sequence continues at coordinate 22,387,734 of JAPQRN010000022.1, read as the reverse complement.
TTATTATTTATATAGAAGATGAAATGTTGCGAATATTCTGCAATTCGTGATATTAATCAGGTTCTATCTGTCGCTGCCTGCCAAGTTTCTGTCTCCGTGAATTTAAAGCACAAGCCTACTCTGAAAGCAAAGCACAAATGATATTTAATACTCCTGTAATTAAGGGCAGTTCATTTTCTAAGAAGCCAGAGAAAGATTATCCACATCATAAAAGGAGACAGAGAAGGGGAGCTCCTGCTTTACTTTCACAGCGAACTGCAGACGGACTTGATGTTTGATGGAATGTTGGTCTGTGGTTTTGCAACCAAACAGGCAGTTTCTCATGAAACATTTGACAGGAATAAATCAGAACGCTCATACTCCTGGCTAACGTCAGGTTTTCGTGTGCTGAGACTGTTTGACATCAGCCAGGCAGTTCAGCTGAGGCTCAGCAGGTGCCTTTTCCAGATTACCCCAGTTTATAGGCAGACATTGTATCAACGATGTCGCTTTAAATGAAGTTTCAGTTTGTATTTCCAGTTTAAAATAAGGATACAGCTATGTAAGGATTAGTTATCTGCCAAAAACGAAACTTTCAGTTTAAAGTTGACCCGCACATTGTATTAACATCATGAATGTGCAACATAAACATGTTGCGAAAGACTGCCCCAAATGTAATCAATGCCATGGCCAACAGCACCATTTTCAGCCCACAGTCCTCATGACATTGAAGGTGTTTACATGCAAACCAGTATCCTTGTTATTGCCTGGTTTTTGAACTATCCCATGTTTGTGTTTGTGCATGTAAACATCATATCCTGCTCTCAGAAACCTGGATAAGACCTGGTTTCGAGAAACCTGGATATTCTGGCTGGAGTATTCCAAGAGAAACCGGGAAACTGTTATCCCGGTTTCTGACAGCTGAGGATTACTGTGAGAAAGAGTCTCACTTCTGGAGCAATGGAGAAACACCAGCAATAATCAGTACTTATCATGTATACAGGGATACGAGTAACCGGATCAATCCAGTCCAATACTCCCGTAGAAGTATTAAAAAAATACTCTGGTAAAAGTAGACATTATGTTTTGTTACGTCTTTTACGTCGCTACGTCTGTCTTGCATAATATGCGTTGTGTTATGTTATGTGTTATTGTTTGATCCATGTAGGTTGACATCGGTCTTGATGTTGGGAAGACGCGTTCGGATGCAAAACAAATACATGAATAAACTGCTTAAGTACTTCCTACCTCATGACAAAACATCAAAACCCAACGGAGAGATAACAGAAGCAATTATTTTTTATTTGTCTTTGACGATCTTTTATATTGATTTCATTAATTTAAGTTGTTTTCAAGATCATTTTTTTATTTCAAAGGATGTTTTTGTCTAATTTAGGAGATATTCTGCTGAACTTGTTGCGTATTCATGTGTATTTTGTCAACAGAAACATGTTGAACATCTTAATTCTTCATTCAGTTGGCATCGGCTGTCGATGCTTAAGGCATGTTAGTCGACCTGCTAAAGCCTAGAGACATTAATGGAACCTCTACAACTAATATACACACTTCAGTATTTGTCATCGCAATACTGAACAATGTTATCACATAGCACAGATTTTCCTCATATCGTGCAGGCCTATAATCAACATACAATAGGTGTTGAGCTTCGCTATCAAACGGTTAGATGCCTCGTTCTCGCCTCGGTTTGCAGTCACAGCTCCAGATCTGAACCTTGCATCTTGTAGCTGCTGTGTTTTTATCTGAGAGATAACCTTGCTTGACTGCAGCCCACATTAACCACTGATCGTCACAACGAAGGAGGGGGGACGAAAATACACATCCTCTAAAGATGATACAGATACTTCAATTCTGCACGCCAACGCAAGTTAAGCGATGTATTATTATTAAATATAATTCAAAGGAGAGAACTTAAATGCTTTTATTATCTCACAGTTTGCTGATTTTACAGTCCGATACCGCTGTGTTTTGGTTCCCACACGGCATGAAAACACACAACCGGAGCATTGTGTAAACTGGCAGTGAATAATGGCTCAGGAATGCGATACGTATGCAACAATGCAAGAGGCTGGTTAATGGTTATGGACACTCTTGGAGACGAGCGGGGCAAAGCAAATACCTGAGCTATGCACAGGCCAAACGCATCCAGCACGCTTCTGGCATTCAGAGAAAACCGACCTGACAGCTTCGACCTCTGAGTTTCCAGCAACCACCTACTCAGGAAAAAACCCACAAACACTAGTGCTGCGTGGGAGAGGAGACGATGAGTAGACACAGTAAAGGACGCGCCTGCAATCGGAGGACTTGACTCAAAAATACTCTGTTACGGAACAAGTCCTGCCTCCGAATGTAAAAGTACAGATTATCAGCAAAATCTACGAGCATCAAAAGTAAACGTACCCACAAACTGACTCTTTTGAAAGTGAGGGAACGTATTTATACGAAAACTAAACAAAAACTACAATGAACAATGCGACACAAACTAAAATGAAATAAAATTGCAGGTAAAATCAGCTTTGTTTTCATTTTCCCTCGATGTTAATGGTTCACAAGAATAAAATGCCTTTGTGTAATGTGGGACCTTTTTATTTTTTAGCAGCTTTAAACCAAACAAAAAAAAGACTTCACTTCACAACTCAAAACTGCAACCGATGGATAGAAGGATGGACAACGAAAAGCAGAAAAGTAGAGACGACAGGAAGAGGAATAGAACAAATCTCGTTCGATAAAACATTTCCCACAAACAGGCTCATCTAAACATGTGGAAAACATGCGTCTGCGCTCATATCTGAACATACAGGTGAATAAACAGGCTCTAGAGACAATCGGGTGCTTTATAGACGATGACCCGAGCCCTCAGCTGTGCAGGAAGACGACAGGGAAACACCTGTATTTGTCCCGGACCACAATCACCAACGCTCGGACAACATCCTGCCAGAACAGCTCAATGGACAGAGGGAGGAAGGGGAAAACACGGATTCCATACAGGTCACCACGGTCTGTTTCCAACCCCACTGTAACATGCAGAAAGTGTGGACAGATGAGGGTTTGTGAGAGCGTGAACATCTCATCTGACTGGAATATGGATGGATTTTAACAGCAGGTTTTCATGTTGAATCCAGACTATTTTCATGACACCACGGATGAACTTTAAAGTCTGTCCTACTTATTTCTGCTAACCATGGATACGTAATATGGCAGGATATGCTACTTTTAGGGCTTTCCTTAGGAGGCAGGAAGTGGTTGAGGTGGAACCTGGACTGGAGAGAGTGGAGAGAGTGGAATTTGCAACGTTTTTTTAGCTCGAGACCCGATGTTTCACGTGGACCAGAATTTACAAAGTTACGTCATGACTTAGGTCTTTTACACCGTTTTCATCTTATTAGGTTTTCTATGTTGTTTTCATGTCATTGTATCTTTTATGTCATTTCCGTTCTATTATGTTTTTTTATGTAGTTTTCATCTTGTTACGTCTTTTACCACTCAGGCCTCTCCTCTACATGTCACATGGCTCTGATGAGGTAAACATCTAGAAATTCATCTTCTATGTTAATTAGGAAAAGTATATATTTTGATGTATTTTAACCAATAAAAACAGCCCCGTGACTCATTATGGCTCCCAACGCTAAGTTTGGGAAAGGCAGGTTTAGACAATAAAAGCACTTTGTTTAGGGTCAGGAAAAGTTTGTGGCTTGGTTGAAATATTAATAAATACACTACAACCCATTTTTATCACATGTATCTTTCTCTTTGGTTCAGAAACATTGAGATTATACAGTGTTTTGCAGAAACAACATTTTATTCTGGTGACTGTTATATATAAGTACTATTTCAGTCAAACAGTGAAGAATTTTCAATCTTCGTAGCAACATTTCCTAAGAAATGTTTGTAAAAAAAGTGTTCAAAACATGGGAACCTTCAGTAACATTTAGAAAACCTAAAACTTTTTAGATGCATCCACACATCTCTAGGAAGGTTTGTCCCATTACGTTTCAAACATGATTATTAACATGAGATTAATATGTCTTAAAATTTGGCCCAAATGTTCACTTGGACTCAAGGATGAAATGACTAGATGTCGTTTTTGGCCATAAGTTAATATTTCAGATTATGATGCAGGATAGTGGACGCATCTGTTTGAACTTGCATTTCTTGTTAAAAGTAAAATGTAAAAGAGTTTCTGCTAAATCTACGTTTGGGTAACAAGCAGGAGCAAGAGTAACACCACAAATAACTGTGATTGGCTGAGACACCTGTCAATCAAACAAACAGTTGCGTTTAAACCGTAACACTCAATAGGAAAAACTTTTAAAAAAGGCCCCAAAGCAGAAAATAAGTTCTAAAAATAAACTTTTTGAGCGCCTGTATACTGCAAATCAAATCCTCGGAGGCTACGGAAGTGCACGAGTTGCTCCTGTCAAAACAGTGAGGGTAAAAACACGTCATTACTTTGTGATATCAAACATTTAGATTAGGCTGGTAATGTCAAATCCCCCTAATCCACCTGAGTCAAGTCTGTGCCAAAAAATACACGACTACAGCACGCACTACTGCGCTGATTACATCGCAGCTAATACATTCATACGGGCTGTCACTTTGGGGCCATTTGATATTCATAGTTTGGGATTAAGCTGCAGTGCCAGACATCAACAAATGAGGGTGCCCTTATAGGTCGCAGACACCGGTTTGAGATAAACTCAGACCTTATTATAAAATGCCAACTGATGACGTTAGGTTTAATTGAAATATTAGAACATAAAGCTCTGGTTTATCACGTCAGACGTTCTGTAAAAGGGCACCGTACAGAACACAGAACAGGTTAGACGTCAGTGTTTCACGCTCGAGTGGAGCCAAGAAACCTGAGCGGACCCACTTGACCTCAGCTTGAACTTGACGGCTCCGATACCCAGTCAGACTCGAGACGTGAGCGAGGAAACCACAAATTTAAATAATACAAATTTTCAGCACAAGTTCCTGCCTGATTATGACACCGCCAGCTGCACCGTGGTGGCATGGCTCTCTTCCATTGAGAGTCTCATAATGACAACCTTGTGCACATTAACAATTCCATCTGTGTCGTAAATTTGCAAGCTACCACAGAGGACTGCATGCTGGTGGTTTAACAAGTCCCGACACATGGCAGAATTATAGCTCTCCAGTGTCTCAGCGTGTTTCTTCAGATCAATAGAGATGTGATAAGCTGATGCAGATATTTCCAACAGGAACAAAGGTCTGATAGTGTATCAGCAAATATCCTGTAGCCACTGCTGTCAACAGATTCAGATTTTCTTGTTATGGAGTGTAGAGTTCGATTATGTTCTGATAATTCAGCGGCAGTAATACAATTACAGGTTTGCTATTGCAATTACAAAACAAATGTAAGCTGAGCAGAAATCAACAGATTATAAATGATGTAAATACCTGTTGACACACACATTCCTGGTGTCAAGTTAACAAATACAAAAAGGCGTTTTTGGCTCCTGTCCGTGCACATAGCTTCGTTATAATTCTGCTCAGAGTTGTGAAGTTAGTTTATGTTCATTGAAAGTGTTTAATGACAGAAGAAGGTGTGTCCTAAAATATCAAGGTGGAGGAATTAGCACCTTGTCACAGACCTATAAAACCACATACAACATGCAATAAATGTATATTTGTAGTGTGGAATGTAAGTATTTTACTGCAGTACTACGCTTCTTGTACTGTACTTGACTACTTCCCTTTTCTGCAGCTTTATACTTCTACTCCACTACATCTAAGAGGCAAATAGTGTAGTTTTACTCCACTTTACAATTTTTCAGCCCCTTCCTATCAAGCGAAAACCGCCAAATGTGTTGATCTCAAATGTTTGTGATAAACTGAAGGATGAAGTGTTCCTTCATGGACTGAGGAACATTTTTCGCTGGATAATGTATTGTCACAAAGTTGAAAACAGGCCTGACGCTACAAACATATGATGATCTCATAGAATATGATGTAGATTAAACTACCGAAAAAAGTGTCCAACATGTTCAAAATGAGGCCAATGTGGAAGGATTGTAAAGTGTAAAAACACTGACCCATGACCCCTCGCTCTCCTGCAGCTCCGCCCCTTTTGTCCAAATATGGTCACTTCCGGCTCCAACATGGCGACGGCCAAAACACGAACTACAACCTTCAAAATGACGGTTTGGAAACCAACGGGTGACGTCACGGTTCCTCCGTCCACTAATTATATACAGTCTATGGCGGTAATGCAGCTGTTTTGCCGATAAGTAAATCTGAAGAAAAAGCAGCAGATAGTGAAGCTGCACCATAATCAGCGGGACAACTTCAGCTCACCTCTGCAGTGTCTCCTCTCGCCGCCACCGCAAAAACACATCAACTTTCTACTAAACGTGCACCGTGTTCATCTTCATCTTCCCTCGACTGAAACGTGATCTCCTTCGTGTTACCGGCCTCGGCTCGGTAGTAAATCCTCACGGCTCGTCAGACACTATGTTGGTCTCTTTAGAAGCAAAGATAATCGTATGTTAATCACGTTGTCACGTTACTTCTTACTGATGCAAACAGGTTAGATTTAGCGCCGTGACCTTGTTGGCACAGGTTGCTGATGTAGGACACTTTTTAATTTTCCAGAACCTGTCATAATGACTAATGTCAGTCCAGCCGTTTTGCATAAATCAAACCGGTTTTAATCTGGAAAAAAAATGGAAATTGACCCAATTGCTCGACTTCATCTCACAGTTTTAGCACCTTACCTCAACATGAACCATTATTTATTCACCATAAACACTTTAGACAGACTGTAGTTTGCAGAGTGAGAAAAACACTTCATGCAAGACTCTGTTATCCAGTCTTACAACTGGCTCGAGGTTTTGAGATTTCTGCTGCTGCACCAGTGAAATAAGTACTGAAGATACTGCACGAGATGGCACAACAACTGGAACTAACCCTTTACAATCCGTAGAGGAACATGCCATTACACGCATGGCCTTTGCATTGTTTTCTATATGTTAAATGTTAATATTGTCTGTGCAGAAAATGCTGCATTAACATTTCCTGAACTAATTAAAGCAGGTCTGTTTCCTGACACACTGTCCCCTCTACCTCTGTTATATAAAATCCTCAAAGGCAATCTAATCATCATTCTGGCTAAGTTTCAATATACGAATGATCAAAAATAACCCCCTTTTTGTTTACAAAGGCAGTGCGTCTGCTTTGTATGATGGGGGGAAAAAAAAGGCAGAAGAATGTAGGAGAGCAGCCAATCGGTGCTGGACAGGAGACGCTTCCTCTGGCTCTTATCTGAGAGAAGATGAGGCATCGGTGAGGAAATAACATCACTTTTCTATCTGCATTTGTCGATCTCCTGCTCTGATAGGCATCTCTGAGCTGAGACACAACACACCCCTTCCTTTCTCTTCCCTTCCTCTGTGAAAACACCCACTCCTCTTATTTTCCTCTCTATCATTTACAAACCAATCCTCTGCATAAAATGCTGTTTGTTTTCCGAAAACCACAGATTCATATGATCTCGATGTTTGTATATGTGCATAGCAATAGTATATAGTGTTTTAACCACTTTTTGAGGCAACAGATGCTGATAAGGATCATTAGTCATCAAGGAGCATGATATTATGTTTGGAGCAGATTAAATTAAAGTTAAATTTAACCGCGACACAGATGTTTTAGCTGTCAAATCAAGTAAAGAAAGTACTAAATATTTCAGCTGTATTTATTGTCAGCTTTCACGCTGAACTGGAGAGATTATAAATAACAGGTGCTAGTGAATAAACATTGTCATTTCAGTGTTGACAGACTGTTGTTCGCGTCGTGTCAAGCGTCGGTGCTGACGGATCGACACCGCGGTAGTGACGACAGACGGAGACGTGGCTGCATCAGACTCACAGCAGAGCATTTGTACGTTCATTAAAAAAATAACAGTACCCGCAATTGTACAAATGCTGGGAATCAGATCTGATAATTGGTCGATGCCTACTTTTGTCAATATGCCACGGTTCGTGAATCGTACACGACTCCACATACACTCCTGTGAGTTTTTAGGTTTGGGTAAGAAAAGCACTGGGTTTGCAGTTGGGAAAAGATCGTGGTTCGGTTTAAATAAACAGATTATGGCTCGTTTTTTAACACATCTTTGCTGACTTTTTTTAATCTTTCCCTAACATTGACAACATGCTGCCAGTCTCTAAACCTAAGCATTAAAGGTTTAATAATGCTGTTGTTTCTGAGACACATGGTTGTTATTACAGCCTCTTTCAACTCCTTCAAAACACCAGAAGCACCGTGAGCAGCTAAAACACTTTAACGTTGATGTTCAGGTGTCTTTAAAGATCGATATGCTGTCTGATAGCAAGGTAAAGTGGCAAAAATATTCTAAACACAGCCTAGCATAAGACAAAACAAGACGAAAGTGAGACAAAAACCCACCTGTAGTCTCTGAGTTCATGATTCAGTCCATATTTTTCTTTTTAAGCCTTTTTAAATATTCGTTATTTTGAAATGTGTTGATTTTCATTTTCAAAATGAGTGCGATCCTATTCAACAAGATGGTGGTTTTTAAACTCTTCTTCTATGTTTGAGGGGTCGAGACCAGGGCCAGGGCGAGACCGAGTCGACGCTGACACCGGACGGATCCGCGGATGGACATTAAGGTTTTCAAATATTACAGACTGATACATGTGACATGATCCCTGACGTCAGTGAGGAGCGGAACGAGGCAGAATGTGGAAAGATGAACAAGTT
>JAPQRN010000022.1:22361918-22372724 GCA_037367275.1 Coranthus polyacanthus | reverse complement strand
CAGGACTCAGATCCAGGACTCAGATCCAGGACTCAGATCCAGGACTCAGATCCAGGACTCAGATCCAGGACTCAGATCCAGGACTCAGATGAACTTTTAGTTTATATGCATCTTCAGTTTCTCCTGCTATTTGTGATCTGATAAATATAAACTTAACATCATGTTGTAGTTTGTGAAAGTGTATGGTTTATTGTACTGTGAAACACAGTGTGTAACATGAATGAAACTGAGTAAAAGTTGAAGAGACCAGACCGTTGAATTATTACAACAAGACGTTACGTAAATGTAACGTAGACGTAAGAAAAGATGCAACAAAATGTAAACGTCATCTTTTATGAATAATTTAACGTTTGGTTTCTTCAACTTCGACTCAGGACCAAAAATGAACCTTTAAAAACTTGTAAAGAAATAACGACTTGACGTTTATTGAGAGAATTATCGATAGGAACATTTTCGGCGTATCCTCCAGCTTTATGTGGGAGTGATTTAGATCTTTTTATTTATGCAGGAGTCTAATTTTATCCATCGGTCGCTATCGACGCCAACTTGTGCCGATTCCCATAGTTTGTAAAACGACCAGTGACATTAAACCAAAACCAAAAAGATGAATCTGCCGCTATGAGGAATTGTTGTCAATGTGTAATTATTGTCTGTATCCGGGCAGATTTCTTCTGTTTATTTATTTATTGGCTTCCAGTCTGTGCAGAGCAACATAAAACATTTAAGTCTCATCCATTATCTACACATTAAGGATAGAATGAGGGGAGGCGCTCACGAGGCACCGAGCCTTCTGGGAGAATGAGTCTTTCTGAGAGTTTCAGTGGCAGTTTGTGTTTGATTATCTCTATGTGATGGAGGCCACGAAGCTTAGGATCGGACGCTGAGAGGAAACCAGAATCTACGGCTAATTCTGAGGTGTTTATTGAAGTGATGATCGATGACTGGTTTCTCATCCCGGAGTATGTTTTACTGTGGTCGGACTGGTCACCGGGAATTTATTTACGCCTGTTTTTATGTTTTTCCAGGATCAAAATGAGGCAGAAAAATTCATCCAATTTGTTCACAAGATTAAAGATTATGAATGTTTTTCCAAACAGACTCAACCTCCTCAGTCCTGAGCTTTGATTTGATATGCATCTTTAATTTCTCCTGCTGTTTGAAACCTGATCATTATAAAAACTAGACATTGTCTTTGAACATGAAGAACATAAAACTGTTTGAGTGAAAGCTGAAGAAACCAGATGGTTGAATTAAAGAAAAACCACATGAAAGACTCGACCAGATTTAGAACCTCTAGGATTTACATAAATATTTAAACACCAGTGAAGATTTTGTCAAATAAATTCACAGACAGTTTCATTCAGACTTTAGTGCGAACGTTGTTGGCAGTAAAACTTTCCTGTCATTTATGAGTCGGTTCCGGCTCTGAAGCTGGTCCTTCATCTGGACGTGGTTTTATCAGAGGGTGATTGTCGTTTAATGTATTTAATTGTGTTCTCGTGTTCTGCAGATAAAGCAGTTTGAGCTTCACGCTGCCTCTGAGGACGTTCAGACCATGCTTTATCTTCCTGCTGCAGCTCCAACCGGTCACGGCGTCGGCAGCGTGTACAGGCTTAGCATGACCTGGGACACACAGTAAAAACATAGTCCAGGATGAGTGAGTTCAGAACCGTAGAGCCTCACATATTATTATTATTATTAATTATCATGACTATAAAACAACACAGTAGGTCTGGGTGACATTTGATCCACATTGAACCATATGGATACATCATGTGTGATGATCTGTGTGTCATCACACATGTGTGTGTGTGTCTGTGTGTGTGTGTGTGTCTGTGTGTGTGTGTGTGTGTGTCTGTGTGTGTCTGTATGTCTGTGTGTGTGTCTGTGTGTCTGTGTGTGTGTCTGTGTGTCTGTGTGTGTGTCTGTGTGTCTGTGTGTGTGTCTGTGTGTCTGTGTGTGTGTGTGTGTGTGTGTGTGTGTGAATAGACCATATCCTAGTGCGGTGACATATTATTTAACATTACATTTAGACTCTTTTTAGACAGACCCCTTCTCTCTGTTTCTCCATTGACCCTTCATTATTACAGGATAAAATAATACAGTCACACTCACTTTACCAGCAGGTGGCAGTACTGCACAAACCTATTTTGTATTCTGCCTAAATTGTGTCTTTCTATAATAAAGAAAGAAGTTCTTTTAATATATGATGAGAGTTTGTTTTGGATTGCCTCAAAACACCATAATTACCTTCCTGCACATTGTAGTTGTAATTCTGAGAGGAAACCAGAATTCTGCTGCTCTACTCTATGGCTCAACGTGTTCATCTATATTTATATTTAGTCTTTTGATTTGGACCAAGAGGAGAGAGCTGCAGAAGGACGGTTTGCATTTTATTTATTGCAGCTTTACCTGGAGCTCTGCACAGCTAAATGTAATGAATGATTATTCTGCGACTAAAAGAGTAAAAGTCATAAAACTGGTGATTTTTGTAGAGTTTCCGGTTTTGGATCTGAATATAGTTTAGGTCCGGTAACCCACAGATCAGTTAAAAACAGACCTGGCACAACAGTGGAGCCTAATTAGCCGTCAAAGCCTTTTTAAAAATGAGCCTCGTTGCTGAAAAGGTATAAGGTGAAACGCTGGGAGCCTGGAGAAGTGAGATACTTTTAGTTTTGTCAGTGTCAGGAAGTCTACTGTGCTATTTTAAAAAATGTAAGAGAACATCTTGGGCTACAGATTTAAAACCAACGCTGAAAGACTGGAACCCATTGGTTACATTTAAAAAGACTGAACTGAAAGGGCAAAAGTGACATTAACCTTCAACTAGAAAAGGTAAATATGAATTTACACTGAATAATTAAGTGACACCTAAACCCAAGCTGTTTATGTGTGATTTAGATTCTTTTATTTGAGCTCAGGAGGAAGAATAAAGAAGAATAAAGAAGAATAAAATAACCTCTTACGTCTCATGAAAAGGGATTTTACAGATTTTTTTCCGATCAATTCTGAAACTACTTTATCCAAACTCTTCGTACAGTGTTCATTATCAATGTGCATCTTGGCTAAACTCCAGAACTCACTCGAACCAGTAAAACACACCACACGTGTTGAAATAAGCTTGTTGATGAATGATAACACGCTGACCTCAATGGTGAACTTTTATCTTTGAAAGTTGAATGATTTTAATGACGTTCATTAAACGTTACAGAAAAGGAATAGCACCTTTTCACCTTATTGACTGTATAATATAAGATGTATTAGAACCGCAGCAATTTGGTTTAACATCCTTACTTTTTCTGTCTTTGCACAAATAAAAAATGCTGAAACAAAAACAAACCAAAAAATATTCCAGGGCTACCATTCTAATTATTATAATTCATTTATAATTATAATTATTGCATCTCCTTTCTTTTCAACCTGTCCTCTTTGATACGTTTCCAAACAGAACCATTCCAAAACCGTCCGCTCTTATCTTGATAATGAGACTAAAAACACGACACCTTTTTCAGCTGAAATCCCAAATAGCTGTGTTTGGAATGGTTATATCCTTTAATTGTTTCTGCTAAGAATTGTAATATGTTTCAATATGTTTACTGAAGAAATGGACAGTATTTGCTATTGAATGTGTTACATCCACTGGTGACTTGTTTTAGGGTTACATGTTAAATACACAAACTAGAAGATGTTCCCTGTAAAATGAAGCCAAATAACATCCATATTGGACTCATAGTTCTTCTGTGACAAGCCTAGGGTGGATGTTAAAAACTCATTTAGCTTAGGTTGTATTTCAATAACGTGTTCAACACAGAAACTAGAATATGTTCCCTTTCAATTGAAGTCTAATACATGTATATTAGCCTTACATTTCCTCTGATAAAAAGAGCGGATGTTAAAAGGCTTATACTTTTTATTAACATTGTGTTACCTTTTCAAAACTGTGCTACATACGCAGCATGAAAGCAGCTTGATTCACTCAGACCTTGGTTTTGCTGAATGTGTGAAGAGTTTTGACAGTTTTGACCAAAGCACGCCGACGATTGAAAAATGTTATCTGTGTTTGAGACGATTGATTTGTGTCATTTTATTGTAAATATCCTAAGATTGTCTCCATATTTAAATGAGTTCATTAAGGAGATGAACCATCATCCTGTTGTGTTTTACACTTTTGAATATAGTCCAAGACCAATGAGAGAGACCGAGACAAGACCGAGACCAGACTAGATACAGCGAGAGCATTATGGGAACAAGTTTATCAGATATTACAGATTTCTATGTTAGAAGGGCTGAGATGATTCCTGAGGGCTGAGATGATTCAACGAGAGGCAGAATGACTCCGTGGCTCGACATGGAAGCTTGGAAAAGTCTCTTCTCTTTTCCTTCCTTTTCGGGTTCATCTATATTTATATTTAGTCTTTTGATTTGGACAGAGAGGAGAGAGCTGCAGAAGGACGGTGTGTGTATGAAGGTGTCCCTCACAACCTGATTTCAGCTCCTGCAGCTTTAATGGTGAAACGTTGCCTTGGAGGGTTTTGTGGTGTCTTTGCTTGTTGAATAGTTGAATAGATAGACAATCACATGTGAGGACACAGCTCCAGCTTCACAGCAGAGTCACTCTGCAGGAATGCAATTTATCATTATTTCAAAATCAGAGCAGATCTGTCAGTTTTTGGAAATCTGCAGGCTGCCTCAGCAGATGTCTATCAATATAACGACTCGCATGACCCTGGAAAAGTTCAGCTTTAGTATGCCTCCCACATCCACAGGACAAATTACACCCTGCGTGAATTAATTCAACTCCATTAAAAGCCTTCATCGACATCTGCCGCTGCAGTGATGCTCGGGCCTGCTTGTCTTGGCCTTTCTCCAGCCGGACGCCTCTTCAATTTAACTCCAATTTGGAGTTGGTGGATGTTGGCTGACAGTTTGAAACTTCTCAGTGGGATGCTGATGAGCGTCTTCACTCCTGCTAAAGGAAAGTCATTCTCTCATCTGGACAGCGTTGCAAATTGTGTAAAAAGCCAGTCCGATCAAGATAATGGCTTGTGAAAGAATGAGATTAGCTCCCTTTGTGAGAAATCTGATTGTGTGGATGGGATAGTGGCATAACAAGTGTGACCTTGTTGCAGGGGCCAGCAGAGAAAGTAATTAGGCCTCACATATGGGCAGCATTACCGAAGCCTTCAGCAATGGCAGTGAGGGGGACAAGCCATGTCGGAGCTGCTTACTGTCACAGGTAAGGCTGTCACTTGTGAATAATGGCCCCCTGTTACTAAGAGTTAGACCACACATAGAGACAGAGTGCAACAAAAGAGAGTCTTAAATTTACTCCAAGTGTCACAATCCCTGCACAGATTAGTGTTATTTCCCTGTCTCTGGGGGCCTCTTACTCCTTGGGTCAACCACAATGAAGGACATTTTGACCAACAAGACCAACATTGTAGCCACCCCTCTAAAAAACAAATCAAAAACAAGAGCTCGTGTAGCATCTAGTCTGGCTAATATGAAAAAGAACAAAAACCAGAGCTTCGCACTGTGTCTATATTTGAGTTCTTTGTACTTACACTTGCTACTTTGAGTGCACAAGTCTGTTCACACTGACATTTATAGCAAAATGCTGCGAGTACGCAGATAGCCGACTCATAACAGTGTGGAATGCTGGACACTTCTCACCCTCAACTGTTGCCATCCTTGGCTACATAGAGGACGTGGAGGGACCACCAAGCATGGGAAGATGGTGGCAGAGGAAGGTGCAGCAACAGCATCCTCAGCTTAGATGCTACTAAACAAATTTAGCGATGACCTGAAATGACATTAGCGTAGATGGCTGCATGATTTCCATCTTGTATAAAACAGGGAAAATGGGGCGCACGCAAGTAAGAAGCATGTTGTTTTTTAATAAAAGTGAATGTCAAGTGAGCAAAGGAGCTGACAGATATTTTGGTCAGACAGCTGTAAAGCTCCGCTCTGCTCCAGTTTACATATTTAAAGAGGAAGAAGAATGTTGCGATCGTCATTTACAGTAAATGCACAACGGCCGTGTTCGATTTGAGACACTACCATGTCGAAATTCATGTACTGCACAAGTCAATACATAGCGAACACAGTATTCTACATGGAACTGTATTAACGGAAGTATCACAAATGAGACATTTATGGCATTTGTGGTACTAATGTTGATATCTTGATATTATGAGTTGATGTTTATGTTTTAGGAGCATTCTGTGCAGCACCTTCAGAATATTCACCTCAGATTTTAGTGGCTTCTTAGTGGTTTTAGTGGTTTATAATGATGGTCAGGTTCAGGTGAGTTTAGAATATTGCAGGTTTTGGTGGGTAAGATGGGGAAGTCATAGAGGACAAACCAAATACATATGTTCAGAGTAGCAGCAATGGGACTAAATATGAATGAAAATAAAGAAATGTTCATCTGCAGAAATTAAATCTGACAGTTCTAAAGTAAACAATGCAAAATGTGTGCAATGTTAGGTACAGTATTACTGAGAAGTTAAGAATAAAAATAACCTAAAAACTTAAAGAGAATCCTAAGAAGGCACTGGCTCTGAACACACTCGTGGGTCAAGCAGACAGTCTTCAGTAAATATTCTTGATTCTTTGGCTTATGTGAATTCTGTGGTAATTGTCAATATTGAAACATTTTCCATCATGCAAACGTTGACTCCGCCTGGCTTATTGCATAATGATGGTGTGTTATGTGTTATTGCTCATTAAACATGCAAATTATGCTTGAAGAAACACTGCCATTGTCAGTAAACATCCATAAGCTACGTGAACAGTGCCAACAATATGTCCACCACTACTGAAGGACACAAAATCATATGCTTTCCCCAGAAAACGGGTGACAAACATGCAATAACAGACCAAATCAGAGGTTCAAACTGACCTTCATTTTGATTATCAGGTATGAGATATGGTCCCACAGTAACGGGACTTGCAATGATAGTCATTTTGGCTTCTGAAATGGTAAGCTAATAAAGCAATGATCAGATAATATCCCCCAGAGCAGGTATACTGTGTCTGCATCTGTTATCTATACCGGTTATTGAAGGGTTTGATTGTTTTCCATCTGTGTGAGACTGTTTGAGATTAGTTATTTTGAAAATTCCACCCTGGAGATGTATAAAAGAGCTAAATTGCAGGGCTTTCCGACCGTCAGAATGTCCTACTTCACACCTCTCCACTCCAAGGATGTGTCACCACGAGGCCAATTATATTGATTGTAAACATGGAAGCTGGTGTCGTGTTTGTCACTGAACGTGGATGTCTTCTTTTTCTTGGGGGAGAAACAGCCTCGAGATGCTGGAGGAAGGAGCTGCCCGCCATTGTTTGACAGTGAAACCAACAAGCCTTATTACAGCACCGCAAGCAGCGCTGCAGCACTCTACCGGAGGTGGATTTCATCTAGATCTGTTTTAAATTGCTGACAAAACACATGTTTACATCAGCGCACACACACCGGACGGCTGTGCCTGTAGACGCACGCCATGCATAAACGTGTATAAAACGAGGCTCATTTCCACAGACAGATCCACGCTCCGTGGCATGCCCTGACATCATCACCAAGAAGTAATTGTTGTGAGGGTTGGAGGGACAAGCAGTGGGCCTTCGACTGCCTGATTGTGTGTCTTTGCCTGTCTGTGATAATTAAAATGACTCAGCCTCCCCCCCGACTCCACTCACAGCGGTGGCATCGCAGAGGCAGCAGCAGAGCTGTTATTGCTTGTCCTTCAGCTGAAAGGATTGTGTTGGCCAGAGAGCTGAGGGCTTTTGTTCTGAAAATCTGGTGTCCAGCCTGGGTGGTTTTTAGCAATACGCCCTGGGAAATGTGTTATCTAAGCAGCGCATGCAAGAAACCCTGACATTAATCTTTAATTAAGGCCTTTATAATTTCGGACGACATGCCCGGGAGTCTGAAAGTTACTGCAGGGGACAGATATGAACAGTGGGCAGCTGGGATTGGAGAGCCAGGCAATATGTAATATCTAGTGCTGAGCTCATTTTATTTCATCAAAGTCAAGGCTCTGTTGATCAGCAAAGACGTCCTCTGATTTTTTCTTCTCGGTTGTGTTGCTGATCAGTGATGCACAGTAAGGTAAGCGTGACTCTGAGACAGTCTTAGAGATAACAATCCCTGGAGGAAATGGCAACCCCCCCCCCAAAAAAAAACCCCAAAACAACACCATTAATATACAAGAGAAATCAGAGGAGTTCAGTACAAAGCATTGTGCAGTACATTACCGACCATCTTATTCAGGGATGAGGATGACAATCAAACCTGCAGCCATCACATTGTTCATTATTATGACAATTAAATATCAGATTTCCCCCTGGGGATTCATCAAGTGTATCTGTATCTGTAATTATGTGAATATCAACAGTTTTGACAGAACTAGTGTGTGTCTAGTAACCAGGTACTTTTACTCACATTTACTTGTTTATTTCCATTTTCTGCAGCTTTATCCTTCTGCTCCACTACATCTCAGAGGCAAATATTGCACTGTTTACTCCACATTACATTTGTCTGACAGTTTTAGTTCCTTTTACAGTTTTCCATCCCCTTCCTGTCCAGTGAAAATCATGTATCTCCAAATGTGTTGTTTGAATGTTTGCAATAAAGTGTTTCCTTTATGGGTTGAATTTAAAATTCTCCTTCTTCTTAAGCTAAATAAACTCTCACGGGACGTGCACAATGACTACCCCTACTTTTCATATTTTAAGTACATTTGGTTTTTGAAAACAGTCAAAACACCTTTTATTTGTAATGCAGTATTTGTATTATGTAAAGGATCTGAATACTTCTTCCACCACTGCCCGATTGGAGCTGATACGTCTACATACCATCAGGCTGGGATTGCTCTGCACAATCCCAGAATATAGGTGTGTTTTACATTTATATCCATTCATAACATCTCTCATCATTAGGCAGAAATTCAACTCACCTTCATTAACAATTCAAAACAGAAATAAGTTTGTATACAATACGTACATAAACAGAATACCTGGACAAATAATAACTAATAACTAATTCACTGGGTAGTATTTTTACATGTGGAAGGTAGTTCCAGCCACTATGCCCATTCTAGTGCTTAGTAGGATGGTAGTGATATGGTAACATCATGTGAGAGCATAGTTCTTGCTATCTCCGCTTTGTTCCCTCCACTACGCTCCAGATTGCCATATGTTACACTGCTCATGATGAGAGCAAGTCTTGTGACAACAGTGTTTGAACATATCAAGGTGACTACTTTTGCTTCACATTGTTTTTCCTGTACTCCTTGGTCTTTTTTTGGTAATTGGTTGTGGATCTTCTGTTGAAAGAGCCAAGTGATAAACCTGCTGGTACAACCAGAATGCCGCTGAGGCGTTTCTTGTGTTGTGACAGCTGCTGCCTGTGTGATGTTCCACAAAAAGCCCCCAAGACACAACCTGTTTCATTTTGGCTGAAGATTCACATGAAAAAAGACAAGTCTCGTAAGAAACAAAATGGGACTTGGGTAATTGTTTTGATTACTCCTCTCGTTGTTCCCAGTTGGATGAAGGCATTAGAAAGCTGAAAGTAGAGGTTTAGGGAAGAAGGGGCTGAGGGAAAGGAGAGGCACATTTCCCTGCGGCAAGATTTGTTCATTGGCAAGAATGAGAGACAGATGGGAGGGAGGTGGTGGTAGCAGGAGAGGAATAGACGAGGAAGGGGGGGGGTCACACCTTTTGTGAGACGAAGCAATTGGGAGCGATTAAACCCTCATTCGCCGTAGGGACCATCCACTCTGAGGCAGGAGCTGGCTCCAACAGCGCCTGCAGCACCAGTCCTTTTATCTCCACTCCTCATGAAGACCCTGTAAATGCCATGGGAGTAGTTAAAGAGAAGCACAGTGTTCTGCCGGGCTGGTTCACTGTTAATGTTCAACTTCATGACAGCGAATGAAAAGAATTTTGTAGCGTGTCTGCACCACTGCAATGGATCATCTATGCAATAAGAGTGAGGCTTAACCCGTGTAATTAAACCGGTGACCTACAAAGTTATACCTCGTCCCTTTTTACCGCGTGGAACCGTGATCGCTCGCCCCCAGTGGTGGAATGTAACTAAGTGCTGAAGTGCTGTACTTAAGCACAAAGTTGAGGTGCTTGTACTCTACCTGAGTGCTTCCATTTTAAACAGCCTTATACTCATAGTTCATTACATCTCACAGGGAAATGTTATACTTTTTACTCAGCTACATTTGTCTGATTTTGCCACTTTTCCACCTCGTGGTACCAGCTAGCCTCTTCGGTTATTACACAATCACATTATTGCAATCATTTGAGCAAATCGCAATTATTTTTGTCTAATTGTGGTAATCGTTTCCATGCATCTGCACAAAAACAGCTGGTGATTGATCACACATTATCTAATATTAGCTATTGACGACACAAACCATAGGTAAAACGGAGGTGATTAGTGGTTTTACTGCGGCTGTTTTCTGTCTAAAAACAGCTAAGCTAACGCAGCTATAATGTAAACTATCGGCTGACGCAGCACGTGAGGATTATAAGACACAGTGTTATTTTGACCGACTGTCTGAGTTTGTGTTTGAAGGAGGAAACTTGACTGTATCATTCAGTGAGTGCGACAGTCTGTGGAGACGTAGTGTTAATTCATTGGTGGTTTTGGTAGATGTCGGTGCGTTCTGGTTCACGACTTCTGCTGATAGTTTGGAAGACTTTGGAGATTTGCTTTTTCCTTTTAATATATCTGCTGATGATTCTTTTACTTTTAATTTCCATATTTACGTAAGTAGAAGTACATTA
>JAPQRN010000022.1:22307328-22361818 GCA_037367275.1 Coranthus polyacanthus | reverse complement strand
TGCTTTTTCCTTTTAATATATCTGCTGATGATTCTTTTACTTTTAATTTCCATATTTACGTAAGTAGAAGTACATTAACCTAAGTAAAGGAGTACTTTTTCCACGGCTGCTCAAGCCTCCTTTACTGCACATGTACAGATTCTGCTTTACTCACCTTTGATTTGCCACCACCCAGGAACAAAATGATGATCGAATGTGCTTTCATGCTTTCCCTCAACCATTTCCATCCCAGATTTGGCGGATAATAACATCCTTTTCCACTTCTATCATGAAACCGGTTCAATATCCAGAGGCAGGCACTGGCTCAGGCCTCTTGGTTTCCCAAACAACAGGCTGCTCATCAGCCTGAGAGCACCTGAAAGCTGAGGGGCCCCTCCATCACCGGCAGACACGCAATCACGGGTTCCTTACCAGGTTATTACGAGTCATTTATCACCTGCTTCACATTTCCCTGCCTTCAGCTTCACTTTAACTCCAATACTTTGAAATCCCTGTCCTTACGCATTCGTCAGTTCACTGCATTTCTTTTCAGCCTCTCCAGCACGTTTTATCTCCACCCAGCAATTCCACTGCTTGCCCCCACCTTGGCCTGTGCACCTGCCTCATGTGGGTCTTTGCTGCAAACACGCCATAAAACACAGCTTCACATGTACTAATCAAAAGCTATTGACAGGCTTTGATGCTGTGCTGGTGAGTGCTTAAAACCTCTTCCACCTTCAGAGGGGAAGCAGCCAAAAAAAAAAAAGAATGTTTTAAGTAAAACAGTCCTTGTCAGTTATTCTTTTGATTTTCGTCACACAATGCCGCTGCTTCTCAACGGACGGATAGTGAATGTGAATAAAAATCCCTCCACAGAGGTGGGTTCCCAGAGGCGGAGAGTAGGACAGATCAAAAGGCAAATGAGGAAATCCGCACAATCCATCTCAGCCCGGTATCATGGGGGGTTTACCCTCCTGTGTAGGGACGCGCTGGCATGGCAACCACAGCAATTGATTGGCTGCTGTGTCCCGCTGTGCACAGTGCGGGTCTTGTTATGCGGGATATTGTTTTTTTTTTGTTGTTTTTTTTTTTTAACCGACTGCCCCGGCCCTTTATAGCATGAATTAGCTGTGGTTTCTCAGGTGCCGGGCCGTCATGTACACTTACCTTCCATTTGGTTCTGGATGACTTTGAAGGGCAGGAGATGGAGAGAGGCGCAGGAGACTGTGACAGAACGTTTAAAGTCCCTGAAATGGTGCTGCTGCTACGAAAGTAGTGAAAATAATAACCCGAGAGTGAGACTTTATCATCAAAAGTAGCCTGTTGTAAAACCAATGTGATACTACTTATACTTTTTATGTCTGAAAAAGTTAATAAAGTGTCACCATATTTATTCCCTTTTTGTGTATTTTCCCCTCTGTTTAAGCCTTTAATATTCATTAATACTCAACTCAACATTTTGAGTCATTGTATCTCACTGGAAAAATGTGCTGAAGTGCTGTGAAGGCATTTAGACAGTGTGTTTATCAGACCACCCTCGCTTCACCTCCATGTAGTGGATGTGCCAAAGGGCTCAACACCATCATGGATAAACCTCCTGATTCTCAGCCTGAGGAAGAATCACTCCAAACATACTTACTACACACCACATATGTAATGTTTGAGTATTAAAATATCTGAAAATGATGGGGCCTATGGCAAAAGTTCAAACTGAATCTATCATTTTATTCAACGCCCATTTTATGTGGTTTCCTGTCAGTGGTGTCACATCCCCTTCACTAACATTAACTCACCTGTACGATGCCTGAATCACGTCACAAAACAACAATACCCATGATGCCACGCTGCTCCATGACATAATCACACTGCACCTTTTGTTGTTTTTGTTGGTTTGATTGAGAGACAAATTGCAGCAGGAATTACAAACAGTATGTTTAAAAAAAGTATCACATGCACATTATCAATTTGATCAATATATTTTCTTTTAAATTGCAAAGGAGGTTGAACTACATCTTACAGCTTTAGTGAAACAAACTAGATTCTCTGCAGCTTTGCTATAGGTCAACATCTTCCACTGTTAGTGTGTAAAGCTAGTATTTGGCAAAAATTCACTAATAAGTCCTTTATTTCAGACTATTTCTACTGCACTACTACTGTAACAGAAAATCGATGCCATGTCCACACTAATGCAGATGTTTTTTTGAAAAGGTATTTTCCCCCTAAGGTTTCAAAAAAAAAAATCTTTCCACACAACCTTCATTTTACAAAATATCTCCGCACACACAAGAACACAAAAATGACAACAAACCAATACGAACGCTCAGACAAACCATAGTTTGTGTTGGACTTTGAACTGTGGAAATTCAGATGATATCAGACGCAGCGGACGCAGAGGCGTTAGTCTGTCATGAAGCTTAAGCTGAACTTAACTTCAAAGTGTTGGTTTGTGTTTTTGAACTCTTTATATTGTGTAGAGTTCACCACAACGCCGGTACATGTGTCCGTCTTCGATCTACTGCAGGTCATACACTGACTTATACACGTATATGACCTATAGATCCTATAGATCTGTCATGGCTGTTGTTGTTTCAGGCATCGACACAAAGCATTAAAAACCCTCTGTTTGAGTGACATACAACACTGTTTACATGTGGATGAGAGGCACAAACATAGAGAAAAATGTTTGTTTTGCAAAGTGTCCGTATTAGTGGGTGGCAGGGCGTTATAGCTAAGTGATAAAGTCAATTTGGATATTTTTCCTACAATCCATCTATAAATTAAAAATGACTACATGTACAACAGTAGCCCAGTTGCGAGGCTTGTTTTGATCATATTCAGGATAATCTGTTTACACAGAAAATCTGGTTATTTATATCCTTGTATACATGATAAACACTGGTATCCTGCTGCTGTTTGCACGAGGGCCTGTGATGTTTACAATACAACGTGGTTAATTAATAAAAAGCGGTGGTGTTTTTACCTGCAGAGACCTTGCCTTCTGTCTCTGTTTTCTATTTTCTTCTTGTTTTGCCGTGTTCGGGACGTTTCTGGGAGTCGACCGTCGGGCAGTGAGTTTGCGAAGAGGAGGAGCCATGTTTGAACAGTTCTGCTCATAAACACATGTGAGAAATGTTACATACAAAGTGAGACGCTTTCATAGCCGGCGCCATTGTTTCAGATAGAATATTCAGGTTTCTCAAAAGCGGGACAAGATCTCATCCAGGTTCCTGTAATCAGAATATGACGTTTACAAGCAAAAAGACCCAATAACAACTGGGATATTGAAGTCCATGGAAACGCACTGGATGAAACCGTTGCAGCTCTAATTCTCAGGTCATACAAAAAAACATGACGATCTTCTAAAGTCTGACGTTTTCTTATGGATCAAATGACCCAAAAGTTACAAACTGCCACCAGGTGTGACATCCGTGACCTCTTACTTTTACATGAACGTTATCAAAGGCAGGACTTTTACGTTAGAAGTATTTTGGGAGTGCGCTATTAATACTTTCTCTTAAATAATGAGTACATCCGAGTACATCCTCCAGCACTTAGGCAGAGTCTTATGGGTCCCGTGTTCTCAGGTGCTTGACAGTGTGCACGACAGTATATAAGAAAATGAATGGCTCATCTTGACAAATACATACAAAGAACACTGAGCTTTAAAGAGTACAGTATCCCCCTCAAGCATTATCGCACACCTTCATTAAGTATGCAGTTGAAAAAAAGCGGAGAGCGTATGAATATTGAAATGAATAATGTATGTTTTTTGCTTTCGGCTACAGCAAGATCTGAGTCAAACAGCAAGTTTCAAGGAATTTCCAATGTCAGTTAGGTTTTTTTTTTTTTGTACAGAACTAATGCAGCTGAAGCTACATTTAAACATTTTCAACACCGAAACAACATATGTTCAATGTAAGACAGAGGGACAGCCTTTTTGTTTCAGGGTCATGTAAATAGGTTTTGTTTTCCTCAAGGCATTAAAACCAATAGTGAAGCCCAGACGTGGCCGACACATATTCAATACGCAGCGCTCTCTTGAGCTCTCCTGCACACAGCTCCGTCTCTGCAGTCAATGCACCACAAAGTTGGCATTCATTCATTTAATCTAATTTCATTTTAAATACAATATATACAGTACAACATTTGAAATGATACGTGTAAAAAAATATATGTCATCTTACAATACAGTACCATTTAGAGAACGATGGAAAGTAAAACAGACACAGAAACAACACCTTAACAAACTCTCTCCACTGAACAATACACAGCACATATTATGACCTCTGAACCTGTTGTAATAAGGTAGTATCGGTAGGCTTCTACGTACAAACCCAATACAATTTCATTAGTAGAAGCTGAACAATAATTCATAGATCCCGACAGTACAAAAGGAGTTGTTTTAACCACTGAAAATGCTTTTGTTCATGCACTTTGTACATGCTCCACTGGAAGACAGCTCACATTTCAAAGAAATCAGGACCCACAGATCATATTAACATTCATCACCTGCTCGGAGCCTTAGGTATCGAGCGCTCACAGCCAATAAAATTCACCAAATTTAGACAAGTTACTTGGCTGGAAGTGATTCACAAACCTCTGTCCTGTTTCCTCACGGATCTGCCAATGCAGTTAGTGTTTAATTCGACACAAATGGACAGCGAGAATGGCCATTTATTAGCTGTGAGTGCTCAACAGGAAGGAAGAATAGTTTTTCTTATGTATCAAGTGAGATGTATATGTGATCCTGCACACACACACACACACACACAGTCAAGGTCTAAGTATGGATTGTGGTTTTCCAAACAGGCTGCCAATAGCCGAGATTGCTGCATGCAGCACTTTGCTGACATCCAGTTGAGGAATTTATGCAGCTTTTGTTGTTATCCCCAAGATGTAAATCTGTCCATAAATCTGCTGTGTGCAGCTAGTTTTGGCCGGCATCTCATATCAAATAAAGATCAGACAGCAATTTCTCCTCCAGAAATATCAGCCTCACAACACCGTTGCTGTGCTTATGTTTGACGCATTTCAAAACCATCCATTACACTTGTAAAACATCTAAATGCCCTGCAGTGACATCATGTGTTTATAGCTCGTAAGTAGGTAATACTAGGTTGAATTGGCACCGGGGTGTGCGTCATAAAGAATACCACACGCGCAGCACAATGTAGATTGGGTTTCCCGAGCATCCATTCAAACAAGATCCCCTCCAAGGAGCTGATCCATGCAGGTCACAGAATCATTCACCAAAATGAATAGAGACATTCCAGGGGAAATGCTGAGGAAAAACAATAAGCCATATTGTGAGGTGGTGGGCATTCTAATTTCATTTCAGATAGCACATGGGGGATTTGCTGAGGAAGGATTTTGAGGTGGTGGTGCGAGCCAATCTGCGAAAGGTCTCGATCTGTGACACTGAACAAGACCTTGAGGGAAAACATGGAACAGGTGGCTATCAACAGTGGAACAAAGCTTTACAAAACCGCCGCAGCATGCTCAATGACGATCCGCTTTCACCTCAAGAACGTCAACGTTGTGTAAACATTTACCTCTTTATTGCATTGAGGACTCACGTCAGATTGTAATTACATGAAAATGTTTGTTTTTTTGTTTTTTACTCTGAACTACTTCAGCATCAGGATGATGTTGAGTTAATTCTGCAACATGCGAGATGTTAATCAGCAAAAAGCAAAGCAGGGAATTTCAGGAGGGTCTTCAAAACGAAGCTGAACTAGTTTCCCAGCAGCAGAAATGATGGATTATTTTTGATGAAGATCGGAGGAACGTGTGTTGGTGGATTATCACAAAGTGTTTTCAGGGGACGGTTTTGAAAGGGTTTCAATTTTTTTATAGCAAAAAAAAAGTTCACACAAAATATATAGTAATACAGGTCACAAAAATTATAGCAATCTGCACTGTTGGTTCCAAATGAATATTTTAATTTTAAAACATTCTCTTATGTGGGTAACATTTTGGTCCAAAGTATCTGCTTCAGGCAAATATACGAGAAAACAATGTGTAGAGACGAAAGAAAGAAAAAATAAATCACTTTTATCAAAAAAAGGTTAAATTGTTGCTGTAATCTACACCTTTCTGTAATTCTGAATTATATCCTCCCTATGCTTAGTGCTTTCTCTTTCTTGTGGTTTGTTGTAGATATTATTTTCCCTTCACACAGACCATTATGACAAGACCTGAAAAAAGAACGGAGGGTTGGTTTTATGTGTATAGTTTTTAGCAACTGTCTCAAAATACATCATTTTGTTTTTATGAAATGACATGATGGATATTTTGTCTTCAGCCGTAGTCACATTCACATTATATTGTCTTTTGAATCTTGTATTTTCCATTTGACATACTATACATGTAGATGTCACACTGGCAGCTGGATCGAACGTCAGCACATCCGCCGTATTCCAGCAGACAAGACCGGCCTGAAAACACATTCCAGACAATGGAGGAACTGTGGGGTTTTTTTCTTAAGTAAAAACACATTTCTCAGTTGATTTCATTTCACTTTGTTTGTATTCAAGGGTTTATGATCTATGGGGAAAAATGTTTATAGTGCGTTTTATCGAAGAAAAGCGCAGCTCCTCTGTTTGCGGCCAGTGTTAAGTGGTCGAATATGTTACAAATGTTGATGCGTCATAGTGAAATGTTTTCCTTTTCCTGGTACCTGCTGACCAGCGGGTTCGAGCAATTAGAGCCAATTACTCCTCTGTAAGAAACGCCCAGTGTTTTCTGGGAATTTTACCTGAAAAAGATCCGTTGAACGAAAACGTGGCCAACATAAGACAATGTTTTAATATGAAATTGTGATTTTTCGTTAACGTCAGCAGATAATAACCCCTGCTGGGTCGAAGATGAAAACCGACCAAATCCGGTCTGACTGTTTAGGAGGCATAGAAAGTAGACATTATGACCCAATTCTGTGCTACACATTTTCAGCCAACACTGTAAACATTTACGTCTATATTGCATTGAATGGTTTCTTAATGTCGTCGCAACAAAGGAACTAACCTGACACTTCAAATTGCTCACCATCACATTATAATTACATGGAAATGGATTTTTTTCCCACTCTGAACTGCTTCAGCATCACAATGACGCTGAGTTAACTTTGCAACATGTGAGCTGTTAATCAACAAAAAAAGCAATGTAGGGAATTTTATCTTCAAAGGGAAGCTAAGCAAGTTTCCCAAAAGCAGCCGACTGCATGAACCGAGAGCAAAGTTCACAAGCGCCAAACATGTCGGAGCAGAAACCTTGGAGTTGTGAGAGTGCAGCACTGGGGAAAGAACGAATTGAGATCCTATAGCTCCAGGGGAGATGTTGTTTTGCTGGTGTAGAGAGTGAGGCAAACACAGACCAATTTACTAGGGGAAAATTGTGCTGTGGAGGGAAAAAAAAAAGAGACCTAAGAGCAGACCTGGCCCATTCTTCACTGTGCAATCTAATCTCAGCTCTTGCAGAAGATGGGTGAAAACAAACATTGTTCTCCTGTCAGCAGCCCTGACAGAACATACAGTCCTCGTAAAAGAGCTCGGCCCACTCAGACACCTGCCTCGACCGCAACGGAGGAGATGATTAAAGTGGCTTATAATATTTAAAACTGAGAAAAAAAAAAATTCAATGTGATGAATATTCAAGGCAACAGCGAGCTCTGATACTGTCCTGGAAAAGTATCAAAGCTCAGAGGGAAATAACTAACCACCGAACTAGGAGAAAAATCCCAGAGCTACACCTCATATCATCATATCGTGAAAAATGGCAGAACACACAACAGTATTAATTGGTATTTTCAAAAGAAGCTTTAACTAAAATCATCTAGTTGCTCTTCATAATAGCTATCCTTTCCCTGTTTATACATAATTAATGGTTCGTAATATTTCTAGAAGCAGAAATGCTTATTTAGAATATAATTAACTCAACACTGAGTGAGTTTAGCGTTTCCCTAAATGAGATTTGTCTTCTTTGCTTATGTGCAGCGCCTCCATAAACACTCTGAATTGTATTATAATGATTTACTGATACAGAATATAGTTCAACTTGAAGGAAACCTCCTCCTCCTACTAAGATATATTCATAACATATGCATATATAGTTCAAATAATATATTCACTACAACTGAAAATGAGTCAAACAAAAACTTTTCTTATTTTCCTTAATTACATTTTGGAGTTATTGTGTATTTTTCTAACTGACAACAAATCCCATTTAAAAGACGAACGTCAGCAATGCTTCTGTCATTTGCTTGCTCAGCTCAGCCTTTATTACTACTTAAGAGTTTTGCTTTATATAAATTTTTTAAATGCGTTGTAATTTCCTTTAACAGCTGGGCGTTGCAGAGTTACAGCAGGAGTAAATGGAGCTTTTGTTTTCTGCAGTGGATTAATAGACATGTGGTGGCATGTGTGGAATTGCTGTGAAAATGAAGTATATTTCTGATTGGTTTTGGCAACGAAGGAGCATCATCCACTGCAGCACTGTGGCTCATATAAAGGATTTGTCTTCAATATTTGTTTTGGGACATTTTTGTGCCTTTAATTAATAGTTAAAGGTCCAGTGTGTAAGATTTGGGGGGATTTAGGAGGATCTAATTGCAGAAATAGAGTATAATATTCATAATTATGCTTTCATTAGTGTATAATTAAAGATCCTCTACACATATTCTGAACCGCCGTATATCTACAGCTGGAGCAGTTCACGGAGTCCGCCCCATTCCTAGTGTGGACCTGATCCCCTTAACTAAAAAGCCCAGAACAAACAGAACAAACAAAACAAACACTGGCTTTAATGAGAGACTTAGGTGTGTTTTTTTGCGGCCGTCACATGGGAGGGAGATGGGGGGATTCAGTTGTTTGCATCTTCTGCATCTTCACCAGTAGGTTTCAGTAAACATTACACAGAGTGAACCTTTAACTCTAGGGCTGACAAATATGCAATATGCATTTTGACAGATATTTTGATTGTGACATGAGCCAAAAGTGGAATCTGAACCAAACAAGCATGTTCCTTTGTGTCTGGAGAATATGACTTGATGATCGGGGCATCTCTGTTGCGCCTCAGTGCTTAAATATAATGGTATGTTGTGATACATTTCACTTTTATGAAAAAAAAGCAGCTCATGTGATTTGGATATTGCAGTTGGCCATATTGTTGAGCCAACAACAGAAATGAGCCAAGAAACAGGCGAAGAAACAGAGAAAGGAATGACATGTGACCTGGACCAGGAATCTCATCGGAAATGTCTATGATGTGTTTTTGTAAAAAACATCTGCACGACAATGGAGGCACATAAGAATAGCAATAGATAGTGAGTTATTTTTAAGGATTTGTTGCCAATAGGAAATACAGACAGGTGACAAACTAAAGAAACATCCTGATGGGAATGGTCTCTTCCAGGATGATAATGCCTCCACTGAACGGTTTGATGAAAACGATGTGAATCATAAGCTCTGGCCTTTACAGTCGCCAGATCTCAAACCAATTCAACACTTATGGGAGATTTTGGACTGAGGTGTTAGACAGAGCTCATCAAAAAAACCAAATGAGGGAATGTGTTTTGTCAGAATGATGTTCATCCCTCCAGTAGAGTTGGAGCTGTTCTGGAGGCACACGATGGACCTTCAGATACAGATACAACCTGTCTTCATAATATGCTTGTGCTGCGTCTCCCTTTATTGACACGATGCTGCATCTGACGTTTGCGTTTCAATAATTTCGGCTCATTTTTTTCATCCGTTAGTTTCTGTTGTTCTCTTGTTTTTTTTCTCCCTTGTGAACCAAGGCTCAGTTTGATCTATTTGACTATGTTGGTTTGCAAACAGCCGTTCCGGGGGATGTATCACACCTGCAAATGTGGTTCGGCTCAACAGCGTAGTTGGGAAAGCGTCCTAAGCAACACTGTATGTTGTCTTTTTCCATTTAATTTGTCACCTGTTTGTGTGATCATATAGCCTGTATCATTTTACTGATGAAGCTCATTTCTCCAAAACTGTCATAAGAAGCTGATTGTTATCTGATTGTGGAATGACCCCCTTAAAAGATAAAACCCAGCCCTCATTCAGGATAGCTATCAGAAGCAGAAATAAATAAAGGTCCATGAAAAACTAAAGGAAAGGTACTGTGAATACTCTGAGGTCAGTTGAACAGTCCTTCATGACTGGGAAGATGCTCCACTAAGGTTACAACTTGCAAGTATAAAAAACTATAGATTGATTTGGCAATCCAAATGAGTATCAATAAATACATACAAAATGAATAAATAAACCTGTAAATACATATATTAGTAAATAATAATAATAAAAACCTTTGCCTCTATGATGTACTAAGAGTCTTTGTGTGAAGTCCTCATTGGCTGGGGGGTTGTGTAGTCCATAAACTTATACTTCTAATAATGAGCCACTCTTTCTGACCGGCTGTCACCACGATGCGTACACACTCGATATCGAAGGCAATTTTGTGGTCTACGTCTTGAACCTCAACATTGCCGTTTTTAAACTCTCCTATCGTGATGAAGGAGGAACACTGCTTCCCTTTTTTAGTCCCAACTAGTTTCTCTCCTACTTCCAGAGCTCCGTGGTGAAGAATGTCATTTTGACGGTCGTCAGAACCAGTGGCGATCTTGATTTTACTAATTTTGGTGGATTTATTAAAGACTATGACAAAGAAGTCTCCGGTGGAAGGAGGTTTCCCCCAGAAGTATTCGTCTACAGTGCTGTAAGCCTTGGCGGCGTCATAGTTCTCGAAGACGTTGATGTTTGTGTAAAGGCTGGCAGGAGGGTTGTCGGGAATGTCGATGGAGTCTTCCTCAAAGTCGTCGTCCTTCAGCTTGTTCTCGGCTCCTTTGTACGAGGAGTAGTAGCCCATGTGCTGGAACAGCGACGGCTTGAAGCGGATCACGTCCTTCTGGGCCAGCAGACCTCTGAAGTGGATGAGGAGCCAGTCGCAGGGCATCTCCTGGTAGAACATGAGGAGGAAGTGAGCCAGACGTGGCAGGTCTCTGGAGTGGTACAGCTTCCCGATGTATCCCAGCTTGGAGAACTCCAGCATGACCCAGTAGGATCCATCTCTGGAAGTGATCACCTTCTTCAGCGCTGTGAGGAAGTTCCTGGAGCAGCGCACGTCGTCTTCTAACATCATGTAGAAGTGAGACAGATTTGTGCAGAAGTTCAGGAGGAAAGCGTAGTCCACGTTTTGCTTCGAGCGGAAGCGGACCCTGTCCTCTGGGTCGTTGTAGTTCCTTTTTAAGCCGTCCAGCGATGGGTAGTACTCCTCTGGAGCCTGGATCACCAGGAGGCGTCCGGCTATGATGTGGTGGGCAAACTTCCTGGTGATCTCCTGCACCAGGTTCTCACACCAGGCCAGGTCAAAGTCCGCCAGGTGGACCACAACCACGATCTCTTTGAGCTCCTCATAACTGGACTGATCAAAGATGGATTTGATCGTCTCTAGAAGATAATTCCCCCTTTTTCTTTTGACTGAAGACAGCCCAATGGTGAGATACTCTGTGAATGAAAAAGAGGATTTATTTTCTTTAGCATAATTTAAAGATACTACAGTATAATACATTTCCAATGATCCAAGTTCTTTAATAAACAATAGCTGCAATTTTACACTAAACATTTGTATTTTTTAATATTGTATTGCAATGTTTCTTTCATTATCTTCCAGAAAATGTTTATTTAGAACCCAGTGCACATTTTTATGCTTTTCTTACAACTTAAAACCACACAATGCATGGATGTTCACCGAAACCTATCGCATGGAAATGTACATTTTGAAGTTCGACCAATTAAATGTCAAACCTACAGGTCATGTGACATGAATGAATGACAGCAAATAAACACATATCTGAGGCAACCACATCATTCTCGTTTCCACGTTTCATGCCATCGGTTCATGTATCTGTATTTTCAGGTCCTTGTTTTTGTGCAATAACTGGACTGTGTTCACACCTGGACTGAAAGTGACGACAGACGATGAAGTAATAAAGCAGCATAAAGTTGTAAGGTCACTGCTGCTGCTTGGCTCTGTTTTCTCTCCTCAAAGTAATAGTAAGCACGCTTTTTTGGATAGACTTGTAACACAGTGTTCATAGTTGTCATGCAGATAATAACGCCGACTCTTTGTGGCGTCTTTAACCTGAACTGACCCCCAGAGGTAAACGTCTTGTCATAGCTCATAGGTGATTTATTCTATCATTCCAGTTTTTCATTACTTTGTCCATCAGTTTGTTGCTAATCGCTTCATATCATCGTTTTCTGATTCTGTTTTAATTAGTATTGGGATCCAGGACACCCAATTCCACCTGTGAAGTTTTAATAGATGGAAGTATTTATTGAGTTCATGTTTGCCACGGATCATAATTTAGTATCACAGATATCATCGGGGGGTTTTGTCACCGTGTCGGACATTTTGAAGGAGAAAGATGCCTCCATCCTGTGGTGTTTATAGTTCTATGCAAACACTGTCATTTTAAATGATGTTCAAAGATGAAAATCTGAAGTCGAATTACATTTATTCAGCCTTTATTTGAGTGAGTCATAATCTGACCAAGGTCTCTATTTACTTTTGACAAATAAAAAGTGTTCAGGTTTGAAGGACTGTGGATTTATTTCAGTTTCAATATTTTATATTGGGGTTAAACTTACTCTATCATATAAATATAACACAAATAATGTTTACTTGAATGTGGGTTGTACTTGGAATAAATCCTTTTTTGTGCTAAAGAAAAGTTGTTTAACTGTAACTTTCCTGAAACGATAATATTTCTTTCAAACTACATTAATTACATCACTATAACATAACATTTGACTTTTTCTTCCAGTATTTGTTAGTCCTTGTATAAGTATATCACTAGAATGAATTTTAAGATGCAGATAAAGAAAAGACCCCAAAAAAGCAAGTAAATTTTACCTTTACCTTTACCTTTATTTTCTTACTATAGCTGTAATATTTATAAGTATAAAATAAACAATGAAAGAATATCCATATTATAGCATCAATATGAATAGATAATCAGTAATATAAGATAATAAGCGAATACATACTCCAGCGGGTGATGAATTTCTGTTCATCCAGACATGAATGTGCACTTGAAGAGTCGTGTTTAAATATAAAGAGTCTCTGTGGAGCAGTTACATTTCACAGCGGCGTTTTAAATCTTAACGTCACAGGTTTTAAGTTTAAGGTCTCAGCCTTCGCTTATGCTCACAAATATGACTTCCTGTGACTCTCCCAGGCTCATGAAAACAGTCAATGTAAATCGCTCTTTAATGAACCACTAAACTTACTCTTGCGGTTCAGCGGGGTTCCAGCGAGATAACGATACGTGACATTAATGGTTCCAGAGAAATTACTGAGGTCTCTGAAGGTGTGAACGTATCGCTCTGAGCTCGCAGGGTGGACTGATGTTTCCCTGAGCTGCCTTTTATCCTCTTCCTGCAACAACATAAAAAACAGATTACTTCACATTATGTACAACAGAAGGGGAAAAAAACACATATCTGGAGCAGCAAAAGGACAGGAAACCCATTCTGTCTTTGAATAATTCAAATGATGGGAATACCAGATTTTTGTTAAACTTGTCCCGAACATCCTGTACAAACTTGTGACAATATGTGTTTTGCTGTGGCTGAGTTAACCCTGGATGTTTGATGACAAAAGGAATCTTAAACCCCTCCAGGCGGTTTGCGGAGCCCTGAGAATGGACTTGAGAAGAGCACCAGGGAGCTGAAAATGGGAACTAGCACTTAATAATTTAAATAACAAACACAGATAATGTACTGTGACCACCAAGTTTTGATGGCATCATGAATAAGAAATAAATCATCTGCTTGATTTCAACTTGGGTCCAACTTATGAAAATTTAAACATGTTTCCTTTTAAAACAAGCAATTATAAAAGGGACAACATGTGTGGAGTCAACAGAAACAAGAAATCGTTTGGTGTTAAAGGCGTATTTGGTCAAATTTGTTTTTCAGATCTCAAGACGCAACACAAATACAGTCATGTGGGAAATGCTGTGTTAAATACTAACCAGCACGTAGCCGTCCTCAATGTAGAGATTTAGAAAGAGGAGGAAGGTGATGAGGAAGCCGAGGAAGGGGATAGTGGAGCGTTTCCTCAGACACCTCATCTTGTCCAGAGATTTCCACACCAGCCTCATGCTCTTCAGTCGCACGCTGGGGTCTGCATGAGAAAAACACCACAGACAGGACCCTCATCAGCTCCGTCTCTTTACGACTTTGTTGCAGTTTTCAGATCAGGCAGCGGGTTGAGCTAGACTCGGAACGGGTGTCGAGTTATTTCTGTATTAGGACTCGGTGGTACAATCCCGCGTAACCAGGATTCCCCGAGGCGACATAAGTGGGGTGATCCTGCTAACTGTACGTCTCCAGGGTATCGTGGGTATTTGAGGCAAGGTACAAATGGAGGTGAAAGGTAGGAGAAAGCAGCGGAGAAAGGGGGGAGGGAGGGTTAGGGTATGGGTTAAGAGAGAAGATGAAGGCTGCAGGTTTGACGAAGCTCAGAACCTGAATTAACAGTTGGTATTGTCTGGTCATCTTAAAGACAAAAGTGCGCCTGGATAAACACTTAAAATAAAAAATAAAAAGATTCTACGCAGAGTGATGGCAAAATGACTGGAAAATGCTGGTGATCTGATATTCAGTCATTATTAGTATTAGTATTCAGATATTCAACGCTGACCAAGAACACAAGATTACAGATCTGAAAAGTTTGAAATTCTAATCAAATACGATAAAGATGCTGTGAAGGTGATCTGCAGCAGTCACATGGCAACAAGGTTAGGGAGAGCTGTCAAGAAGCCCAATGCAATATATACGATGTCAACACAACAAACCTCACAGAACATTTTCAGAAGCATCACATAGAGGAAGATGATGAATTCAAGCAGGCAGCGGGAGCCAAGAGGAAAGTGGAGTCGCAATAAAGCTGGAAGCCTTTAAAAAGTGTGAGCAGCTTCCCCCAGACAGCAACAAAGCAAACCTACAGAAGCTCAGTTTAATGTGCTGTACAAGTCAGTACAACAATCTCATCATGTGAATTCCATTATAGCTCAACACTTCTACTTTAACTGGTAAGTGGAAATGCTATTTATATATATATATATATATATATATTTTATTTAGGCTTACGACTTTTATGTTACACTGGAATTATCATTCATTTATTTTGACTTGGATTTCAAATTTGTTTGCACTGTGTTTTTCTTCTGTTATTCTGTGTGTTTACGTTTGATGCAGCTGCTAAAAGTTATCTTTCCTTTAATTTTTGTTTCTCTATTTTCCTCTTGACAACACAGTTGTACATGTATCAGGGTTAGTTTTTCAAGAGTCCTAACATTGTCCTTTAGACCCTTTTTTTCCGTATCGAGTCGGTATCGTCCGACATTTAAAAACATCCACCAGGTCACCGGTGTCCGATTTAATCTTTTAACGTCCACTCTTTTCACGGAACCTTAACCTGGGGTCAGATTTATAACAGAAGAAACGTAAGGTCAATATACATGTATTAGACTTCATTTGAATGGGAACATCTTCTAGTTTCTGTGTTTAACATGTGGTTGAAAAACAACCCAAACTACATCAGTATTAACATGGTTCAAATGTAACCCTGGCCTGTCAGTGAGTTAGAGGTTAGAGATACATTAGAGCTCGAACTGATGCGGTTTAGGTTTTGTTTCATCCACACACTAAACACAGAAACAAGAAGATTTTTCCTTTCAATACATGATACAATGATACATGCATCGGGTTCCATAAAAAGGTTAAATTAGGTGGTTTTGGAATCATATGCTTCCTGCCACAACACGATGCCATGTAGGCCTACTGTACATTGACCGTTGCAGGCTTCTTGTGTTCCTTGTAACCCTGTAATAACATGACATCGGCCAGTGTTTGGCATCCGGACTGGTGGAACCCGTCACGAGCACGGCAGCAGAAAGGGACGGACCCAGACGCAGACTTACAGGGAACAGGAACAAGGGGATTTATTAACAGAACTTACAAACAAACCGAGGGAATCCAAAAGAAAGGTCCAAAACAGGGGGCTCAAAAAACACAGAAGCAACACAAAGTCAGGACATGAGGGACCACAGCCAGGGCAACAGACCAGAAACATGTATTTTATTTTGAGCTATAGCCTATGTCAATTTTCCTGATGGGATTAATAAAGTTAATCCCATGTCTTCATGGTAACATGATAACGTTGGGATTGGACCAATGACACATGAGGAGGGTGACTTACAAAATAAAACAGGAAACAAGACCAACAACCATGACGGAACCCAGTCCCATGCTTCTAATTTGGAGGTGGGAACTTCCTAGATGGATATTTCCAACCTCTGAATTCATCACTTGTTACCAGAGGGCATGATTTCTTTCAGGTTGGAGGACTTGCTGGTGTGTGCAAGGTCATGTGTTTAAAAGACTGAAAATAAAAGTACTCTGGAGTGTTTCTGTGCCCCGAATAAATCAAAGAAACCACTGTAGATACCTGCTAATGCTGCCAAACGCATTCTAAAGCTGCAGCGGAGAGGCGACTTGGATATCTCACTCGGTCCGTACGGCCGACACGGACTGAGGGTGAAACAGCTCATTAACACCAGCAGCAGCGGCAGTAACAGCCTACAGATGTAACACTGGCATCGGTCTTTGTTTGCCAGCAATTAGGCATCAGCATGCGCTTTTGTTCCACTGCTGCAAAGCCCCCGAGATGCCTAATAGAATACAAACTACCTCTAAGCTCAGTTCAATGACCACACGCACATCGATCACTCGCACCGGGAGTCAGACGCCTCACCTGGGATTCAGCCAGTCGATACCTTTTTGTGTGAAAACTGAATTTAACATATCCATCCACTGCATCCTGTTTGTGCAATCTGCACTTCAATACCAGGTCTAATCTAGTCAGGAATTATGAATAATTATCATATTTAGAGCCGTTCTGCCACTGTGACAGTATAACAAACTGAATAGGCTCAGTATAAACAAATCTGCTTCATTTCTCAACTGTTCAGTGTATAGAATATATGCATAATGAAATGCAGGAGGAATATGACAAATGACGATGTATAAAAACAGAGGAAGCTTCAGGAAGCTCTCTGTTGAAAGTGTTGTTATTTATATTCTTTTACTGAATCAGTTTTAACATTCGCTGTCATCCGTTAGGTTGTTGAACGTGAGCTGTAAAAAGCTATCGGTGTAAACTTACATGATTTTCCCAACTTGTATCAAGTCACGTCAGAGGAATAATACATCTTGTTGGACTCCACACCCTTTATATTTTGAGCTTCATTTACTGGGTTTTAAATCCCTGGAGGTGCAACAAACAGATACACGAGGTCTTTTATCCCTTCTGCGATTGGCATTTTAAACCGATGTGATTTGGCCTGTGACGAGGGAGGAATCAGGTAAATCAGCTCAAATGGACGAGATAAGGTCAGAGTGCTTTCAGTTTTAATTGCCATTCACGGCTAAAAAAAAAAAATCAAAGTTTTTATCTCAACAGCATTTGATGTATTTCAACTGTTTGGTGAGTGCATTGACGTGAAATACTTTTCTATAATAAGGCTGATACATATTCTTGATTGTTTTTTGCCGTTATTGAGAATAACGCCAAAAAATCCTCCCCGTGATGCAGGAGTTTTCAGGCAGGTGGGAGGGTTAAATACGTGATTGACAGCTGTAACGTTCAGTCAGACGTGGCTCGGCTGCTCTACGTCGTGGCTCGACATGGAACCGTGGAAAGGGTTCATCTACATTTAGTCTTTAAGGTTTTGGACTGACAGGAGAGAACTGCAGAACAAAGGTGTCTATCTTTGAGTTCTGGCGTTTTTTTCCTCTTTTTCCGGCTCCTGCAGCTTTAAGGAATGAATGAACATGTACGTATGTAACATATGACTAATATACTCATAGTTACAGTAGTTGGTTTTAATCTGTGTACTTGTGCTTATTTATGTAGGTGTGTATATATATTGCATGAATGATCATTTTGTTGACTGGTGTCTTTAAGCCAAATTGCTCCTCGAGGATTTTAAAGGTTTACTCCACTCAAAATGGGCACCACAGTTTTAAACTTCTTTTCAGGTCAAGTACGATTGCGATATGAAACCGTTTGATTGGATTGTTTTGTTACAAGCCCTATTCATTTTCAGAAAAACCAGCTGCATTTCCTCACATTCATAAACAAAACACCTACATGGATGGAGGACCAGTTTTCCTGTGAACCTTTGCCGTCCCGAGAGCTCGGAGGAATGAATGAGCATCGCAATCTGTTAACCTGTGTGACTCTGAATCTCCTACTCGACTGCAGAGGCTGATTTTCTCCAAAATAAAATATGAGAGGGATCTGATCTGATGCAACGTCGCCAGATTGAGTCGACGCTCTTGAAAACGTAAATGAAGGGTTTCAACAGTCTAACAATTTAATGCATGGTTTCAGTTTGTGTGTCACCATCAATGAATCCACACAGACAGGATGCTACAATGTCAAAACGATTTGTTTAACGAGTCCTGCATTTTCCACATAATTTCCTGGGAAAAATAGCTGGTGTTTAGCTGTTAACTACTCCCAGGCTCATGTTTGTGAATTTGGTTGTGATTATCTTTTATTTGTTGATCAACTTAACGGCTTAAAACAAAAAACTATGGAAACGTACATGCAGCAACATAGAGGACATAAGGATTTCTGTTTGTCTAGGTTCCTCTTAAAAACCTAAATATTACAGTTATGTATATAACTGTCCTTAAAGTCATACTAAACACTGAAACGTGTTTTAA
Organism: Coranthus polyacanthus; assembly: GCA_037367275.1. NCBI lineage: Eukaryota > Metazoa > Chordata > Actinopteri > Kurtiformes > Apogonidae > Coranthus > Coranthus polyacanthus. The sequence continues at coordinate 22,343,027 of JAPQRN010000022.1, read as the reverse complement.
ACGAGCTGTAAACTGAATTATATGAATTAATTGTGATGAAACACTTCGATGCTACTTTACCACATTTTTTTCTTGGAGAGGAAACACATTATCCATAATTCACATAATCCAGTCATGAACACATCTTAAACACTTGATAATCCAATCAATGCTAAAGCGGATGTCATGAAAGAGACGATATTTGAGGCATCACCTCATGCTGTGAGTAACAGACAGAAAACGCTCCACCTCAAAAGCTGTCGTCGGTTGCCTTCGAGCAGCACAGTGAATTACATTTGCAAGGAAACATTCTAAAGCCAGTCTGTTCATCGTAGAATGAAGGTGGGCTGTGTTTCAGGCTGTGGATGAGACGGATCCGATCAGAAACTATGCTTTCTATCGACGGGTGTGAACAGACGTGCTTACAGCTGGACACTTGGGGCTTTAGTTTGTTTGTCGTTTTGGATCTGAACTAATATGTCGGTGTGAACATCTTACTTTCGACTGAAACATCCGTCACTTTAATCTGTGTGTATCTTAAACAACCTGCAAAGTTTGATTTTTACGACTAATTAAAACTTCTCTTTAACCACTGTGGCTTAAACCAAGAAATAATTATCATGGGTGATTTTAATATTAATTAGAATGAAAAGTAGGAAGGACCTCTCATTCAAAAACAATAAAAGATTTACTATTCACGAATCCTTCTTAAATGATCACTAAGACCATGAACTACATCCTACTATGACACAAACCTCTGCAAAGAGGCTCTGAAAGATTAGAGTGAAGTGATGACGCAGAGAGTAGCTGTGATTATTTACATGGAACAAATTAAAGAAGTGACGACGTGATGCCAGATGAAGGAATTAACATATTCATAAGTAAATGTTGATAGAAAACTAATAAACAAATAAAGCAAAGTACAGAAATAAGTTAGACCAGCATCTCTTTCTGCACCTGTTTGTAGCACATTTGCTAAAGCCTAACGTGTTGTGTCTCTATTGTATGCAAACCCTGTCTCCAGCAAATTGCAGGGTTTTGCTGGTGAAAGTGGGTTGCTGCAGGATGATGAGAAGAATCATTAGGGCCACTCTAGAGGGCTCTCGGCTGATAGCTGCAAGTACAAGTGTGCTCCTAACCGAGGCTCAGGTATCTCTTCCTCCTCCTTTTGCACAAACATAAAGCCTCAGATGCCTGAACTACAATCAAACAAATGGGATTCATTGCGTGATCCGGTGGGAGAGCTACAATTAAACAACTTCGCTGCTTCATCTTGAGGGAGGAAGTCTTGGGTGTCTATCCTGGTGATACAAGACGTGGCTAGGCACCTCTCCTATTTCAATAATTCAGAGCAGGAAGAGGATGAGATGCTCATCCTGCCAAAGGCGCAGCTGGGAAACATGCTCACTTCTCATACCCCAGATTTAACTGTGACTGAGATGTGCCTAAAACATCCTCATGAAAGTTTACTGAGGAGCACGCATCCACTGTACTATACATTCCTCTATGCTACCATATGGAATTTATATTTGTACTCGAAACGCTGAGCGCTTGTGTGTGTTGTGTTTATTCTCGTCACATGGATCCTGTGTGCGTGTGCAGCGGTGAAATGGACTAAGTGTGTTCTAATGGCTGTGTCATTCTGGCAGTCGCTCACAGCCTCTGATGTTTCCAGCACCATTTCAGGACACAGCACACTTCCAGCAGGATGGGGATGTTAAATATCCATTATGCACTGTGTGTGTGTGTGTGTGTGTGTGAACTGGACCAAATAAACCTCAACAGTGCCTCTGTGCTCACTTCTGCTCAGCAGCACACTGTGCACTTAACTCATATCAAGGCTCTGTCTTAAAGTCCTTTTGAAAAGCGTGCTCTCAGTAAGATGTTAAATCCTGTTAGAGTGACATAAAGAGAGATCGGTGGCAACAAAACTGTGACAACGGCTGAGCGTAGCGGCTGTAAGGACCTCACAAATTCAATTAGATTTCCGTTCCTGTTGCTAAATTTTCAATATGACCAAGATTCTCAAGCCTTGGAGTTTTTGTATTTATTATAATCTGCTATTTATTGTCATTTCCCCGTTTTTGGCTGTAGCAGTCACACCCTCCAAGGAAGCAGAATTCATTGCGATAGTTATTATGGGCACCTGGATATGCCTTGTAATTTAAAACAGTTTTTTCTGCATTTTTACACCACCAAACCTCTTGGATTAAAGCTGCAGGAGCCTCAATCAGGGGGAAAAACAGCAGAATGATTTGATTTGGAAGCTGCTGAAGGAAGGTGTGCATTGTCAAATTCTGCCATTTTTTCCCCTTGATTTCAGCTCCTGCAGCTTTAATACAGTAAAAATGCTTCACTTTTGATATGTGTGTGATATGTGTGTGATACGTCCTGAAATCAGAGGTCATCAGAAGATATTTATTTAAAGATTCAATACACGCTTATGTGAAGTTTGTGTTAGAGGCGGTATTGAGCTATCTATTTCTAAGCTAACGGCTGCACCAGTGTGCAACACAAGCCAACGTGACCGTTACCGCTACAGAGTCAGCTAACATCAACAGACGAGCGGCTTCCAGATACACAGAAAAGACTTCTGCATGGACTGAGACTGTGACTGACAGCAAACTATCATCGACACATTCGACTGAATCCAACTCAAAGGGTTGTCCAAAAAACGAACGATCATTGACAAAAGCCGCTAAAATAGAATCACCCGTTTGCAGGACTGGATAATGATAACTATTCCTAACTGAATAACAGGGATGCTTCTGTTCCACTTGCTCCGTTGCTCAGGTGTCTGTGAATGTTATTACGTTTACTTCTGAAAGAGATAAATACAGAACACCACCAAAAACTCTCACAAGAAACTACCACCTGCCTCACACCCATGGCCATGGCTTTGGGTTTTGAAAATGGCTCTCAGCTGGACGTCTTGAGCCCATCAATCCTTGATGTCACAGCAAACTGAGGGTCACTGTGTTGCTGTGCAGGCAGACGAGTACACAAGGGAGTGGAAATAAAAAATAAAAAATACAAAAAATGAGCTCTGTGTAAAGTCGCAAAATGAAGATTAAAAATATGTCTGTACCTTAAAAACACCTCAACCCAAAAGATTGTTTGAGGTAGAAAAAGCATAGCTAATAACATACCTAATAATACTGTATCTATATATATCTATAACTGTATTCTTCTTTTTTTCTAGTTTTAATTAGGGCTGCTTGAGTCATATTGGGATTAATTCCCCTCATGATTTCTATTTAACTGGCTTGGTTTTTAAGGAAAATCCACAGATTACATGCAAACTTAATCTACATGTTGTGCCTTTCATTTAGCATGTTCTGCATAGGACCTGTTTCTGCTCAGAGTCCCTGAATCCAAAATGTCACCATACAACAGAAGAAGTGCAATTAAATCAGCCTAAATCCTCCTGAATCTGGACGCTTAATCTGCAGCCTTTTGCGATTATGTACAGGTTGACGTTGCGTTTCAATTAATTGTGCAGCTCTAGTTTTAATTAATTCTTTTGTCTTTATCCTTATTCTTTCTATGTTATTATGAGATGCCAAGACAAATATTTGTCTGGAGAAGTACATAGTGTTCTGTTAAAAGTGTGAGTGAATGTAAAAATATTAGGTTCTCATCCAGGACAGGGCTGAATCACATGAAGATAAAATGACTGTCCAAGTTACTATAGAAAGAGTCTCAAACACGTGAAGCTGTCAGAGAGAGTCCGAAGCGCTCTGATCGTTAAAGTAAAAATCCTGCACTGCATCGTGGATAAACCAAGGCGTTTCCATCAGAGCGTATTCTTTGTATGCTTGAATACTTTATGATTCGGATTCTCACACCACTATGATCCTGGGTTGTTTTATTATGTGATGTCAGAAAATAACAAAAGAACGTCTTACAATTTCCAAAAGCAACAAAATGCTGTTTTTTTTCCTGCTAAAATGCATCCAGTTCATTATATAAAATGGAGAAACACACTGTACGACACTGTATAAATAAAAATATTATACAGTATCGTAAAGGTTGAAGGACATACTTCTTCTGAATTCCCCTTTTTTCCAGCTATTTCTGTTCCAGACAAAAAGTACATTGGCAAGCTGTCTTTGAATTCATCCTCAGTGTCCTCCTTGCCTCTCTGGCAGCTCATATGAGATGACTGATCCAGGAATTGTCTTCCATTCCCCCTGTTACACCCCCTCCCTCTAATGGTGAAATCTGACAGAGGCAGACATCAAATGGAAAACAAGGAGCTCCCTAGTGAGGAGAAGACAATTATGGTCTGGGCTGATGTGCAACCTAAAGCCAAAAATTCTATATCACACTAAAACAAAACAAAACCTTCCATTCTCCCTCCATTCGTAATGGCTGGATTGCTGCCGAGTGGAAACGGTCCTGCTGCATGACAACGATGCCACTTTTTTTTTGTTGAGTGCAGTGAAAAGGGAGTGAAAAGCAGAGTAGATGGAAAAAATAGGTATAGCATTGAGTTGAGCGGCAGTGACGTGCCGCAAACATGAGTCAAGCTCCACAGTAATTTCACATCCCATCTTCCCAAGGTTGTTCTTTTTAAAGCCATTTCCGCAAAAAGTGAAACCACTGGTGTCAAGACGCCTTAGAGAACACATGGCCCGACTGTGGAGCCACACCTGCAAACCTCAATCTGGAAAAATCTGAATAGATTTTTTTTTTTCTTTCCAAAAACGTTTGTGTACAGTACGACTATAATGAATTCATACCTTTGAATGCTGGCAGGAAACTGAAGGAGAACGGCAGAATAATGAAGATGAGATTTGAAAATGAAATGCTCTCCTCTGGGAGTTTCAGGTACACACAACGCTGAGTCCCTCCGAGTATTATTCAGAAATCAAAATAACCTCTTAACAAACGCTTTTCTTGCCGGCTTGAATCAAATCTCAACTTTCGATTTAGGCCATGCCGTTTTTAAAGTGTGAAGCCGTGATTCTTTAATGGGAAAACCTAGATGGGAAACTCATTGTGAATAAGAAAAGGGGAAAAGATTAATAAAATGGGCAGCAGAAAGCAATTCTCCCACATTTCATCTTGTTATCTGTTTTACATTATTTCCCCTGGGTATCCTGCACCTTGCAGATATACAGCTCTGCACAAATAATCAATTAAGCCTGCAGATTTGCGGGGATTCAGCAGTTGCTTTGTGTCAGGCCTTCAGCCACTTTCAATGGATTTTCTTTCTCGATAAAGAGCCGTGAGTAACAGAGGCTTTTGTTGATAACGAAATTGTGGTGCTGGGTGGAATAATAAAGCCCTTTATTATGAAATGGCTGTTTTGTTAATAATTCAAATTGGTCAAACAGTTTACCAATTACTACATTCTTACAGCGTGCCATACAAAGAAATCTGTCATCTACAAAGACTTAGCAAACCTTGTCAGACATTCATGCCCCTTATAGAAACACAGCAATGATCTTAATTATTGAGATGCAGAGGGGAATTGTCAATGAGGCTGTTATCAATGCACATGTGGTAAATTAGAGTCTGAAAGCTGTGTTACTGGGAGATTTGAGATGTAATTCCTGTAAACCCTGTGTGTTACGTGTCATTTCTCCAAAGTGATCGTCCAATCGTCATCAGTTCATGAAACCATAAAAATGCAAACTCTATCTTTATGAGAGGAAAGAAACAACAATGTCTATAATATCTACAATCAAATCAGGAAGAAAGGTAGGACTCCACTGAGGAAAAATGCAAAAACCATGTCATGTAATTGTCGTTCGTAAACCTACTTACAATCAGTGTGATTCATTTAAAGAAATACAAATAGAGGGTTTTTCCACTATTCCAGAAAGATGGTGGATTGTTCCAGAAGGTCTGACGATGCGAGACTGGAGAATATGTACAAACACGTGTCTTTCTTTGTTTATTTCTTCCTGGCTGTAAACTGCCAAGTGGTTTTCTGATCATAAAATGGACAAGACTAATGTTTTTTTTCCTTTTCTTTAGCAGTCCCAGTTGCATCGCACTCCAGAGGCCAGACGGCTACGGTAAGGACCCAGACAGATGCATCACCCCCCACCCCCATCGCCTCCGCGCGCCTGTCACCACCGTCAGCAGCTTCAGCTCGCTCACTTTAATGGGAGGAGGTGTTGTGGAGTGTGTGTGCATGTGTATGTGTGTGTGCTGAACGTGATTCGTTCCCCCTGGACACACTGTCCAAGTACGGCGCCCCCACCCACCACCGCCACAAACTGCCACCGCTACCATCGCTGTGGCCCTTGAGGGAGATACGACCAGTGACAACGACTCCTCCAGCTGTTCTCCCAGAAGGCCGCGGTGCGCACGACAAAACCCCAATCGCTCGCAGCCTGTCAGGCTCTCTGATACACAAGAATATTTCCAAGTGGCACCAAACAGCCCTTTTTTCTCAGTTCCAGTGTCCTTCCCTTCATAAGCTCTTGCTGCACAAGGACAGTGCCTTGTTCTCGTTCCAGGATGTGTTGGAGACATCAACAAAGCCTTTCAATGCATCACTATTAAGGCTTGCTTTTTCAATTTTTTTCCAGAGCAGCACTGGCACAGGTGGTGCAAGCTACTGGAGTACATTCTCATGAAATATTGAGCATGTGCCACCCGTAGATGTTAGCTTCTGAGCAATCAAGCATCAAAACACTCGAAACAAACGGCTGTGGCTCTCTGTCTGTCTCTCTCTGCAGCAGCACAGTTGTCCAGCTCATTCAGCTTGGTTCCTAATTGAAATGGGATTGTAAAAAGCTTCCTCAGAATCGTTTGATTTCTGTACATGTGGATTGAGAGGAGAAGATCTTGTATCTTTTACAAGTAGCTGTGAATAGATCCATGCATTTGTGTAAAGCTGGTGTCTAAATCTGTCACGGACATAAAATAGAGGCTGCAATTAAGATGAAAAACAACCTGGGCGCAATTACAATTAACCAGGCTGCAAAATGTGCTGATGATTTGGTCTTATTAGTGTACTTTTGAAACGTAGCAGGTTCCAGATGACTATTTACCTCGTTAAAAACTATTTTAATCACATTGTCAGCATGACAAAACTTACTATTTTACATTATTTTTCTAACAAATATTTTAAACCGACGAGAAGTGAAACATTCATTTAAAGCGGGCAGTGTAAACATCACAACAGAACCCAACTGTCATGGCAGACTCAGGTTGCTTTGAGCAGTGCACATTGATTTGATTTTCAGACGAGACACGAAGGCAAATTCAAAATCCAATCCAGTCCAATCAAAGCATTGTTTTTGATTCAATCAAAAGCAGCGCTCAAAATCGGAGTGCATCCTGCCAAGTAGATGGATCCTGTATAGATGAAGCCTAGGAAACCATCCTACCATTGACGGTGCACAGAAATCAGCTCCAACGGCTTGTCTGAGAAGGCGTTCCTGCACAGTTGGAAGAATGAAAAGAATATATTGAGAAGAGACACCTTTGTAATCGCCAACATTTCATCAGTAATTTAAAACTATACATCTGCAATCAAATACGTTAAGTTACAATTTTCTTTACTTGCGTAATTACATTATATGAAATATTTCCAAGTTCCATGTTCAAATTCAGAGAAATCGATAATTTTACTCAGTGTAACGTCTGTTTCATTTGGTTACGCATCGTTATTTATATTTGATGATAAATAAACAAACTAACCTAATAAACTACAACTAATGTTTTTTCAACACAAGGCATTGGAGCTTATAGAAGAGTTATTATTTTGATAAAGAGAATATCATAAATAGCAGATACATAATTTCATCACATTTCCAACAATATGAGAAATGTACTTTAGTTAATGTGCATGCTCCTAACACTGGACAGAACACTTTCTTCATCAAAACTGTACTTGTTGAAGGTGCTGTACAGTCGCTCACTGGAAACACCTCAAAAATGTCAGTAAAATAAATGACATCGAAATACTAAGTGAAGTTTAAAGAGACATCATCTGCCCCCCTCTGCTGCCCCGAGTCACTGTCTGCAGGCATCGCTGTTGCACAGAGGAAAGAAGGGGCTGCCGTCTCAGACAGTATTTACAAGGAGTCACCGAATTTTAAAAGTTTGTGGCAAACTAAGATTAACAGACCGCTTTTGTTTTAGCTTCTTCCCAACAAGCTGCTATTCGCTTAGTGATGGTGTAATTGGTGTAATTATCATTTCCTACGTTTTACTCGAGTAGAACGTGGCTCAGCGTCTCCACCGCGGCCTCTCTGCTTTGTGTGCATGAGCTGACCCTATGTTTGGGTGCTTTCTCCCGTCTCGTTTGGTTTGGAATTTCTGACTTTTCAGTTTGATCTGAACCAAATTTGCAGGGCTAGAGAAACGGGATCCCTGGATCACGGTGCGGATCAAACAGAGCAGGTGGTCTCGGTCCAGATCAAACTGAACCATGGTTTGGTTCGTTTACAGTGTAAAAACAATCTGGACGGTTTTGGATCAATTGCAGGAAGTTATGCCAGGATCTTCTCACCAGTAAACAAAAGAAGAAGAAGAAAAGGACATGGACGAAGAAGTAAAAACTGAGCTGAATTAACAACATGATGGCGTCAGACGCATGTCCGTCTATAAACAAATCGAGGTCAAGTAGGTAGGATGGACTGTAGGTATATCGTGCAAAGTTGTTTAGTCCGCTCCCAAAATTGTTGTGTGAAAGGAAAACGAACCGAAAAAAAGCCATGAAGCTTGGTTTGGACCCTTTATGTTCATATCATGATTATGTTGAAAATTCAGTGGCATCATATCACCTTTATTAATGTTGCCATTTAATGTTACTCACAACGACTTCATTAGAATGAAATGACAACATGAACCTGCATCAATAACATAATGTGAATAAAGCTTCATTACGGTACCTTGTCTGTAGATACAATTTCTGCATATTCAGGTCAAGTAGATTTGAAAACAACTCCCATTAATCCACGCTACTTCATCTACTATTACGATACTCTCTATAATTGTGTAGTTATGTAACAGATTAGGTACCACTAGTACACGTAACTAGTTAAGTCTCAACATTGGGCACTGGATAAAACCAATGTTCTTCATTTTATACTGACAAATTGATAAAGTATTGCTATTGATGCTTGTTTTAGCAGATGTGATTGTTGTCAGGATGTTTGCGTGTAAGGTCAGAGGTATTCATGGAAGCCCTTCACCGGTCCAGCTGCACGGTGCATAATGAGAACAGGAGGCGTGAGAAATGATTCATATGTGAGCGAGCCTCTCCCAGGCCCTTCTAAGCAGTTAGCACTTTGACCCAGATTAGCGCTTTGCCAGAGGTGCACTTGGGAGGGATGGCTATAGAGGATCCTACCTGCTTACTTCCACTAGAAAACACACTCGACACATGTACACCCTATGCAGACACATGCATATGGTCTCCGTTTCTTCCCCGTCCCCTAGTGAAGATGTGGTTGCTGATATAAATTATTAGCTACATCTGAGGCACAAGATGATTAGTATTTGAATATTGTCGAGTACTCTCTAGGGCAAAGATATTCAATTAGTTGTTTTTTGTATCGCATTCAGTTAATGGACTGCGCGTCCTCCCGACTTCAAACTCCCCGACTGCCCTGTGCGCCTGACGTCATGTGTCATTATAAACATATGCTGTGTTTCTCCTGAGGCCATTTTCTACATTAAAAGCACAGACCCACGTGAATTAGAAGACAACAGCCTGTCATCATGTCTATGCTTCACAAGAAAAAAACTGGACAGTGGCTACAGGCAAGAGACAAAATGCGAGATGGGAAAGGCCAGGAATGAAATCCCCTCTCCCTCTCCTTCTCCCTCTCCTTCTCCCTCTCCTTCTCCCTCTCTCTGTGTGTCTCCATTTGTGAGACAGGAAAAAGGAAGAGGAGACTTGGCTCTGCCTTAAAAGCACTTAAAAAGCCAAGGTCACCTCCTGGTCAAATCTGTGAAATGAGAAAATGGCTGAAGGGGCAAGAGGCCGGTGGCAGATAACATGAGAATGCACTATCTCCTCCCTACACATTTAGCACGGGGCACTGGCAGGCTTTTCAAAAGGGCCCCCGTGTTGAAATGAGGAAATGAGACACAATACGTGGCCCAGTTTCACCCAGTATGACGGCGCATACATTGAAGTGCTCTTAGGAAATGAGCTTTTTGGTCAGGCAGAGGGTAGACAGCCAAAGAGATGAATGTCCTGAATGAGAGCTCACGCAGCTGCAGAGTTTGCATTCAGTCACAGAAAGTACTCAGGTAAATTTAAGAGTACAGACTCCAATTTCATTCAAGTCAAAAATTGTTAGCATCACTAGGGCTTAGCATCCTAAAACTGAAGTGATACTGCGCTGGTCTAATGCTATGATGTCAGTGTCCTCTTAGAGGATGAAATCAGACGAGTAAGACTTTTGGGCTCAGGTTTTTGTTTGAAATACGCCACCTGAATTGCTTTATGTAAAGTTGTGGGATTACAACTCTGACTCATATCACGAAACCTGATAAGCATGCACACCAGACCATCACCTGGGATCCCACTATGATTGGTAATAACCGCAGATGTACAGACAGGTGACAAATGAAAGGCAAATCCTAATGGGAGTGGTTTCTTCTAGGATGACAATGCCTCCATCCAGAGGACACGAAGGCTGGAAGATGAAAATGATGTGAGTCACAATCCATGGCCTTCGCAGTCACCAGACCTCAACCCAATTTAACACCGATGGGAGATTTTAGACTTGTTTTGGACGTGTAAACCAGGCGGCAACCTCGGGGTCTGAAAAGTGAAAAACTGCAGTAACATCGGTGTCCACTGGGGGGCTGGCTCCAAAAGGGAGTCAATCCCCATAGACCCCTATGTTAAAATGTCGAACTTTACATCAGAATGGTTTTGGTCTCTATAGTTCATTTCCGTCCATGACGACTGTACGGGGGTGAATTTATATGTAACTCACCTGTTTACATTATATTAAGGCTTAAAGTTATGCATAATTAAGGGAGTGGCCTCTGTGATTGACAGGTGAGTCTGTGTCTGTGTTAGCTTTGATTAACAGCTAGCGTTAGCTCGGCTGCCAAGTCGGACATTCCGACGTTTGTTCATTAAATAACCCCCCCCCTGCACACACACCGCACACAGAGTGTTTCCACTGACGGGAGCAGATTCTTTGATGATCAGATTCTTTAAGAGGAGCACAAATCTAATGAGTCAGTCCACTCAGCCCTGTCTCACTGAAATTATGTTCATATCCAACTAAACTGCAAATCCAACTATGTCCTGTTACAACAGACTTTTCTGTATTAAACCAAGCCCTGGTATCTTTCCCTGAACCAATCAAGTACTTAACATGTACTTAACATTCTGTTTTTATGGTTAGGAGCAACGTGAAAACTATGTTAATTAACAGGATTTAATTCTTATGTTGAAACAAAACAAAATGTATCTACATTTCCAAGTTAGTTGCTTATGAACGTGGTTTCTGTGACACCAGGCTGGTCCAGGACACAACACACTTCACGGCCGAGTAATGGTGAGTAACGACCAGGCATTCTGTCTAATCTCACCATGACCGTCAGATGTCGCAAGTCCTTGTACCAAAACACACATGAGCTTGCAGATTACTACAGGACAATTTACACTGACAATAGAATAAACATACACAAAAGAGGTAAAACTGCAGAGTTTGGATGAGATTACGGAGTACGGAGGAGAAACAACGTAAGATTTTTATTGTATTTATCCTACAAATACGGACAAAATCAGAGACTTCATGTCAAATGGAAACCTGGAAAAACTCATTTCAAATTTCTGCTATTGTCTTTTGACAGGGCTCTCCAAACAGTCCATCAAAAAGTTTCACTTTAGTCCAAAAAGTGAAACTCTTGTATTTTATAACAACCATCACATGATGTATTTACTACAAAATGCTGAGAAATGTATGACATATTAAGTTTCTGGTTGTTATAACATGTAGGCGTAGGTCATTATTACATAATGAAGTGAAAAGGTAGTACATGTTGTTGACTTATTGATTCTCTTCATTCACTTTTCAAAAAAACACCAAAAACTGTGATAATAATAAAAATCACGCTGAGATAGCCTGTGCAAATTAAATCATCTAACTAAACCACACAAATCATAAAAAAAATGATAAAAGTAAAATCACAGTCACAGTCAGTATCTGTTGAATGGATTATGCATACAAAACATGATTTAGAACCAGACTCAATGGCAAGATCTCAGAGTTACTGTTTCCAATTTACAACAACAAATCTGCAACGAACAAATCACAGTTCAAGAAATCATACATTGTTTCCCCCTCTGCCCGAACACAGGAGGAAGAGCAACAGAAATAGAGATGTACAACACGATACCTCAGCGGAGCAGCCCCATCGTGTCTCCTGACGGCCTCGGTAGCCTTGAATTGTGGAGTTGTGGAGGCGGCTCTGTGCTGAGACACTGACTATCTATCCCAGTGCTAGACTGAGGGGAGAATCCTATATCCCTGCATCCTTTCAAGTCTCCAGTCTCCAGCATGAATATTTGATGAGAGATGTGTGGGACGGCCAATCACTAAAAGACATTTATCTCCAATACCCCTGGCTGGGCAGCCCTCTGGTAATCAAAAACAAACGTTTCATGGATTTAAAGACGCTTTCGAGAGAATCACTGAAATCTCTGTGATGTATGTATGTATGGAAGATTAGCGAGTCTACATGCAGAGAATACATTAGGATTCACATACAAACAGGAGACACTTTCTTAATCTTACATTTATAATTTCCACCAAGAACAACAACAAAATGATGAAGTGCGGTCTATTTTTTGCACGTCTTGCCTTCCTACGTTTGGCCTCCCATGAGCCTCCGGGAGCACACGGTGTACATTAATTAGCTATTTTGGGACTTAAGTCTGTACTTATTCACCCTTAACGACCCTGTTTGTGCCACGGCGACATTACAGAGTGTTCAGCACATTCCTGCGGTCATTGCTCAGACCTTGAGTTTGCCATCATCAGCCTGTTATTTCATAACCTTGCTTATGCAAAATACCGTGGCATTTGTGATGACAGACGTGAGCCGTATTTCTACTCCGTACCCTTTAATGATGCTACAACGGAACAGAACTCCCGATCTTCTACCCGTAGCTAATAAAACTGGGAAAAAAGAAAAAAAAAAAGTCATGGGTGATGCTGAATTTCTGCTTCGAACCACAGTGACTTTTAAAGGCCAGACATTTAAGCACCTGTCCAATGACTCTATCATCACCCTGCAGATGTTTAACAACCATTTTATGCTATGGAGCAAAAAAAAAATCTTTGTAATTGCACCTTTAACCTCTACCTCTGCCTTTGGAGCTGCTCATTTTTAACAGTAAAGGACTGTGGGTGGCGGCGGGTCATACCTGGGTGGCGGCGTGCTGAACAATGTCAGCCATTTGATTAGACTGATGCTTACGTAATAAAGGCTTTCACAGAGCTCTTTTCTGTCACTTGCATTTGAAAAAGTGGTGGCGCTTTATTGCTATAATCTGATAGAACTAAATGAGGCACCGAATCAACTGTAACACAATTACACTTCAATTAACGAGTGTTTTAGTGCTCAGTGACATTTATGCTCAGAGCTAAAGACTAAGAACGTCTCCACATTGATGACGCCGGCTAATTTTCCAGGTCTGAACCTTTTTTTTTTTTTTTTGCATCCTCCAGAAAATTAATTAGACCGAGGCTGAGGGCAAACTACTGCTGCTGTTGAGAAAGGGTGTTAATGTTCAACTGTGAAGAGTAGTTTCTGGTAATACATGTTTAATGACTGCAACATACAAATGAGCAAACCTGGCTCCAAAACATTACGATCGTATCTAAACTGCAAACGCATTTCAGTTATGATATAAACGTAATGCCGCGTATTTCTTGTATCAACCGGTGGTGGAATACATGTACAAATTTGTCATACTTTACTTACTTCCATTTTGTACTACTTTATACTTTATTCTCCACTACATTGTTTCTGAAAAGGTTTAGGTCATTTTCAAATTAAAGTTTTTCATCCCCTTCCTGTCGAGTGAAAAAGCACTCATTTCCAGATGATTGCATGTTTGTGATAAACTGAAGAGATGAGTTTCTTCATTCTTCTTAAGTTAAATAAACTCTTGAACCTTGTATCATCCACTACGTCACCCGTGAGCCATTTGAGGCTTAGGCTTAGGGTTACATCTGAGTCATGTTTAAACTGATGTTGTGTTAGGGTTGTGTTGTTAAATACAGAAACTAGAAGATGAAGCCCAATAACACATTACGGGTCTTCTGTCATTCAACTCTCATAACAACTGCTCCCTAACCCTTAGGTTGGATTCGCTGGAAAATGCGTCGTCACGAAGCTGAAAACAGGCCTGTTTTTCTGAACTCATGAAAAGTTGACTTTTTCGAGATACGTGGTTCTCACAGGACAGCGACGCTACAGACATATGACGATCTTATAGAATATGATGCATGGATGTAGATTAAACTACCACCAGTTTATAAAGTAGTTCAAATGAGCTCGACATGTACAGTAGTAACATGTAACACACACATGATAACACTGACGTCAGTATTAGTGGAGTGTTTTCATATTTTCACAGTGTGCAATTAGTACTTTTACTGAAATCAATAATGTCAGTACTTCTTCCACGGCTGGTTTTAACATAATAACTAAATGATGATAATTAACATCATTTCCAGGTGACAAATACGTTGATTCTGAACATAAAGGTAAATTGTTTACAGACAACATATTGAATTCTTTTTCCACATAACCGCAACTCGATTTACAATTTCACATGGTTTTCAGCATTATTAAACTTTTTATGGTTAGGTTTAGGCACTGAAAGCACTTGGTTACATTTAGAGAAATGCCTTGTTTGATTACAGAAAAAAAAAGACAAAATTATTAGTTATAAGTTATATTAACATTTGAACTAAACCACAACCTTTCTGTAACCCTGACTAACCCTAACTTTGTTGTCTACACCTGGAGTTGCTGCTGTCTTGTGTTAAAGTCCAGGGTTTTGGATCTCTGCCCTACTTCTGGCTGCATCTTCTGGTTGAAGGGCATCCAAAGTAGTAGATTCTTTAATAAAAAATAATAGTAATAAAAAAAGTTCCCCTACAACAAAACCAAGGCAATGATTATGTTTGTAGCAAAAACATTTCTAACTAAACATGAGTGGAGTTGCCAAAACAGGAATTAGTTTGACA
The DNA here is from genome assembly GCA_037367275.1 of Coranthus polyacanthus. NCBI lineage: Eukaryota > Metazoa > Chordata > Actinopteri > Kurtiformes > Apogonidae > Coranthus > Coranthus polyacanthus. Next base: position 22,327,842 of record JAPQRN010000022.1, on the reverse strand, counting down.
GATTCAAACATAGACATGTTTATAAGCTCCTTAAATTGCCTTGTAAGCGTTCCTTGCTTATGATCTGGGGTTAAAAGGATCTATCTGTGAAAAGACGCCTCTTGTTTTTGGAGGTGTAGCCAAAGGGACAGCTTCTTAAGCAGTGCTTGTCTGCAATTACTCTGTTGCTGTCAGTTTGAGATGCTGACAAAGGATGCCCTTTGCCTTTGAAGTACTTCATCTTGCCCCAGGTAAGAGAGTCCACAACTTGGCAAAAAGGAAAACTTTTTGTTTGGTTCCCAGCCGCAGGCAGGCTTTCAACCAACTGGGCTCCTCTGATGTTGAAATATACACATTACACATACAAAACAGAATGTCAAAGAAAAAAAGAGGAGGAATCATCCCCACTCATTTGATGAAAGCACAACACTCACTATCAGGAGAGTATGCTGCACATTTCCTCCTACCTTTTGAAATAGTAAATCAGAATCAAGTAAAAGCTTGTCTGTGTGCATTATTAATGCAACTAGAGTGGAAGAAGTAGCCAAGAATATGTCCTGCATCCAAATCTTCACCTGGCAGCACGGATCAGAAAAACATACAGATAATTCTGTTCACTGGGTTTGAATGTGTGCTCTGTTTAGAAGTTTTAATTATTTAAAGAGACACTAATCAGCTACAATTTCTACAACAAAGGTGCGAGCCCCGTTTTCAGCAAATGTATTCCTCACACACAGCGGTTCTCTTTCACCTCCAGAGCAGAGGCTCCTGTGTTTATTATTCAGTGGAAGTCGGCACACCAGCCCGGCTCCACCTTTGGCTCATTTCCGAACAATTTTCAAGCTTCCTGTAAAATGAATATGCATTGGCTTTGCAGTGAATCCATTTGCAAGACAGAATGATAATGAAGAGAAAGTGCTTTCAAAAAACCCAATTAATCTCATGTAAAACGGCTGCTCAATGCTTCTAATGAGATGCCATTTTAATAAGCGGGTATGTTGTACAACAAAGCCATTTGGTAAACATTATTGTTTATTTGTTTGATGACATGCAGGCAATGGAACGAATTAGATTTTGCGAAAAAATAAAAACACTTATCAACGTTGGATGTAAAGAAAATCTGCCCTTTATCCTGCCGTTGCCTAGAACATAGAGTTGACACATGCAGAAGTGTTTTCAGGAGTTTATATAAAACAGTATTAACTTTAACTGCCTCTTATTGAAAATAACCTTGAGCTCTGAGCGATCTCAAGTGTATGAATGCGATGAATATTACAATAACTCAACAAAATCAACTCTGTCTTCATATGAGGAAGCTGCTCCAAAATTGACACAAATTTAGATGGAAAATATTTACGGGAACCTCATAAACAGAAGCTCCGCGCTCCGGCAAAAACCTAATTTCTTTTTTATTGCACCATGAAATACACCTTTCAGAGTGTGCTGCAGCTGCAGCTGCTTGGACAGGTTAGAAGCAGAAACAGAATGTGGTGGGACTCAGAGCCAGACTGTGTCAAAGCGCAGTGAAAACCGTCCAGAGATGGATCAAATTTGAGGGGTAATCGGTAGCTTGTAAACAACGCTGCTTTCAGAAGAAAACAAATCTACTTGTTATCGACTCAAAGCCCGCCGACTGCATCTCTGCCTGGTTGAATGTGTTTACTTATTCATCAAGGTGGAGAGGGCCGGCTACTTTCTCAAACTCCGGGTCCCAGCAGTTATCCTTTTCCTGCTGTCGGACAAGAGGAGCAGACCCGATTAAAGATGCATGGTGACCAGCGAGTTGAGCTGCAAGTTCTCCAAGCTTTGTGCTGCCCTCGTCAAATATTCATGACCCGACTGTGTGCAGTCTTTTGCACATTGAGTTAATGTAGGTTTTTTTTTCACCCGTATGCGGTCTATATCTGCTTCCGTGTTTGATGCGTCCTTATCTGCCGCCCGTGACAGACTTTGATCAAAAAATGGCGCTGGCATTTGCAACAGGTCGGTCTTTTTTTCAAACCCGACACCAAACCCACACAAATGTGAACGTAAAAACGCTGCAATAAAACTTAACGGACTAATTACAACGCAGAAAGTCACGCACGACGCACACTATGGTAACTACAGTTGCAGAGGACGACGCAATCTGGCCGGATTTATTTTCTTTTAGTCTGGGCTTCATCAATAATTCTTTTGAATCAAAATCACCCAAGACAAATTATTATTAATATTATTAGGGTCCAAGAACTCAGCAGTGTGACGGCCCTGTTGAAACCCAACACACAAATGAATTTCATTTTTTAGAGGCTAAACACGCAGGGTGTTGCAAAACGGCTCAATAATACTCAACAACACAAAATTTAAAAAATCAAGCCACCGCATCAGGCTTCACCTAGACGTACCAAATTCCAAATGAAAAAAACAGCCTCTTGGAGCCATACCCTAAACCCAGCAGGAAGTCCGCCACTTTGGTTTGAATCTGATTTTTTTTTTAATATTTTCATCCTTCATACTTGAACAAACTCCTAATGAACTCGATCAGCTTCAGCTTTGGTCAGTGTCATCTGCAGACCGTCATGATGAAAAGCCAAACTGATGACTTTGTTGTGTTGTGTGTTGCTGAGGCACTGCGATAATTTGCCAGAAAGTGGGTCAGTGTCCCCCTCCCCCTACAGTATTTCAAAGTAAGCCCCTTGCATGAGGTCTGACCTAGACGTACTGAAGTTGGTGAGTACATGTAACAGCTCCAGACCTTAGACCCAACAGGAAATCTGCCATTTTAGATTGTCATAAATGATATTTACAGCATCGTAAAGGAGGCCAACCATTGCTACTTGCAGCTTTAGTTATTATTATATTTTAATCAGTGCAACCCATTCTGAGCAGCCAAATGCAATATAACACTGTCTGCCACCGGATGTAGGAAGTAACGAGGTGCAAATACTTTGTTACTGCACTTAAGTTTTCAAAGGTTTGTAAATTACTAGAGTATTTATTCTTCTGGCAACTTTTACTTCCAACATTTTAACACAAACACGTGTAATTTCTATTCCTTATATTTTTAAAACAACTTGTCACTTTAGTTTTAATGCATTTGAGGAGAATTAATGATTATATATTTTTTTAAGACATATTTCAACCTAAAGAGATATTGTCTCGTCTATTGGCAATAAATGCTAAAATTGGCAACTTGTGAAGGTTGGAAATGGATCAAATTCAGCATTACTAGGTTGTTGTGTTTTGCACGCAGTGGCCCTCAGTAGCAAACAGCGCATTGAAATGAATAAAAACAGAGATGAAGACAAAGGACTTCTGGTTCTCTGTGTATTCATAAGTGACGCAATCATACAAATCAGAAGCATGGCTCAGGGTTAGCTCAAAGGTCAAAAAAACAGGTTTGTGGTCTGATTGAATCTCAGACCAGCGGGTAACGAAACACTTCCCTGTCTCTGCTGCTACTGCCGCTAACACTCATCGTTTGGCAGCTAACAGTGGGAGACTTTGTTTACTCGGGGAAGTTGTCAGATGACAGCGTTGTCCAACAGTGAGAAGCACAGTCGATACACATTTAAAAGAAACATCAAGACTGTTTTTTTAGCCAGGCTCGGGCACACAAATCTGAAACAGCCTCAAAAGTAACTGAAATCAACTAAGCAACAAATGTATTAACTAAATAAGACTAAATACAAAAGGAAAATACACGATTACACTTGAGATTTCCTGCATCATGCAAAGTTTCAATGATTAAACATGGCATTTTAAATATGATCTGAGGTATTTGCAAGTGTATCGTGCAAAACCCGAAGAAGAGACAACAACAAACAAGGTGTATCTGTATTTGTGTGGATAAATTAGATGTATATTCGATACGTTCACTGCTTAATACGCAGACTGTATTTATTATTTTAGACTTCACACAAATCTCTTTCTTGAATATAAAAGTCGACATGGTTCGGTCCTCCCACGTTACGTGACTTTGTTAACTTTTGTTCTGGAAACTCTATCAAATCGGCAAGAACATATTTTATAAAAAATGTAAAACTGTAACGTACGCTTTTGTTGCACCGTCAAAAACTCAGTCGAAACAAAAAGAAACAAGGAGCTGTAGTTCCAGCTTTAAAACTGAAACATCTGCTTAAAAACTCTTAAAACACTGACTCTATTCTATCACTACTCTCTACTTCTCTACTCAATCTATACACAAACTATTCCTCTCAATTACAAATATCCTTGCTTTTAGTTTATTGATGGTGCAGACGAGGTGCGTGATGTATTGCTGTATGTATTTGTATTATGTGTTTTCCTTTTTTGTGATATTTTGTCAATGTGTGCAAGGTTTAATTGTGACCTGCCATGAACTGAGACATTTCAAAAAACGCCAGAATAAAATGCTGCCACTGCACCTGCCTGCAAACTGCAGATATGTGTAATCTCAACAGAATTTGGCAAGGAAGGATCTGTAACTTTTTGCCTTTACTCCAACAGGGAGGAGGAGGTTGGGGTGGAAACGAGTCACAGACTGGAGTTTTCAATCCGACTCCTGTGAGCCTTTTGGTTTAGGCAGTAAAAGGACTTTAGGGAAAGATTGTGGTTTGATTTAAATACGCATATTTGCAGACTTTCTGCTCCAGTTGACGTCCGTGTTTGTTCTGGTATTAGAACTGGCAACACTTGACAGCTGGTGGTGAGATTTGGACGTCCGCTGACAAAACTGAAAGTTAAGTGTGCTGTGTAGTGGACCGACTCGGGCGTAAGGTTTCTGCTCCAGTCACTGGGAGCCGTCTGGATGTGTGTTGTGCCCAGTCACAATGTTTCAGCGAGTCGTTAAGTGTGTACCCAGCGTCGACACATTTTAGTCCAGAAGAAGTCCGCTTGTCCAGAACAGAGAAGGAACGGAGTGTATGCATTTTTTGTAACAAACGTGTTTTTTCCCCCGTCTCTATTCCGCTGCCAGGTACATGTTTTTGTTGTTATATGCATTACACAGTTAGTGATCAGTAGTGACATTCTGCTACTGTTCCTAGAAATAATTAATGGACTCCTGACATTTACCACCCTTCCGTTCATGGTACATTTGATTGCTAATGAATGAAGGGATAACTGTGGCATACTGTTTCCATTTTAAAGCTGCAATATGTCACATTTCTGCTTTACAATGTCAATGCCTGTTATATATTTTGTTGACCTTTATACTTTTGTACAGAGTTTCCAACAATGTTTTTTCAGTGTAATGGCTGCCGTCATAAACCCTTTACCTTAACGTTAACATTTAACATTACTTGTGGCTATTTCATTAGAATAAAATGATATAACCTAACTTTAACTCATCTGTGAACATGATTTTGATAAACCACAGACAGATTTTCATTGGCAGTGGTGGTGAAAGCTATGCTACTTCACGACATCATCTTCTACTAAGTCTTTTATTATTGTTTTGATTGAGAGACCCCCTAGTGGCAGAAATTACATACGGTACGTTTTAGTAAAACAATCAAGCAAGACTTGACATTTCTCATTTAATACTTTGAAGCTGTTTTCCTCCTGCTGCTTCAGATTTACTCATTTGGAGTAAATATATTTACCCTCTCAAAACAGTGCACACAAGTATTGAGAGAAATCCATGCTTTACGGTTGTCAGACTCAAGACTGAAAGCAATCAGCAGCATCAGATAACTGTGTCCAAAGCAATGTTTCAACATTTCACATGCTCCGGCTCCCATATGGCGTGTTACATTTCCTCCTTGAAAAGTCTACCATGCATATTATTGTCTTCTATTTTGAGAGACTCCCCGCCGCGCGACGTGTAGAGTGAAATGTAGGGGTTTCACCAAACGTCTGTGCCCACCAGGGCCAGCCACGCAGCAGCTGTGACTGATAAAGCGGATCCTCTCCACAAGAGGAAAAAAAAACTTGTTCAGTGCTCCCTCTCGACTCTCAGCCCACAACTCCTCTCCTGTCCCTGAGGCGCAAACGTCCAACTTCCAAATGCCAACTCAGTCAGGAGTTATCGCCACTATTTCCCCTGTGAAAAATGTCAGATGGATGGTGATTTTCTGCTTTATGATTTCACAGGAGTGGTGACCGTAGAGTGTGTGCGAGAGATGCTCTGTCCCAGTTTGATAAGTGGGGCATAATAATGGAAATAGCTTTTTGAAAACTAAGGTAAAGCCTCATTTCAGCTCTGGCAGGTCAGCTGAAACTGCAAAGGACAACGTTTACTACACTGTAATAATCATCGTCATCAATTTTGACTCATCCGCCTGCTCTTGATTTTGTGCGCAAACTTGATTTCTTTGCATCTTTTTGCTGGGTTGTTAAAAATCTCATCTTAAATGTGCCGGAGCCTATTCGCGAACAATGACAACATCCATCATGGACCGAACTGCCGTGTTTCTAAAAATCATCCATTCATAGTGTATTTTACAGCCAGTGAGACACAAACTAGAGACAGAGCAGGCCATGGCTCAGCGCCCATTGTCACTCTTCCTGAACACAAGGCAATAATCGGCCATGCATCTCCAATCTGAGCCGAGAATAAAACAAGGTGAGAAAATGAGCTCCACGGCATGACTGCAGGGGGGAAAATGTGAAAGGACGCTCAATGACACACCTAATACATTCGGCATCACTGCACTTGGAAAAAAAATCCTTTAAAAAAACATTTTTTTTTTTTATGGAGTCGAGTGACTACTAAAAACAACAGCACAGTTTCCTCCTGATGGCTGTGCACAGTCAAGTGGCTGTGGGGTCGGGGGACGATGATTTGACTGTGGGTTGATGCATAGTGTCAGTGTAGAAGCTACTTAAAGCTGTTACAGTGAAATTTCACTGCCATTTGTCATCTTTCCTTTTGAGTCATGAATGGAGCAGAGAGAAGAAGCTTACCGGATATTTTTAGACTCTCTTTGATGGCTTATTAGCCGGACTGGGATGCTTTGATTCTCTTAAAACCAAATATAAATACTATTACAATGACAACAAAGGCCCACAAGAAAAAAAATAAAATCACTATTCCTGTCTCTGTGAGTGACAAAACAAACAAGAATGTAACACGTCCTGTAATAGATGAAACAAAAAACCTCTTATTGCCACATGGCACATTCAATTCTCATTTTCTAACTTCATGTATTTCATTTGTAAGGGACGATATTAAACATAAATGTTACCATTTGATGTATTGTATTCTTTTTAAGTGAATAACTTTTGCTCCGTTTACGTCCACCGTTTCCATTTAACTGAAAACAAAGACTTTTGGAAAGACTGCTGAGCCATGTTTTAGTTTGAAACCTCCCAGGTTGTGTGTTTGTGTGGATGGACTTTTAGAAACGCTGACGCAGACTCACATTCGCTGCCTCACTGGGTCTCTACGTACTGTTCCCTAATTCGTTGTGAACCTATCACGTGACCCTTTCTGGAAGAAAACAAGACGTTGCCGTTGACGACCAGCTGCTGATTCAACATGGATGCTGAATTACAAGCAACTCTCTCCTTGTCGTCTCTGTTAGCAGCTGTTGTTCATTCTGCTTTTCATCATGACACTACTGACTACATTCATCACTTACTCGTCCAACACAAACCAAACGTTTACACATTTAATATCCATATAAATCAAATGCACATTCTGCAAATCCGCAGAGACTATTCAGTGCAAATTTACATTACTATTGACTAGCATAGTAACGTTTATTTAAGCCCAACCTTTGTACTATGAATAGTCACGACCTAATAAATGTCATTCCACACCTAGGTAACTGAATTATTCAGTCATGTTCCCCTTGACATCTGATGTAATTCATTCTCTCTGTTTTGTGCACCCCTCCCCTTGAATTAGATTAACATCTGGGCTTTGGATAGGCTAAAGAAATGGATATTGATCCACTTAACCCTGTCCATGGGCCTCTTCCATTACACCAACCCCTTTCCCCTCAAACCTTTCCTTGCAGTAAATTATGGGGAATCAAACCTCGCCTTTGATGTGATTGAGAAATCCCCTCGCATTCGTCAGAACCTCTGCACAAAAACAAGACGAGTGTTTTCCTCGGTGATATGAAGAAATTATAGTCTTGTCAACAGAAAGGCAGACTGTTCAATTAGACGCTGGGCTCCCTCCCGCAGGCGAGCAGCACAGCGATGATCCAATCAGGAGGAGAGCTGGCTGGTTAATATGGCTCGTCACGTCTGAGCTCCCTTATCTCTGGGTAATGCCGCTCAACGCCAAAGGGGCCTCGCAGCCAACTCATTTCAATTGATTTAGAGAGCATTGACAACCCCTTTACTACAAAAAAAACCCCATCCCGGTTGAAGTACTCGATGGCAGAGTGGTGGCTTTAACCCAGCCCACATGCTTTAAACTGCTGGTATCGCTTTTGAGACGCTAACTGCTGGCATTTAACAAAGACAACAATGCGAACTCTGGAGCTTCATTCTGAGCGTAAAGGTCAAAAGCTGGACTTGGACTCCCACAAGCTGAGAGAGAACAGTACCAACTCTGAGTGTTATTTGTAAATGTTCACACTTGCTATGCAATTAGGGCTTTTATTCTCTCACTACCACTTAGAGATAGACACAAATGCAGTACATCAAACAGTATCTTGTTACTAATTACAAATATATGCTTATAAAATGTACATAGGTGCTGCCGCAGCTCACCACAACCGCGCTCCACAATTCTGCAATGTTTTTTCTCAGTTGAGGAAAGAATATTCACAGTTCTCATAAAGTGCATTTACATGGACTAATATTCCACTAATAATCAGAATAAAAGCCCAATCAGAATAAAGATGCGTCATGTAAACACCTCAATCAGAAGAGGTGTGATGCAAAATATTGATAATCCGTTCAACAGTAAAATATTGTCACCAAATAATCATGTAAACGCTGATCATTTCCCACGAGTTGGAATAAATATTCTTTGCATGTGGGTTGCGTGAAGTAATGAGTTTCCTGGTCTATGGCAACTCTTTCATTGGAAACCTTAAAGGATTTAAGGATTGTTGAAAATCTCACTATTATTTGAGCAAAGTTTGAAAAGATGAATGAAACTGGAATCCACCAGACCCCTGAGCAAATCAAAAACTGCTGGAGAAGTTTGAAGGCCGTCTATTACAAGGTTAAAAAGAAAAAAAAAATTCTGTTATATTTCCAGCAGATGAAAAACTTAAGAGCTATACAAACATGCATCTTCACTTTCACTTCATCTAGCGTCCACGTAGACAGTTCAGTTGGAATCTCTAATGAGAATGATTTCAATCAGGTTGAAGAAATACGTCTACATTTTTTCAACGCTTCAAGATTCAATCATCACCAAATCGCATGCCATGGTCAGCATTGTCGTATTAAAACTTAAAATGTGCATTGATTGATATGCACCTTCAACTCATGCCTTCAGCAACACACTGATTGTATCGACCAGAATAAAAACAGCTGGAAACGCACCTTGTGGTCATGGTTGAACAGGTTACTTTTCTACAGTTTAAACCTGGAGTTAAAAATGTGTACTTCAAATACACCAATACACACTCTTAAAGTATCCAGTTTGTTTCTGCCCAGCAAAGTACAAATTACAAAACACTCACAAGTATTGAACCACATTTCAACTCAAATCCTGCACATCTCTGCTGCCGCGGAGGTGCAGACGAGAGAAGAGAGACTTCGATAAAGAGACAATCTTCAGATGAAAGGTGAAAATATAAAAGCTCATAAATCACGAGGCGCTTGCTCAATGCCTTGTCACCCGCCCGCTCTCTCGGATTCGAACTACAGTTATTATGCTTTTACACAAACCCGGTGACATTCACATTCTGCTCTTTCATTACATGTTTACGAAGGAGGCTATTTCAACTGCTAAGAAACAGAGCTCTCGGAACCTCGTGGCTCTGTCAGCCATGAATAAACCATGCGGCGCTATCGTGATGAAGGCGTCGGCATCTCCCACACATCGGTACACAGGGTCTGATGCTCTGTCTGTTGAGCCAGTGTCCCAGCATTGACTGCCGGTTGTAATTCTCTCAGGAGATTGGAGCTGACAATCTTCGGCTTGCCAGACACAAAATCCTGTTTATCTGTCAAGACGAGCTGCTGTAGCCCACCATTCTCTCTCAGCTCTGCCTGTAAGCTCTCTGGGCAGACAAAGTCTCAGACAACATGAAGACAGAAAGACAGGCCTGATAGTAAAACTGCCTGTGCTATCAACACTCCTGACACCAAGAACTTCGGTCAGTAGTAGCTTACCCATGACTGCAGAGGCTCAATCTCTGAAGATTTGACTTTCATGTTCTTTTGAAAGAAGTGCTTGGGGTTAACTCAGACTTTTCTTTGTCTATAATAAATAGAGGTACTACAAACTTATGAAACAGCATTTTGAGAAAGTTTTGGAAGTCTTCTCACTGACTCGACCAACAAGGAATTCAAACATTTATCTGTGAATTTCATTTCACATTAGTTCCCTAACTGGGACGAATATAGTAATGTTAAAGAAAGTGTGTTGAAGGGTTTTTGCAGGTTTCAAGCAGTTAAATTTAATGCTATTTAAGACCTTTATGAATGCAATTTAAGACCTATTTCCATATTGGCAAAAAAGTATGAAGAAAGTCTGGAGTCACAGAATTACTTGCAAAGTTTAATTTAATTATTTTTTCCACATGCTTTTAATGTTGCCATAGATCCAAACACTGTCCGGAGGTGGTTTACCAGAGTTCAGTGGTGGATGAAGTGTTCAGATCCTTTGATTATGTAAAAGCTCCACTAAAAGTAAAAGTTCTGCATTGACAATGTTATAAAGTAACTTTACTATCAGCAAAATGAAAGTCTAAATGTTCACTGTGCAGTAAAATGGTCCCTGTCAGGGTTTTACTATTACATCTGATGTCTTTGATTCATTTCACTGCTGAACATGTTTAAGGTTGAACTCATTTGAGCTCAAACTACTTTATAAACTGTAGTAGTTTAATCTACATCAATGCATCATCATCATATGTTTGTAGTGTCACCGTCCAGGCCTGTTTCCAGCTTTGTGATAAATACTTCATGTAGTTAAGTAAGTCCACCAATAGGATTTCTGAATTTCTGATTCATGATTATGATTAATTAATGCAATTTAAAGCTTTAGTGCATGATCTTTTTTTTCTTATTCAAAAATTCCATAATTGCCTTTCAGCATATTGTAATTCAAGTGTTCTGAGAGGAAACGAGACTTCTGCATCTCCTCGTGACTCTGTTTACAGGCCTTAAAAGACACGACAGAAGATTTTGGCCGATCACAGGTGTTTTCAGACAGGTAGGGGGTTAAGATCCTCGACACAGACTCGACACGGCAGCTCCTATAACTGATGGCTGCCTTTCGCTGGTGGCTTTGTGTTTTTTCTGATTTCCATGTGACTCTAATGCCTTTAAACCCAAACATCCTAATTTGAGCATCCTGTGCAGGCTTTAAATACCTGGACACTGATTGGTCAATGACCACATTCTATGCTATAATCATGACTCATTTTAAATTAAAGTATTTATTTCTTTAGTTACTATATCCGTGGAAGTGGAAGTGGGATAATGTTCAGTAAGTTTGTCCTTATTCAAAATGGACGCCTTCAAGACCATTCTGCTTCACGTTGGGGTCCTGCATCGCCCTGTCGGTATCACAATAGTGGCCGGCTCGATGTACATTATCCCTTATTTAGAACCCGCTGAAACCCTGGCGTTAACAAAACATCGTAAGACGACTTCAGGGATGAGTGTTTCCACTGGAGTGGCTTACATTCAGCTTGTTCTTGTAAGACGGACTCAACACAGAGGGATTACAGAGCATAAACATGGCCGATGAGGACAAATGCGTAACTCGGAGAGAGATGGCAGCTGTGGCAGGGTTGTGAGCCAAGGTGACAGCAGAGAGTGAGAGGGGAGTGTTGATGGGTTTGTTGGGTGGAAAGGAGTGATGTGAGGCTAAGGTCGGGCAGATGGTGGCCGATAATGAGGGTGCAGAGGTGTGGGGAGTAGGGGAGTCGTGCTGTTCTCAGGCCAGGACTCAGCGCTACAGGCTCAGCGCTGAGTTCAGTACCAGAGAGACCGCAAGGATGAGAGCGTGGGAGGTGGAAGGAAGCCGTGTGATGAGGCCGAGCCCAGTAGCTCTGTGCAACCTTTTAACAAGCACGCCCATCGACTCCTGATGTCCGCACTGAACAGTCACCACATGTGAGAAATATTTCAACATTCACCATGAAGAAAAAAATCTCCATATCTCCTCTGGGTACACATCTTTTCCAATGTCTTGACCTTACCTTCATTAGTGAGTTGACATTAATGCATAATTAATAGGGAACAAATGAGCCTATGCTAATAAAGCAGAAAGATGTGTGACAAGAGAGAGAAGGTGCACAGTTTGGTGGTCTTGAGTCAGGCCAGGAGACAACATCTCATTTCCTGCACATGTGCAGTATCATAGAGCTGAGTGATGGATGAAGAATCATACCTTGATATATTCTGAGTGAACGGCAGTAGAAATCTTGTACAAGATGTCACAAAAACACTTGTATCTCTCAAAATAAAGGCGTGACATACGTGAAGATATATCATCAAGGGGTATTGAAAAAAACATTCCCGCAATTTACAGCCCAGGAGTAAAAAACGAAAAGAATCTGAGATAGTGGCCAACTTACTGTGCAAAAAAACCCCAAAACAATCAAACAACTCCCCCCAAACCAATCCCAAAAGAAATCATCTACTAAAGACAACAATAAATAACTAAACAGCATAAAGAAATAAATAAACCAACCTGTACCTTATGACAGTGGCTCATCAACACTTCTTCAATTGGGGAAAATGCCTCCAGACACCGGGCTCCAAAACACTAAAAAAAACAAGACAAAAATGAAATCCTTAACTGACATATTAACTAAAAAAAAAACATCTTAAACACAGAGTCACGTGATCAATCTCCTTATAATTATTAACATGGTGTACAGAGGGCAAAGTACGAACATATATAGCACACAATAACACAAAACATACAGGAAAATGAGAACATGGACCCAATGTTGAGTGATCCACATGAGCTTTCATAGATAGTACATATGTAGGCTGTCTCTGTAATGTTTAGTATTATTATGTTTTTAGTCTGAAGAAGAGCAACCTTGCTCGAAATGTCACAGCTTTTTTTCTTGTTTCACCATATATTTACTACATCCCATAGAATAAACCACAATGCATCGAGTGTATTCAATATATTGGCCATCAGATCATTAAGGTGAAAATAAAACAGAATTGTGCTTTGGAAGACAGTGAGGACAGTAGTAACAAACACAGATGGAGATCAGAGAGTAACGGCGTGAGCTCGCTGCAATGTCTTCTCTTTTAAATAAAAATAATCAAAATATCAGAAGAGCAGTTTGTTACGCTGTTATCAGATAATCACAGCCATCTAAAGCCCCTCAGCGAGCCAGCCTAAAGATGTGCACAGAAGAAAAAAGCAAGTCAGAAAATCAAATAAAGTAATGAAAGGATATGTCCTAATCCGGCTTAGATGTCATAATTTGTGTTGGCAGTAAAATGTGTGCCTTAGCAGTTTCACATTAACATTCAGATAGGATTTCCCATTGGTGTTGACAGCGCTGTGTGCTAATTCTAAAAAAATATATATATGAGCATGGTAAGTTCTTTTGACAAACATTCTGATTAGGCTTCATACTGGTGAAAAGAGAAATTCGTGCTTTATTAAGCCTCCCCTCCTCCCACCCCGCTTTCTGCCTCATTTGGCCGTGATGACAGTTGACAAGCCCCGCTGATTTTTTCATTAACGGCTCATACCGGCACCAAAGCGTTGGTGGTACACAGGAAATGAGCGCTCATATCAATATTCCAGATGACATCTCACACACAATGCATCTCAAGTAGACACCGACTCGCGGTCCCGAGGGGTGAGCTACTGATCGGGCTGCATTAGCATTATCGACCTACGAGCCAAAGCAGCCACTACTTAACTTCATCTCTTTAACATCAAAAATCTCAAAAATTGCGTGATGCTGCGAGCTGCCAGGGACCATCATAACATTCGACGTTTTCATCAGCCGGGGCATTTCATCATCCCTTCTACGAGAACCAGAGCAAACATGCAATCACGAGACTCGTCAATGCTGTGCTTGATTTGGTTTTCCTTTAGGTTAGTGTGAGGGAATGTTAACAGGACTGTTGATCTTCATTTATGACACAGTATCTGATATACAGACATGCTCCTGGGGCTTCTGAGTCAATACCAGTATCAGTTTAAAACCTTTCATTAAGGTAGGTATAACACTTCAGTGGCCACCTTATTTTCTTCTTTATCTTGGACGCTAGAAGGAGGAAATAAAGCGCGAGCCAAAGCCTCGGCTCCATACGGGATAAAATCTATTCTCTATTATTGCACTGCCTTTGCTTGAGGGCCGTCAAGCTAAAGGTAATGGCAATGCCTGTGATAAATTTATAGCTAGGTTGCTCCATGTTCCATGAGGGACATAACGGGCTGGGAATTGTCCAGATTGTTGGAGTCACAACTAAAATGACAAATGACCCTCTGGTGACAAATCAACACCGTCATTTACAATGTCATTCAAATGACTAAGTGTGCTCTAATGGCCGTTGATGCATTATATATTTACACAATGCTGCATGAATAGGCAGGCTGTGGAGTTGGCTGTCAAATTCGCAGAATAATTGGAAAAGGATGTAAATAGAAGATGGTGTACATTTGATTCGGGTGAGTCAGAGCGAGTCGCCTGTTATACCGCGTATGATAGCGTCAGGAGCAGCTTTGGCACAAACCTGACAGGTGAGAGGCTGTGTGAAATCACACTTTACAGCAATATCATGCATCATTTGGACGATGTTTGCACATTGCATAGATAAAGGTGGGAAATTTACATGAAGGCAACACAAACCAGTTATCATAGCTTTGAAATTTTCATTAGTTTCATTTTTATTTAGTCTGTCAGTGTGAGTTAGGTTTAGTTTTACAGTTGTATAAGTTTTATTTTTATTTGAGGTTTGAAGTTTATCACATATTATTACAGAAGCTGAGGTAGGATGAAAGAATGCATGGTATCCATGCTATTGGACAGCGTCTCTGACCCATGTTTCATATTTATATCCATGTTCTGCCTTCAGAGTTCATCCTGACATCCAGGTGTTTACAAGACGACACTAAAAGCATTTTGGTCCTGGTTACAATTTAGCTGAATTGGATTTCAATTTTTGTGAGATAGCGTTGTTTTTTTAAGATTCTGTTTTTATCTGCTGTTTTATTCCTTTTGGAAATCCCTGTATTATTGCATTTTATTTTGTGTCATTTCTCTATGATGTGAGCTCATGGTAGAATTCAGGCCGATACCGATATTTAAAAAGCCAATGTTGGCCGATGGTCGATGCTGATGCTAATTTTTGTTTGTTTATTTTATTTTTGTGCTAGGGAAAAAAATAAATCTTCATTCCATAGACATATACACCGATTACCCGTAACAGTGTCACCGCTGACAGGTGAACTGGTATTAATGTTGATCATCTCATTACAATGGCACCTGTCAGTGGATGGGACGTATTATCCAACAAGTGAACATTTAGTCCCTGAAGTTGAAGCAGCAAAATGGGCAGCGTGAGGATCTGAACGACTTTGACAAGAGCCAGATTATGATGAGCTATTTGATACTGAGCAGTTTTAAAGTCTTTCATCCCCTCATCACACTCATCTCTGAATGAGCACAAATCAGTCAAATTTATGAAATAAAGTTTAATATAACACAACAGAGCGATATGGGCCACTGCCATCAGTGAAATGACATCTGATACTCCAAACGGCCATACAGATCGATATCGATCAATAACGACGTTTGGCCGATATCGACGGTGCATCTCTAATAGTATTTTAACTTGTAAAGCACCTTGTAACTTTGATTTTGAAAGGTGCCATAGAAATAAAGTGTATTATTAATAGTATTCATTACGAAAGAGGCCTTTCCGTGTAGTCATTTTATTTTAAGTATTTATTCATTACATTTACAGAAAATGTGCTACATTGTGACATGTGTTCTTATATGAAATGACTGACATTGGGACACGATATCGCGCAGATCTAGTGAGAGGTCGACACTGTAGAGCCTCCACGTGGACGAACCGTCACCACTTACACCTGCTCTCACCGTATCGCACAGCCCGACTCTTCTCTTAGTCGTCCACATCCATTTTTTATCCATTTATTCTCTCCTTCTCGCAAACCCAGACGGGTAGACTGTTCCGTGCCAATTAATCAATACTCGCAGCTGAGGCAACTTGGCAGCGTTTCAGAAGGAGCTAAGCTAATAGGGCACTAAAATGGCTCCACATTTCCATCTTTTATAGGACATAAGACCGTCTATTAAAACAGGACATGGCTCCTCCAGGACCTAACTTTTGTCATCACGTACTAAATAATAATTGGTTTACCAAAGGTTAATTGCTCAATAGA
Organism: Coranthus polyacanthus; assembly: GCA_037367275.1. Taxonomy (NCBI): domain Eukaryota; kingdom Metazoa; phylum Chordata; class Actinopteri; order Kurtiformes; family Apogonidae; genus Coranthus; species Coranthus polyacanthus. Next base: position 22,311,419 of record JAPQRN010000022.1, on the reverse strand, counting down.
TACCAGGCCATTGGAATTTAATTGTGCTGTTAAATGCCTCAGTTGTAGCCCATGCTTTTGTAATAGCTCATTTGACTTGGAATGAATGGAAAAACTGTTGGGATCCCAGATGACTACTAAAAGTTGCTAACTGTTGCAAAGAGTCTGTTCAGATTTGACACACTGGTGGATTTTCTAAACAATAATTTGAGTTTCTTGGGCTGTAAATTCTCAAAGCACTAAGTATCTTTCTTTTATTATCTAAGCACTTTCCGTGATTTTGTCTTCAAGCCTTCGAGCTTTCCATCTAGTAGCACTGGTATAAATATACACAAGTCAGCAGGATCAGCTGCACGTGGGAGCTGCCGCTCCCTCAGCAGATAATGGGAACATTAAAACGCCAATCTGGGATTTTGTGAATACATCAGTTATGCATATTAATTCTTACATTCCTCAACAGTATGGGATGTAGATGGAGGATGATTTCTACAATTGGTTTTCCAATCCAAACTTGCTTAATACAAATGTGTCAGTGTTACATTTCTCCCAAGTCTGTAAACAACATAAAAATAAATCATCTTACCATGAGTTTAATGAAAGATAAAGACCTTCTCCTTTTACTAAGTGTGATTCATGCATCAATATGTCATTGATTCACTTCAAGAATGACAAATCTCCTCCTTCCCTCCATTACCCTTCTGCTTGTTGTTGTCAGAATAAGCATTAGGTGTTTAACATTGAACCGCACGCACCAAAAGATAAAAAGGTAGCAGAGATAGAGGTACATTTTTAGGAGTATTTGCTATTGAAAAATATGTTTTCAACTGCTGGAGCGGTGCCAGGGGAACAATTTCAAGGCACATCCTGTCAAGAACACAACCTAATGGAGGCTTTATAAATTATGAGGACAACATCCATTCCTGCTATCAGCTCATTTCAAAGTGAAGGCTGGTGAGGCAGAGCTGTATCAAATGAACCTGGAGCCGCCGTCTCTCTGCTGTTTATCAAACATCCCCTGGCAGCTCTGCAGGAAAAGCAGACTATCAAGTCAACTAAAACATAATTACATTGTTTATGTACTTCCTCTGCCCTGCCTCCAAGGGCATATGTGACCCAATTATGACAACTGACTCTGTTGGGTTATTGTGTTCGTTACTAAACCACATATATGTTAAATCACACGAGCCCAAAACAGACAGACATAGTATTTTGACATATGGTGAGTGTGAGCCATACAGTCATAGGCAGAGAAGAGAGATTTCTGTACAGATTATAGAATATATTCTCTTAGATGTAATTTGTAACATATTTCATGAGATTACTCAAAGTGAGTGACGTAGTTTTAATACTTCATCATCTTACCCGATTAGTGAGTGTAACCCTAAAGTGGACTGAACCAAGGAGTCATGAACGTACATAGAGCACTTGAGATGTAAGCTATAAGTATATGGAGACACTGGTCTTATAAAGCCAGATCCATCTCCACACTTCGTGAACACTGCGCCAGCGCTGGAGGTAGGTCTGACACCATCCACTCATTGCAGAACAGGGAAGGAAACTGTCTGGTTTGTTATTTAAACAAATCACACTAATCTTGGACGAAGCAAAGCGCAGGACACGCGACAGTGTCTTTGCAAAATAGTGTCGGCAGAGAAGTTGTTTTGGTGGAACATGTGCACGTGAGGAAGCGCATCGTGGTATTAAAAGGACTAGATCTCTACAAAAGAAAACACCCTACAAAAAGATGTGTGTCTTTGTCACAACTTACAGCTTATTCATACAGGTTTCAATGCGTAGTTGTCGGCGGCAGCTTCATAACAGCTTAAGCCATGAAAAACAATCACAAAACGGTGGCATCATGTAAGTGGTTTTCACCACCACTGCCCATAAAAGTCTATGTTACAGGTGAGTTAAGATATTAAAGTTTTATTCACCTCACATGTAGTGACATTATGTAATCTCACTCTAATGAAATGATCACAAATAACCTTTAAAGGTTAAACTTTAGTAAAGGGAAGTCAACAGGTGACCACATTTTAACACTGTTGGAAACATTTGATAAGATGTAAGTACACAAGTCAACAGAATATAAAACATCAACCTTGGTGTTTTCAGATATTTTACTGCGGGAACGTTACACAGAGAGAAACAAATCAGTTTCTTCACAAACCACAAAACGTTAACACAGTAAATAAAGAAATATACGATGTTTTCCTCACCTTCACCTCCTCATACGTCCTCTGAGGCACACTGCCGCTAGAACTGATGGTAATTTTCTTTATGTGGGTGATGTATTCTGCTCTAAGTGACATGTGTCATGGTTTGCCCTGGTTCTAATACTGTATTGCTTGCGGTGTTACAATGATAAAAGCAATTTCCCCTGTGGTATCAACATGTTCTGACATGCAAGAGTGATGATTCATTTTCCTGCTCTGCACTACTCTAAAGGTTCCCCTTAAAGAAAACCTGACCCCTCACACACTGCAAAGCCAAGAACTGTGTCTACATACCGGCTAACATAGTGTCGAGGCAAAACAACCCCCCCTGAGGCCGCGCACATGACTGAGGCCGGTGAAATTAGATTAACCGTCAACTTCCCGCTGTGTTTGTTGTGAGGGATCCCGCTGCCAAACGTTTGACAAGAATGTCACACGGAAAAAACCTCAGCCTCTCCGGCAAAGCTGCCAACCCTGGCATCTGACCCCTCGGCGCGTCCGAGCAGCTACAAGTGCTTTCCATCTCCTCTGACTGCTCAACCTGTCAATCTGCCTATTCAAAGGTTCCCCCTTTCCACAAGAAAAGCTCATTTTCCCTTCCCCTTGGCCCAGTCACTAAGTGTCACTTCAGTTTAGATTTCACCGCCTCCCTGCAGCCTTGCACTAAAGCTCCTGTGGAGGGAGTTCTGTCTGCTGTTGTGGACCTGCTGTCCAATTAACACTGTAGGGGACGGGGGATTAAAAAACAACTTTCCACTGAGAGGCTGGGCTGATGCTTCTGTCCTACATCAACACACAGCGGTAAAACTGATTTCACATCGGGGCTTTTTAAGTGAGTGGTTAAAACAAACACACTAAAAAATAAAAACACACAAAGAGAAAATAGCATTCAGGCAGAATGGAAAACAGAAAAGCTCAGAACAAATACAGCACATACCCCTGCTCAGTCATGTGGACAGATTTTCATGGTGTGTTCATTAGATTGATTTTTTTCCCTCTTGTTTTAAATGCTCAGTATCCATATGTCCTCTGGTGAAATGCCTGTTTACAAGAAACCTGTTAGGTCCGCGGTCTGCCAACATCACAGAGGGGTTGAATCTTAATACAGCCTGATGCCTGTCTAGCGTCCAATCTGCTACAGATTGCAGGTCTGTCTGTGAGTGTAATGAGAGGCCGGTTCTGCCACAGAGATTTCCTCAAAGGCTGCTGGATTAGGAATTCACAGGAGCTGCTGCTTCTGTGAGACGGCAACCCCCTTTTCTCTGCCAATCAATTGTAATTTTGCTCTCCATGTCGATATCCCGCTCGTGGCTGCCTCTCTTTCAGGCCTCCTCGCCTGTTTCCAGCCCTTTATAGTCATGTAACTTTAGCTAATTTGCAAACAAACTCTGTGGTTATCAAGAATGGATGGTGTGTGAATATGTTAAGCTGCACAATAAACATCCAACATGATCTCTGCTGAACCCTTTTAGTCAGAAGTGATCAGTTCGGCTGTAAATTCTTAGTCCCATAAACCAGTGTTTTCCAAACTTTTCTTTCCGGGGACCCACTTTTTAAAAATGATAGAACTCATTCACGATAGGCCTTATCTATGAATCTATGAATGAGAAGAGGGGAATTTGTGCATAAATGTACGGCCTGTCTGCGTCACCTTATATTATCTTGAATAGCTGTAAAACCAGCCATTTTGAAGACATGCACATTCGAAAACACTGACAATAATTATCGGACCACCGTGACAAAGACAAGACAAAAGTCAACATTGGTCATAAATGTAACTTGTAATTTTGGCTTTACAAATTTAATAAAGAAAAAATAAGCTGTATTTAAAAACCCAGCCGGTCGAATAATTATTTCCAAAGAAGTATACCGTGTGTTTTATTTACATGTGATTGA
>JAPQRN010000022.1:22159941-22174707 GCA_037367275.1 Coranthus polyacanthus | reverse complement strand
GGTACCAATAGAAGGCTGTGAAAAAACTACACTACACTTATCATAAATGTATTTAAAGCTTTGCATTAGATAATATTCATGGAAATGGTCAAATTTGATTAAAAAAGTCTTGAATTTTGCTTGTTTTTTTGCTGGTGTTTGTTTTTTTGTAATGTAAGGTGAAATGGAAACACCTTCATGTGCAATCATTCAACTCACATGACTGATCAGCTGTTTTCTGTTTTCACAACATCTTCCCACATATTTGATAAAGTGTGAAAACACGTCTGGTAGTAAAACAAAAAAAAACTTACAGCCATAGATGGAAACAGTAGCAGAAGCTTTATTTCTTCTACTCTGTTTATTAGAGCCATGTGTAATGCGGCCTACAGCGCCACCTGCTGATGACAGTTTCGCTCTAAACTTGTTTATAGAAATGCATAATTCACATCTTTTTTGCGAGTTTTCAAAAGTTCTCTTCGAATTCACTTGACGTTATATGGAAACGTGACTATTGTGTCTTTGGTTCCTGTCAGTGTTTGACTTTTACATTTTCAGATTATTTCTAAACATGTACATGTTTTCAACTTCGTGACGATGCATTTTTAGTTAAATAAACTAAAGAGTTTATTTCACTTAAGAAGGAGGAGGATCTGAAACTCAACCCATAAAGGAAACGCTTGATCCTTCAGTTTGTCACAAACATTCAAAACATCTGGAGATACGTGGTTTTCACTGGACAGGAAGGAGATGAAGAACTGTAAAAGAAACTAAAGCTGTCGACAAATGCAGTGGAGAAAAAAGTATAATATGTGCCTGGAGTAGAAGGATAAAGAAAATGGAAATACTGCAGTAAAGTATTTGTACTTGAGTAAAAGTACTTAGTTACATTCCACCACAGAAGAAGAGTTGTGTACAAGGAGAGTATTTGCAGAATATGCAGCTCGTCATTGATCAGGGCCGGTTTACTTGGCACAACCAGTGGGTCCTTTATTTTAAATCCAATCCAATCTAAATCCTTATAAGAGTTATTTGAACAACGTGTTGTAGAAAACATAAAAACACAGAGTTCTTAGGGTCTTTTTCTCAGTTCTCAGGGGTTTCTGAAAACTTTTCTAGAGTTTACCAGGATTTTCCGGAATTGTCAGTGTTTCCCAGAGTTTTTCAGAGATTTTGTTTGAAAACCTTGGAAAATCCTGGAAAATTCTGGAAAACATTGAAAATGCTGATTCCTCAGGGTTTTTCGCATGCTCGGTGTTTTCTGAGAACTATCCAAAAACAACTAAAAACACAAAACCAGGGTTTCCTACAGTTTTTCGGGGTTTTCTGAATCTCCAGGTTCTTCAGAGTTCTCAGGATCTTACAGACATTTTCTTACATCATTTTAATTGTCTGGTTTTGTAGTTATTTGGCTGATTTTTAAAGTTGATTGAAGGGTCAGATGCCAACTCAACCAAACGACCAAAACAGACATTTCCTCAACAGAAAGAGGCTGATTTTAAGAGCTGAAGTGTTTTTATTTTGTCAGATGAAACAATCTCCTAATGAACCTCTTTACTCAGATGGAGATGGAGCCTTTAAGTGTGAAATAAAAAGGAAATAAATGCTGTTAAGGCATTTAAAGTAGATTTTATTCACACCCTTTAATTATATAAAGTAGAAAAAAAAAAATTAACTTCTTAGACGTTGTTTATGTCGCTTTTTTCATGTATTCAATGATAATTTGTCAGGATTGTTTTAGGAATGCAATTTCATTGTGCTGAAGCTCTCAAAAAGACTTTGAAAATGAAATAACAGTCTCTTTCTCTGTATTTATCGCACGCCTTAGTGAGACACGCAGTCTGCCCACTGCAGATAGTGGCACTTTTTAATTACTTCCTCTGTGTTTAATTAGCACAACTTATTGGAATTTTGTGCTGAGAAAAAGAAAACAAACATTAGTGCACAATCAATTACAAGTGGGTGTAGCTTTAGAAGCCAAACAAACTCATTTTTAATACATTTGGTTGAGAGTATTTGTTGGCTGCCGGGATGAATGTGTCGTCCAGGAAGCAGCCGAGGTCATGGTTGACTTCTCTTTTTGACACAGGTCAACCAGAGGCAGCAGCATTGCCATGGTAACTTATTCTGCATGATGTGAAACAAACATGGCCACCCTGGTCATCCATCATCTCTCTAGTGAGGCCCATCCATCATCTCAGAACCGTGCTGACATCCACTTTGCTCTGGTTCCTCTCGGCTGGGCTGTGATTGGTCGGTATTAGCGAGCTCCGTCGTCTAAACACGGGGGCGCTTTCACGCTCGCGGAGCAGCGGAACGCCCAAACTGTACAACCTGACAGAAACACATCGATTTAGAAATCTATAGAGATGGGATCCATCAGCCTTGGAGCGTGGCTGTGTGGTTCACAATAAAGTTTTGCAGCTAAAGAAATTCAATAGAAACTGAGGAGTCAAACCAAACATCCACCAAATACCTTTTTAATGTCTTATGAGCAGCTCAATGAAAGAACGGTCAGAGTTGACAGAAGTGCACACATTACTCAAGCAGAAGGACAGACACTGTTCTAAAAAAGAGAAGCAGGAGAACTGGTTGAACTTGTTTACTGCAGTAAAAGTGAAAAAGTACAGTAAAGTAAAACAGGTGCCAGCAAATTCATTATTACATGTCCCTCGTTCAAACACTTTTAACGTCGGCAACGACAGCTGTTATGTTGAAGTGGGTCAGAGGTGCCTCCTTCCATCTCCATATGGAAATCAATGGTTTCAGAGGATGTGACTTTCATGAGATTAAGACTACGTCGACGCACGGACTCATGTCTTTCTGCAGAAATGGAAGAAACCATTGGAAGCTCTGGGAGTGAACTGTAACCGGACATTAATAGTAGTACCGTTATTATTATTATTATTATCTGTTATTAATGTGGACCGGTCTTGTGTAATATTCAAAAAATACCAATGTTTTTGTAAAGGTTGGTCAAGTTTTGTAAGAAGCTGATGAAATGAAATAAACAGATCGAATGATAAATTGAGACTTTAAATGTTCTAACATGTCTGGAGGACATTTTAAATGTAAAAAAAACCCAATACGACAATAAAACTGCGACAAAGTGCTTTGTCCGCTGTCGACTCAAGAGCAGAACTTCATCCATCCGTCTGCAGACTCGTACAATAGACTGACAGCTGCAGACCATGAGAGTAAAAACACACATCTGACATTTTCTCAGCACAACATCATCACAGACTTCAGATAGAGTATTTTTCTTCAGAGATGAAAGCAGCGTGGCTGGACCAGAACCCGCCGAGAGATCCAGATAAGATCCAGCAGGAGATAGTCCAGAGTGAGCCCATCACGGGAGACATGAAGACGAGAGAAGCTTCACTTCTGAATGTTTCCTTTGTGATTCTACTGAGTCAAATGACATTTCAATGACAGACTTGTCTGCGGCTTTGAGTGCGTTGCATCGTGAAGCCGCTTTTATCAAGTTTCATTGTTCAACCTCAGTTCTACCTCAGTGGCATAAATACACGGAGCAGCAAACTCACAAAGGCATCGTCTTAAATGAAGCAGGATTGTGATGTTTAAAGCGACGAGAGGGAAACAGTTCAACGGGGAGATGAGATGAGAGGGCCTCCGTTTGATGTAGTGCACCAATCAATTAAGTGAATAAGATGCAAATGATTACTCTTACAGAGTGGCAACTTAATAGTGACATAGATTTCTGGCAATTACGTTAATTACTTCATTTAATTTACAATGGGTAGTTGCAGACGGTGCACTACCTTCATGTCAAACCAACAGGAATGAACGGGCAGTGAAAGAAACATGATCCGTCCTGTTTCATCTAAACACCTGGAAAATAAGTGACTCCACGTTTTGATTCGGAGACAATGAAGACGTTTTAAGTCAGCGTTTCCAGACTGGTGGGTCGTGATCCAACAACCTTTGAAATGTTGAAAAGCAGCACTTTAATTTGAAATAGCTGCTTTCTAAAGTTACAATATCCAGCTTCACAGAAGAGCAGCTTGTCAGTGGCTGCAGTTACATGAACAACGGGCCTCGCGCACAAACATCCATTACCATTATTTTTCTCTTAAATGTGTTCTTATGCAGAGGCAGCCATGATATTCATACCCATCTGAGGATACGCAGACGTGTGCAAATCAACAAGTTAGAAAGAAGCAAAGAAAGAGAAAAAGGAAAAGAAAAAAGGCTTGTTTTGTTGAGGAAAAAACCATACTATTTCTATATTTTTCAAGTGTGAGCAGTGGAGTCACCAGTCCAAAGAAGTCAAAGGACCAAACTGCAGCAACTTACCTTATGTTTTCATAAAGTAAATAGATTTTTCATCAAAAAAAAATGCAGTTGGTTTCTGTTCTCAGGACGGTCTACAACACATTACACATAAGAACAAACATCGCTTAGTTTAACAAGTCAACGCGAAATGTAACACAACACAACTTTAAGAAAAAAAAAACTAGATATTTAATTAGATCAGAGTGATGCACAACTGGAAAATATGTGACAAATGTGACCCGTTGGTGGTTCTAGTCTTAAAATATTAGTTTTTTCTCTGGTTATTATCGACCATTTCAACCAAGTTGAGCTTCGCAGCCGATGACGCTTTTATCTATTAAATAAATAACATTTACACAGATTTACTTTGTTTAAATGAACAAATATGTTGCAAACTAGTTTTTAGCAACAGCAAGATATGGTTAATTTTACAGTAAGATCAGTTCTTTAAGTGTGTAAGATGGAGAATATTTGAAACATGACATGAACATGTTCCCAGTGTCTTTAGAAATACCAAACTACAAGCATCAGCAGGAAAATCCTCTGTATAAAACTGTGAAAAGGGTCTGAATAACATTAAACTGATGTGTAGGAAGGTCAGCATCATCATTCTTATCTTATTATTATCTCATCATCATTATCATTATCATTCTAACCTCTCCGTGAGCCCTCCTCACCGTCGTTGTAATCTCTCCAGTCAGAGCTTTAAGGAGCTGAACTTCATATCCTGAGAGTTTCAAACTTCATCACATAATAAATATTTATGGGATTTCACAGTCTGTCTCACTTTCTCTTTCTCTCCAACTTCGCTGTGGAAGAAAACTTCCATATTGCAGATTGTGTTGTTTTTTTGTAGGGGTGATAATGGGATTAAGATTGACTTTAATGAGGGCGTCTAATACCAGCTGTGAGCTCTGTTAAAACAACCACAATGCAGAGATTCATTTAAAAATGTTAGTGGTAAAATGATGTGTTTTGGTCAGATTCGTCAAATCACCTGTCATCATATAAATACACCGATCAGCCGTAACATTATGACCAACAACAGGCGACATGGCGTTAATGTTGATGGTCTCGTTACCATGGCGCCTGCAACATGGACGGACTGCGTAAGGATCTGAGTAACTTTGACAAGGACTGGGTTGGATTGAGATCCCGTTGTCCTTCCTCAGTCCACTTTAGGTACCGACCACTGCAGACCGTTAACACCAAACAGGACCTGCAGGTTTGGAGAAGCTCTGACGCCATCGTCGCCAAAGTTGCATTATGCTGCTTCCAACGACGTCACTGACTAAATGTTGGCTCGCCGCCTAACACCCCCGCGCTGACAGGGGTCACTGTAATGAGATAATCGACATTACAGACCTGGTGTTTGTTTACCAGACACACTATCGTTCTTCTTTTCATCTGTATTTTTTGAGTGTTTTTGTGTGTTCTTGGTGTAAAGCTCTTTGAATTGCCTCTGTGTACGAAGAGCACAACACAAATAAACGTGTCTCGTTGATCAGGCTTAATAAAGCAAAACATAAAGACAAGTCAGCCTCGACATCAAGGTAATATGTGGTTGTTGGCTGCGTTTTTGTAGTAACATAAACATGTCGACATTTCTCTTCACGCTGTGTTTCCTAGATTACTAAATTACGGTGCTGCTTGTGAATAAATGACACACCTGACATTGTAAATAACTGAGAAGGCAAACAGGAAAATACATTTTCATAACCTATAAATGTAAAGGTGTAAAGTGTGTCTTATTTGTTTTTATTGTAATTACATGTTTTATTTTCTATCGCTCTGAATATAAAGAAGTCGTTTTCAGCAAATGGATGAATTAAAGGTTGGGATGCAGAGTGATGTATGCAGCCTTAAAGTCAGTGCTTTCTCTGGCTGCATTTCTTCTAGTTTCTAAACATTTAATGCCAAATTACAGGTATTTTTTTGGCAGTCCGTTAAAATTCACAATAAAGACTGGGTTTAGAAACTGTTAAGCAGCAGCCGAGTGGTCGTTCAGCAATAAGTTGTTTTGAAGAAAGACAGGTTAATTGGAGACGTCGGCTGCGCGAGGTACCCCTGCTGCAGCATAATGAAGGCTTAGTTAGTAATAATACCTCCACACCCCTGCCAGGTCAGTGAATGCACCCCGCTTAAAACTGCTCATTTAAGTCTTATTGTGATCGACAGAAGTAAGATTGATCCACCCCCATCTCCGGCAGCGAACTTTAACACTGACACACACTGTGTAATGCAAATGCACACCCACAGCATGTCACCCCAGTGGACGAACGTCTACACTTTCAGTACGTATTGATCCTGCGGTGACACTGGATTTAATATGCTTCAGACCTGTCAACAACCACAGGGAAGCAGGCGTCCTCTTGGCTCCATGAGCAACATTTGATGAGGCTTTAAAGTGAAAGTAGAAAATGTTGCAAAGGTTTCTCCAGAAGCAGCAGCAGCAGCACCTGCCTCACATTTACGTGACATTTATGTGTTTCATGATCTGACCTGGTCTTTAGTGATTCCAATAAGCTGAGTGCACCTTTATTGTTTAAATTAGCTGCTCTATCTCGTTAGCAGTGTCCACATTTAAAATGAAAGCCCTAAGGTGTACGACGGAAAAATGAGGGTCTTAGCGTCGAGTGAGGGAAGAAGAATTCACATCCTTTACATCAGTAGAAGTACTAATAGCACACTGTGAAAATACTCCACCACGAGTAAAAGTTCTGCTTTTCAAACCTCACTTAAGTAAAAACACGTATTAACAGCAAAATGTACTTATCTGTACAGTAAAATGATCCCTGTCAGTGTTTTACTATCATATATATATATATATGATGTTTTTGGATTCATATTTCTGCTGCAATTCTGTGTATTTTACAATGAGCTCATTTGAACGACTTTATAAATCAATGCATCACATTCTATAAGATCATCATAAGTTTGTAGCGTCGTTGTCCTGTTTTCAGCTTTGTGACGATGCATTTTCCAGTGAATCCAAGAGGGTTTTTAAAGACTTTATTTAGTTGAAGAAGGAGGAGGATTCAAAACTCAACCCATGAAGGAAACCCTTCACTCTCAGTTTATTACAAACACAACAGTGTTACTATGGAAATGGCACCAGATTTTCTCTTTCCAGGAACACATTCTAGTGAACACGTCTCCCTCCTTTTTAAAACTATCATAATATAATGTGTCACAACAAGGCATTTATTCTGTTTCTACTGAGTCAAAACTAAAATAAAAAGAATCAAAGCATGATCACAACATGTTTTCTGGTCTTTTTAAATCCATCCATTCAAATGCAATACCACTTGTTACCCAGAACCATAATTACCTCTCATTTGTGATCTGACTTTCATAATAAAAATCCTACATGATTTCAGTCCTAATGTCACTATTGCACAAACACAGAAATTGTACCTGCTGATAATGTTTTTGATCTGGTCTCAATTTATTCTTGTCTCTTGGAAATTCTCAGTGAATATTTGTTTCTTCCATTTTACTAAATTAAAATCAGTCCAGCTGTGCAAATGAGGTCAAAGGTCACTGGCAAGATTTCATGAATCTAAATATCATTATCGACTCTGCTTATTGGTCTGACTCTTTGTCGATTCCTTTATTGATTCCTGATCAATTTTTTGTATAAAATTACACAGTTTTTCAACGTCAGCACTTTCACCGTTTTTCTCATGTGCGTCAACGTTGATCCATTCATTTAACCACTGACAATCACAAAACACTAAAAACATGCAACAAAACAAAGTATTTCCATCAAACAAAACAACTTCTGGACAAATTAACACATCCTTACACGATGGCCACTGAAATACAAAATACACCAACTAATACCCAACCTTAATTTGTGCCAAAAATTCAAGCAAGTATGTCACTGCATGAAGCGTATTCTTTCCTCCGAGCATGATTTTGCTGGAAACTAGAAAGCACCCAGAGAGCGCAGAACTCCGACATGGAACCCAGAACAACATACCATCTCCAGCACGATTATGCAGATGAAAGAAATATACAAAACAAATTTCTAAGAGCATGTAAAGAAAAGGTGAACAGAAGGACCAACTGTGCTCGCTCACTTTTCATGTCAACGCCACGTGAAGCAGGTGAATGATTTTTCTTCCCTCTGCATGAGGTGTCATGTGTCATGAGGTGTGTTCACTTTGTTCTGAACACCGAACCTGCGCTCTTTTGCCAGACTGGAGAGTGGAATTACCAGAGTCACTTTGGCCACGGACATTTCTCCAGATGAGTGATCAAAACTCTCTGAATGTGGAATTTCCCAAGCATGCGCTGTCAGACTGTCTTCGCCTGTGATGAGTCGGGAGCGAACGTGTTGCTCCGTGACCTGCGTTGGCCGCAGACATGCTCCAAGGTGGGATAGGATAGGATAAGTATTATTGACAACTGATGCTAGATCACCCCCAGTCTTCAAATCTGTCAAAAATGACAGGCAGCCTTTTGTCACTGTCAAAAAAAAAAAAATCAGTCAATGGCCATCAATTTACTGTGTGGTCAACTAGAATCAAATCACATGAGTTTTTAAAACGTTTGCCTCAAATGAGAATCTTCGGAATGTGGGTAGTTTTCCTCGCCCTGACCTTTGACCCAGTGTAAAAATGCTATGAAACGCCGGCTTTGTGGTTGTAGTGTCTAAAGCTTGTGCACTGGCATACTGTGAAGTATGAGGTTGGGAAGGATGGTTCGCTTGAGTTTTTCTATTTAAATCCCAGCAGCAACAATTTACAACACATTCCCATCATGACTGGCGTAGATGATTTTGGGTCTAAACAAAGGAAAGCAGCAAGCGGAAATAAAAATGAACAAGAATCTAAACAAATCTATTCATTTATGGAGATAACCATAATCACAATATGAATCAGCAACTCACTTGAGAATGCATGTATTCACTGGTCAGTGGAAGGAAGTATATGTATGTAGCAGCGTGGTTCAACAGACAAAGAGAGGCTGGAGCTGGGCCTGACGCAGGCCTTTTGTAACGTCAGGTGAGACCTCATAAGTCCCGCCCCTCCCAGGAAGTGCAATCCCAGAATGTCCAAAACGTCATCATCTGTAGTCACTGGCATCAGGAACTCACACACACACACACAGAAGGAAAAAAATGAGGACAATTTGTCTAAACGCTGGAGGCTAGACTGCATACAGACACACAAACAGGTGAATATATCACCTCCTCTGCTGAACTTTTTACACTTTATTGAGATGCTGGGTTGAAATACTGTAAAAACTGAAACTTATGGATCCAAACCTGAAAAAACAGCTTCACACTAAAGCTACACGCACATTCTCTTGGTCATAAATTGGTGTTTGTGTCATAGTGTGATACTATTTCAGCTGCAGCTGGTCTACAAATAGGCCTTTTCATCTGCTTGGAGCATACGTGGCCAACTGCTACTCCTTTTCTCTTTGCCTTGTGTCTGTCTCGCTCTCTCTGCCCCGAATATGACTTAAAAAGGTTGTCTTTGTTTCAGTGTATTATATATTGATGGGCAAATGCCTCAGTCTCAGTGTGAGCACGTTAAGAATCTCCATTATTTATCCCTGAGCTTAATGAACAGTCCTAGCTTGCCCAAATAACAGGAATATTACACATCAATGGAAGCAGGCCTGTCAACATAATTACGTTATGTCATTTGATAGCCTCGCTTCAGGCCTCCTGCAGTTTCTGGTTTCTGCTCGTCTTCGCTTCTGTCATTATATCAAACAGCAAAGTTTAATTTTCCTCAATACCCTGGTGGCAGAAACCGATGCTTATCTCAAGTCGTCCCTCTGCACTGCTGAAGAGTTACATTTATTTATAGCACCTCCCAAACCAACAGTTACTGCTGCAGGTGGTGATAAAATTAACCAAGCATGGTGGGTGGTGATTGTAGGCCGCGTCGCTAATCAGAGGTAAAAATCTCCACAGATTAAAACGAGCACTCGCAGCGTCCTCTCTGTACCGATGTGCTGTTCGCTCAGCGTGATGATAAATGTTTACGGCACTACATTAAGAGGAAATTACCTCTTTTTGCTAGAGGCCAGATCATTCATTCACAGTTGTAGCATGCCCATCGTCTGCCCTGTCATAAATTAGTCTGTACCTTTCAGTAGGAAGAAAGGTGGAGAGGATTAGGTAGATCAATCTTTTAGACGGGCAGTTAAAATCATTATTTGGCTTCCTGCAGGACACGAGTTGCACAAAGGAGTGACAAATCGCCCCACGCTGTTATAAACATCCCTATTCATGGACACCCTGGGGTTTGGTCGCTTTATGTCCCACTGTATGGAGATGACAGACGGGAAAAGAGGATACTGAATTAGTGAGGTTATTAAGGCTGCAGGACCTCTACAGTTATTCATAAGGAGCGACCATAACAAGCCCACAGTGGCTTTCCAAGCCAAAGATTTACAGTGTGCTTCAAAAAGATCCAGCCATATCCCCACAGAATCCATTATTCCGACTCTCCCTCTCTCTCTCTCCTCTATCAAGGTTGGGAACTGAGCAGAGAACGAAAAATGTAGAAAGCTGAAATCTTCCTGAGGCACGGTATCCATGTGAAGTGTCAGCTTTGTGCATCAAACGCACCCAAAAATAATATTGTTTTGTGGGTGTGTAGTGAAGTGTCCTTGTCATGCAACGGCTGACATTGTTTATATTAATGTTCTAACATAAGGAGAGATTTGCATTTTTAGCAAAAAATGATAAAAACAGAGTTTGCGCATTGACATCATTCAAACCCACAGCAATCACTGCTCAACTGCATCATCTGCTACTAATCCAGTTAATCTTTCCATTGGCGACTGTTCCAGGATGACTGTTTCCACGTTATTTTAGGAGAATGATTAAGCATTGTGGAATTAACAATGGCTTAACCTCTTCACAAGATTTCTTTACATCCTCTGTGCAGAAAGCTTGGGGAAAAAAAAATTCAATAGGGAGCTCTGCTTCTCTCGCTTCCCGCAGACAACACAATGTGAACCAAGATGTTCGCAGCAATTACTAGATATCATTCACTGCATAAATGATACTTTGAGAAAAGGGACTTGCTTCCTCTATTGTGAAAGCATAAATTTCTGTTCTGTGAACAACCTGGCTGTCCTTTCAGCAGATAAAACCTCCTCTTACCTGTCCTGTGAGATTTTAATGAGGCAGAAGATCCCTGTTAAAAAAAAAATCACTTTTTAATTACCGGTAGGCCCCATTTCCTCTTCTGTAGTCCAATAATGACCGAGTCCAGGAAATCAATTTAGTGCTGTACTACACGAGGGAGTAGCTACGTTTACTCCTTGAACTGAAAAATGACCAGAAACCCTGCATATTTTGCAGAAATACCAAAGTCATAAATTCAAACTATTACATGGGAGCTGGTCCAAACCGTTCTAAATGACTATGTGGATAAAACCGACAGTCTCTTCATTTATTTTATGTGAGCCGAGCTAGTTAAAGCTACTAAACTTTGACTGTTGAATATATACAGCACAGTGGAATGGCAGTCTCATTCTGCGTGTGCATAACACCATCATAACACCGTGTTGAGAATGTGCAGTCTGTGAGTAGAGAAGCATTGTAATGATTGTTCTGACACTTCATCAGGTGTTTGTCCAACACTTTGTGTCGTCTTTCTTTGCCGTCATGCAGGATAACAGGTCAAAGTACATCACTGCTTTCTGTTTTTACGTGCATCTTCTTCTATACCGTCCCAACTTTTTCTGATGTGGTTTGGCTGCAGGTCGGTGATGTCTGGACATGTACGGTCAGATCGATTAATGTGTTCATTGTCTTCAAGATGTGTTTGACAAACAAACGCTATTTGCCTTCAATCTGAACAAATCCTCACTGGTTTAAGTTGGACAGAGATAATTTGGCGTCTACCAATCAGAATACAGCGACATTTAAAGGATGATAGTTTGTGGGTTGTTTGGTTGCGTTCTTTATCGTCTCATGTGGATTCACGTAAAGATTCATGCATTCAGACATGTTGGTTGCAAAGACACAGACTACTTAAAAGGTTACACTTGGTTAACACAAGATCATATAATTGCTGCATGAGATGCGAGTGAACCTTAAACTACTCAGCGATTGTGCTGTTGCATTGTTTTGATGGGTGTAATAAAAGCAGATAAAATGCTTAAGTATTGCTGACATTTATTTACACCTTTAATAATGTGTTGCCATTAAACACTCGACTGTTTACACAGAGAAAAACAAACAGGTTTGTGGTTTGGATATTATATATATATATATATATATTATTATTATCAGACGTAGGAACTAATGAAGAGCAAATAGCTTGTTTTTGTACTTCAGTACATTTTTGAGGTACCTGTACTTGACCATTTATTATTTTGATAAGGTTTTACTTACTTACTGTTTAGTTTTACTACATTTAAGGGGATTATCGATGTTTTTTTATTGCACACCGTTCCCCACATTGAGACCAATTTCCACCTAAATGGATGGAACAGTAACACATCCCTTGGAGTATCCATCATGCACAACAAACCTAATAAGATCAAAATGATGTAAAAGACCTAAAAAACACTGAAAACTGATTTTCACTTTGTAGAAAAGTTAAAGTTAATTATATATGTTTTTTTGTTTGATGTGAAGTTAGAATGGTTTAATGGTGTTCACACTGTATGAATATTTCTACTGTAGTATTTATTGTGCAGAAACAGCTGCTGTAAATGTCCTTCAAAGGTTTACTTTTTACTTTTATTCTTCTTTTCAGAACCTGCACATTTTCACTTTTACTCCTTAAAGAAGTTGAATGAGTTCTTCTATTTTTTCCATCATTTTAACATGGTTTCTATTATGATGAAGGTCTTCTTTTCACTAACATGTGAAGGAACATACAAGCTGCTTTATTCATGCTAACTCGTGTAGCACGGCCACGCCTCTGGGAATACGTGATTAATTTACTGTGGCCTCCACCTTTTCCAGGTGTGGACAAGATGCTGATTGGACAGAACTTAGAAATCCACATCTGTTCACTGGAAACCCAGGAGGATTCGCAGTCCGGTGTTGTTTCCCCAAAGCACACAGCTGCATGCAGGAGATGGATCACATCCCATACAAACCTTGCATCAATAGCTTATTCAAGCGAGGAGTTAAGAGTCTTCAAATGCTCATCTCTCTAAATGTTCAGAGGCTGACTGAGATCCTTCTGGTTTATCTTTCAGGTCTCCATCAGAGGAGCTGTGATCGATATCATGCATGTGTCTCTAAGGAGGCGTAAAGCTGATGATGTGAAATGATGCTGGATGAGTTCGTGTCAGCTGCATCCTGCATCCTAAGTAATCCACTGGCTGCATGCGTGTGTGGTTTATTTATATTCTATCTATCATCATCAAGCCACCCATAAGTCTGCATTTAAATAACAATTTCCATTCTCTATAAGGAAATTAAGTCGCTGTAGATTCAAAGGTAGAAAAAAAAGTAGAAATTAATACAGTACACTGATAAACAGCTATAAAATATATGAACATCTGTTGTATATATCAGAATAAGTACATACAATTACACAGTGCATAAACATTTATATTTGCAGTATAATTGGTTTCTGTAAATACCATAAATCCTGTATGGTTAATAAAATACACAGCACATCAACCTATAAATCTAAAAAACTACATCAAAGGTGTTTCCTCTATATTTATGTCTCAGTAGAGCTGAGACATAAATATAGAGGAAACACCTTTGGATACAGCCCAGAACTTACAGTGTAATCAGGACAAAGTAGAATTCAATACAATAGAATAATAATAGTGTACCTGTATAGTATGCACAACAGGAACAGCCAAGTACTTTGCAAATACTCTCTTCTAATATTACATGGACTGTACGACCTACTGCATGGGCTCAAACTACAGCCTGTGAGAGTACGTTGTGAAGGAAGGTTCACAAATAACGCCAGGGTTTGTAGTAGAAAATCAACTTTTGTAAGCCTGCAAAATAAATCTTCATGATATTCAAGTTGGTGCATGTATAGATTTGTACGTGGTTTTCACAGAGACACTGAGCTTCTGCAGCCCAGCCTCACCATGAAAACATCAATACGGGTCGATCTGTGAAAGGGCTTAAAACAACCCATCTTTACAAACCTCTTGTGGTCGTATGAGTGAGTGTATGAAGAAAGAAAAACTGACATGCAGTAGGTCGGCTGACGCTGTTAAATAGGGACATTCCTTAGAAGGAAGGAAATGACAAAAGAAGAAAGTTTGTGGACTTACACACAGGAGACCAGTGTCCGTGTCCTGTTTCAAACCAAAGGTATATGTGTTTCTTTTTGTTTCTTTTCTTTTTCTTTGTTATTCTTGCATTTCTCTGACCCTTTTTTCATCTCTCCATGTATTTATGTATGTCACCGTTATATGTCCTTTCTCTCCCTGGTCCTTTCTGCAGGTATCTCTGCTTCTGGAGCTGAACATTCCTGATGTGTAGTTTCCAACCTTCCAAACTGTCCGGTGTTTGACTCTGTT
>JAPQRN010000022.1:22133846-22152075 GCA_037367275.1 Coranthus polyacanthus | reverse complement strand
CTGAGAAAAATAAACACTTTACCTTGATGTGGGAACCGAAGCCCTGAAGCGCTCTTCAAAATCACCAGACTCCTTGAATAAAACAGTAATTGCCTTGTAAAACCATTGCTTCAATTCGCCCATTTATTTGTGTTCTGCATGGTAAAATGACAGAGCGAGGTACACTTCCATCCAGCTGTTTTTTTATTTGCATTTTCAATTAAAAAAACCTAAGCGGAAACAGAAAATTCTAAAAAACAAACTCGAAATATTACACTTGGGAGAGGAGGAAAAGCTGGTGAATCGGTAACAGGTAAACGTGAATAAGTGCAATGGAAACAGATTCAGCCAATAACTGTGAAGATCTGCAGAAATAAATGTCAGACAAAGGCTTTGACAAACTGAGGTTCGGTTCAGTTCGGGGGCAAAATCTAAAACCAGCTTCAGGTGCTTATTGTCAGCTCCTCAATCAACAGCTCAGGGTTTATATTATGAAATACTGCATCTAATCAGCACATGATGAAGATGATGAGGCTGGTGTTAATATTCACACAACAGTAATGCATGGAAACACATGAATTCACATTTTATTTTGCAGATTTTCTGAAAATTCAGTTAAAATTTGCAAGACATTTGGATGGAAACCGACCTACAGACTCTCACTGAAGGGTCATCTGAGTAGACGGCATTAACGCATTTTGTTTTATAGTAAAGACCCGAAACGCTGACTTTTAATCTCGTATCGATTTTGCAAGGTTTGGGATGATAAAACAAGAGGCGACACGTTGAGCTATTTTTTAAAAAATCGGAGAATTTCTACAGATATTAACACCAGCATTAATGTGTTTCATCAGTCGTATAATTTAGTTTACAGCTGAAAAACACGTTTTAGTGTGCAGTACGTATTTAACTTGTTTACTCCTTAAGACGCTCTGGTTTATTCATCACGGCCTCAGTCTGAAAAAGGAGAGGCTGAAAAAAACATCCTTAATGTAGATTAGACATAAGATCAACATGGATAGTAATACAGAATCACAATGTGAATCCTTGAAGGGAAGCATCCGCTGGCAGCCACATTGTTATTCAGCCGTCACAGTTCCAGTGTGTGATGACGGTCGGTGCTGCTGAACGTGCAGGAGCTGAAGTCTGTTTAATGCTGCGATTCCTCTCTCTCTAAACTCTCACAAAAACCTGTCTCCGTGTCAATCTCCCTGCTTTTCTGTGATTGTTGCTTCATCTCCTATGTGTAATTTGTGAGATAGCGGGCTGAACGTGTAACCCTTTGTCCCTGTTTTTTTTTTTTAAATGAGCCTGTTTCATTCGGTTCTACCTCCCTGCTATTATTTATGATTATTACAGGTTTACAGAAATGTCAGAGCACCACACCCTCGACCCTCTCCTCTTCCGTAAAGCTGCTGATCCAAGAACCGAGGCGTATTCTGCTGCATTGTAAGTCATTCTGGATAACAGCTAAATGACTCACATAAAAATGCTAATTTGATGCCACTCAAAGTAAGAGGCATTTGAATATTTCGGAGGAAGGGAGGGGAGGTGCTTTTCTTTTAGAGCTATATATAATCTCTTCTTTGACAGAACGGTGCTAATAATGTTGTTAATGTCATAAAAAGTGACAACTGACAGATGAAGCACAAGCTGTACTGTGTGTGTGTGTGTGTGTGTGTGTGTGTGTGTCCCTGGAGATAGTGTACATAAAAAAATGACTTAAAGCGCTCATCACGCGCTGGCATGTACCTTTCACAGAACAAAGCAGGCTCGTCAGTGAAGGAAGCCTTATTAGACTGCCTTTCTCTCAGCACACACGTAATATCCAAGCGCAGATGGAAATAACAAAATGCCAGCGATCACGCTGCATATGTTTACATGCAGCATAATAATATGTATGAATAATTTACTCTTACTCCAAATGAATCATTAACACCTCGACCAGACCAAACCACCCCCGGGCTGCAACAACCGCGCTCTCTTCCTCCAATCTGATTGAAAATTCAAAGTGATTCTGATTTTCTTGGACAAGTTGGACACTTGTTAATTAGTTTGTCTTCTTTAATCATTTTGGGGAGATTCAAATAAAACCTGCACGTCAGTGTTAATCACTGTGTCTCACTTTGTCCTTTTTGTTATTGCGGAGCTTTTATTTGCCTTGCAAATACGCTCTTTTTCAGACACCGCCACTGATTACGCTCAGAAGACGAATGTGAGCCGAGTGATGTGTTGATAACATTTTTACATGTTAGGACAGGATGCTCTGGTTTCACACAGTTAGACTCACTACTGTTAAAGCTGCAGTGCTTGATAGTTTTTTAGCATCATTGGGCAAAAAAATCCATAATTCCCTTCCATCATATTGTAATTCAAGTGGTCTGAGAGGACAACAGACTTCTGCGTGGACTCCTCACTCCAGGTATTTTCAGGCTGTAGAAAATCTACCCCGTGACGCCCAGATTTTGGCCAAACAGTCTCAACACGGACGCTTGGAAAAGAAGCATCACTTTTCCATAACGGCATGAAACGGAGTCGAGTTATAGTCGTAGATTTGGACCCAGAGGAGAGAGCTGCACAAAGAAGAATCCTCCTGATTTCATCTACTTTAAGGTAATGCTGAGTTTATGAGCTGCATAGGGTCCACAAGGTGATTTACTGTAAGAGGGGAAACCTCACAGGTTGAACTGGACAAATGAATGATTGGAAAACAGACAGTTCTGGTCCTTGATTGTGATTGGCTGTGTCAAATGGCAGTTCAAACTTCCCCGAGCCAAAAGGAAGTGGGTCAGAGTAGTGTTAACATCATTGAACACTACTTCAACCACTGAACAGTTAGCGGCTGCATCCAGATAAATGTTAATCATCAACTCAACCTTTAAGTATGTTTTCCACTGTGTCTCACTGTTGCTTGGAAACCGTTGTGCTAAATGTCACTGAAGAAGTATGTTGCTTGGCTTAACAATGATTATTTGTTATCAGTAAATGATTTCATTTTTTTGTTGATGTGTGTTTATGTTACAAAACCTCGCCAGGTAAATGTAGTAAACATTTTATAAGAGCAGTTAAGTGACAATGAGACGGTGACTTCACGTCAGAGGGTAAATGCATCCAAAACCTTCATTTTTCAAGCGAGTGCAATGTTCAGACTCGTATTTCATAATCACATCCCACGAAAAGCGGAGGTGAAGTGTGCCTTAGATGATTTATGAAAATTCAGTAGTCCATTCATTCAAGCTTCACATTTCTATCACAAAAAATAATCCATGAGCTTCTCTCAAAAAAACATTTTACCTTGTCCACAGCACTTTGTACCGTTTTGTTCTACTTTCTCAGAGATTTTTCCGTCTTTCTCAGTGAACATGGGTCTGTACAAACCATTTCCCTTCATAAGCGAAGAAATATTAAACATGAACAAATGAAATCACCGCTGCTAACATTAACTCATCTTTGCAATGATCATTTCACTATAACTGTGCCAGAGTATTTTGCATGCGATGTCCATTAATGACCATTACTGGACATCTTTGCTTTTCAGGAACATAAAACAAACACTGGAAACAAAGTGTTCAGAGCAGCCGAACCCCGAGCTTTGACTCAGAGAGATCCACTTTGCATATGTTCACCTAATTGATTTAAACTCTGGCCACTTTTAATACAAACATTCAACATCAGAACATGGCTTATATCACAGAAAATAATGAAAAGCATATGTCTGCTTTGAAAGGGCACAGACTGTTGCTGGGAAACTCGACTTGATTTTTTCCTGTGAGTTTTAAAGGTTTCATGATCCAGAGAGTCAAAGAAACCAAGAACCTTCAAGAAAAGCATAAAAATACTTAAAACAGTGGTCGCCCACTGATACATTAGGTGGCGTATAATTAAATAAAAGGATTATGCAATAAAGATCATGTGACACGACTTTTTGTTTTTGAAAAACAAAACGTTACACTTTCCACCGCTGCTCTGTCTCAGGTGTGTCACAGAGGATTGCAGAAAAACAGTATCTTAAGAAGAATTTTAAAGCGTGTCAGAAAAGAAAAATGTTAATGTTAGCTGTGGAGCATGCAGAGTCAGCCCCCATTACTCTTTGGTGGATAGAGCAGGGGAGGTCCTGCGGTGTGGTACAGGAAGCTATGACCTTTCTAAGAAGCCCGGGCACTAAATCACTGTCTGGGCTGCAGTGTTTCCATGTAGGCTAAGATAAAGTGGACAGCTCTATCCGGGGATCTGCCTCAGTGACTCCTGAGACCCATCTCATTAATTGCTGGGGCAGCAGATGCAGGGGCAGTCACCTTTGGTTAGAATAATCTGGATTTCCAGTTTAACAAAAGAGCTGACCCAACAGATTCAGCTGCAGACTTCTCTAACTCTAAAAAGTTGTGCTCCGTTGCTTCGCTTCCTAAAAGCCTCCGGAAAGCTTAAAAGATATCAAGATACAGTTTACATTAAAGCGTGTGAACATTTTGAGAAGAATTCCTCGTGGGGCTGGTGTCGAGGAACTGAACAGACTGACGGGGAACCAGCTCCACTCGACTCCACTCGACTCCACTCGACTCACCTTTACTGGTTTTCCATTGGTCAAAAATGACAACATCTGAATATACGATAGAAATGCACGATAATGGATTTTGAACTAATTTTGGCCGATAACGATATACAGTGTATACAGTACATCTGTTTTTATTTAACTGAGGAGAACACCAAGCCTCTCCTACTCTTGAATTAACCTATGACTCTTAGTTGTCGTAGATGCAGATATAAAACGCGTCAAACACCATTTGATTTTACCACAAATGTTGTATCATCGACATTCATTCCTGAAAAATAAGGAAATTATTTCAACTTGGAGCAAAGACAATAAATTATATGACAGTCCCACGTTTCATTTTTAAGTAAAACAGTTGTTCACGGTCGTCACATGCACATAGTTAAGACGTCACAATATCGTCCGAGAATATCAGCTGAAATGTTCATATCTGCCGATACCGATATCGGGCCGATAATATCGTGCATCCCTAATATACGACATATATATATTTTCTGTTACAGATGGTTGAAAAGCACCATGAGCGGTTAAAACACTTCAATGTGGATATACACATAGTGCCATATCGAGGAATTTTGATATCGAACATATTTCTTGTTCAGAAACACTGATGTTATTTTTGTGTTTTGTAAGAACAGACAATCACAACATTTTATTCGGGTGACTGTTTGTGAACACTTTTCAAAATTGCCCAGTTTTAAGTCAAATTTCTTTTTGGGTTTGTGTCAAGAAATTAAAGGGACTAAGATCTCTGTCTCTACACAGGCTACAGAACTGGAAAACCAAATCCAATTGAATCCTGTTTTATGCACGTCTAAAATAAATTGTCTCCCAGTAATTAACTTTTTTATCTTTACACGCCTCGTGAGTATCTAAAAATATTCCCCCCACAAAAACAAGTGTTGGTTTAAAGTCTAATGCATAGCAGGCTTAGTTTCTATATTTGACTCCCTTTGAAGAGTGAAGCTTCACATAACGTGTGCACATGAAGATCAGGGTAGTGAAACTGCGTCCGTTAATTCAACATTTATGAACACGTCACAAATGGTTTTCTAAGGTGGAGACGTGTTTGAAGCTGAAGGCAGGTCAGGCTGCAGGAAGTCGTCTGAGAACAGGGTATGTTTGTTATGCTGAGGCTGTGCTTTCCAGCGTTACATGTGTGACAAACGCACCTTGACGTCTGTAAAGGTAAATGTGCTGTGAACACTCTTTGAAACCCAGGACGGGACACGCTCAAACCCCCTCATGTCTCGGGGAAGAAGTGTGTCATTCAGGTGAAGGAAAAAACACACAGAAATGTTTGGTTCTTTTTTTTTTTGCAGAGCAAGTGCCCCATCCTTTTCATTATTTATCTTTCCCAGAACACAAATCCTTTTTGACCTGAATTGTGTCGGCAGACGTTACGCTTACACGACACATCTAGTGATTTTATGTTATTAAAACCTGTCTCCATGAGGTTTGGTTCATTGTTCATATTAAAGGGGTTGAATGTGGTCAGTTCTTGTTTTATTCTTGTTATTTACAGCAAATATCGCTTTAAAAATGCCGCAAAATATTGTGTTTTTTCTGCTTTCCTGTGCTGTTGACCGTTATCTATTTATTGATCTTTATTTTCTAATCAGTGTCAACAATATGGTGAAAAGTACCAATACAACTGTACGTAGTAAGTGATAGAAGTAATAAAACAGTAAAAACATAACTAACCTTTTGTGACGGCTGTTGATTCAGGAGATGTCGGTTGTCTTTATATTCTAAAGATCAGGGTTAAATAGATCTTTGAAACGAGTTCTGAATGCTTTTGTATTTTCTCTTCTCTTTGAAAACATCAGTAAGTTTAAAGCTTCAGATACAAAAGGTATCTATGAGTAAAAACATGTTGCAGCCGCTGTTTAACTCTTGCATCATCATCATAAACAACAGAACAATGACTGAAGAATAACAAATACAACTCTCGAACTCTTCTCGCTCCAGCTTGAAGGTGATGCATAATGTTTCCCGTGAATCCAGGCAGCAGTTCTTAACTCCACGGATGTGACATATAACCATATGTATCATACAACGACAAAGAAAAGTATAATTTATCAGTTATTTCATCACAAATCACAGTGTTCACGGCAGAATTTTTCATCTTTTCTTTCACACACAGATGCAGACAGTGTTTTGTTTACTTGTTCTTTTTTATTTTCTTATATTGTGAGACTTATTTTTCTGCTATAGTTTAAACTTGAACGTGGTTTTATACCAATATTTACGATAAAAGGAGAAAATTCAAATATGAGTAAGCGAGTCTGGTAGGTTTAAGAGGCTTCAGTTCCTCATGAGAAAGGACTGTAAGAAACCAAAATGTTCTAAATATAACGCACACTTACGGAGATTGATTTCTTGCAGGTCTTTCTCAGGTGGTAAAACCAGTCCAAACATTCAAACTAACCCTTTCAGAGCTTCATATTGTGTCTGTGATTTTCTGACGTCCCTGAACTACTCCTGCTTCACGTCCACCCCTGGACATTCAGATCATCATCACCTCCGTCTCAACCTCGCTCCAACTTTGCAGCAGTTTTCAGAATCACGCTGGAACGGGGATAAAGTTACACTTCCGTCCGCCATTCTGGACTGAAAGCGGTTGCCAATGGAGCGCCGGAGTTTCGCCTCTTTGCTTCGATACTCTTTGGATTTACTAGGTTTCCGATAGAGAATCCCAGCCGAGTTTGGAGCTTGTCTCACCATTTGCACGGTTTCACTTTTCAGCCGCTCCACTACAGTCATAATATGTGGTTTGTATGTGGTTTGGTAATATTGTGGAACAAGGCCTTGGTCTTCATGAAGTCATTTTGTAAAATATTCATTGAATTTACAGAAAATGTGCTCGATTGTGATACGTATCATTATCTGGATAGAAAAACGACCTATATGTGGAAATGAGATTTTGATCGTACTGCACAACCCTAAACTGTACAGTACAGGGCAGTGATATCCACTTACTTAAAAGATGTCAGATAAAGATGGCCCGGGAACTCAATTACTTTACTGTAACAAGGGTGGAATCAGTCTTCACAGGAAACTACAGAAACAATTTAACTCCAACCGATCCGCGTTTGTGACAGACTAAGATGTCAAAGAGATAAAGTGCCATTAACATCAACAATCAGGCTGTTCTGTTTCATGGTAACCGTCTTGTTCGTGGCAGCAGGGAGGGTCAGTTCACTCCCACACTCATCAAACCGCTCACGTCGAGCCGTAAAACGAGGACAAGCCCGGCTTTTAAGGGGAAAACGCTCTCAGAAATGCTTTGCAATCCATTTAATGTAATGACTATGAAACACACACACACAGTCTTACATGGGGGTAATTCTGCAGGGGTTTAGTATCGCCCAGGGCTACACGAGCCACACTGCAAGCACAGATAGTTTACGACGTGTAATTTTAATAGTTTGAGGCTGTTTATGAGGAGAACTCAGCCAATCACGGCGCACCATTCGACATGCCTTAAAACAGTGGTTCCCAAACTTTTAGAGCTCGAGACCCAAATGGTAATTTTCACGTCATGAATTGCCAGAATGTCTATATTTTTACCGACTCTTCCGCTGTCAGGACACAAACAAACACGGCTGACTTTTTCACTGTCAAAACACTGACACAAGTCTCTCCTTCGTGTCGTTTTCGTCCGACGTCTTTTGCGTCATTTTCGTCTTGTTCCGTTGTTTTGTCCGACCAATTTTTGTATTTCCTCTAAGTTTGGGAACGGCAGCCTTTAAGGTATGGTCATGTTCTGTTAACGAGGTGACCTTGAGTCAACATCAAAGTATCAGTAAGGATTGACCAGTCTTTTTTTATCTCTATCTTTGATCGGCTGCCATCGATCTCAGCTGCCTGTTAAATGAGCAGGGGACACCATTTATTCTGCGGCCTCTTTCATGGGATATAGATCAGTCATCCGGGGTCGGCTCAGATGGCCTCCCAGTGAGATCTGATGGAGGAGATACAGAGGAAAGCAATAAAATGAGGTTGCTTCCCTCTTCTGCTGAGCTGGTTCACACGTTGCCCAAAGCAAATCCTCAAACTTTCAAAAAAAAAAAAAAATGAAGAAAGTCAGAACAATGGTTGTTAAAACGATTTATCTTGAGTTATGATTAAAGAGTCCCTGCACATTTCTAGGTCGAGATTTTTATCCTGAGAATAGCTTTGCTTTGCAGTCCATAAAAACATCCCAATTCATCTTGTTATAACAGTCTGTTCTGATTGGTCAGCTTTCCCAAAATCTACCTAGCAACAGCGCACCTTTCCCGTTAGCGCCGCCCTTCTTCTACGGCTCTAGAGGCTCCATAGACGTGCCAGAATTGTACTTATTTGTGTCAGTCTTCACCTTTATGAACTAAAGATGAAAGTCACGTGTTCGGTTAGACGTAAGTAGACCAGGTCCTTTTCACCTTGTGTGATCAGCGCGAAGCAAACGTCGGACGTTGGGTCAATGCTGAGGTTAACAAAGCATGACTTGGTAGCAGATGGCAGCCTCTTTTGTTTTTGTTGAGGTCATGTTCATTTATTTTTTGCTGAGACAGGCACCAGAAAAACACATTTTGATCTTTTTGGAGGGTTCTAATTTTTATTTCCTGGTAGTTTTATCACTTTTTTTAATCCAAGTTCTTGTTGGAATTCCTTCATTTATTCTTTAGGTTGTATTGTTTTTGCTGATCTGCTTTTCTATTGTTTTCTTCATCACTGTTTCTTGGATGGATTGTAAATGATGCCTCTTCCTCACTATGGTCCCAGATTAAATAAAAGCTGAACGAATCCATGAATCAACTACTTTCAAAATCTCTTTATATCCGTTTCACGGTGGATATGGCACCAGCCTTTTTTGTAAGGATTTTATTCCATTTCTCTCAATTACATTATTAAGAAGGGGATATCTTTAGCAGAGGTCAAAGGGTTAATTGATTTGGCTGATTAATGTGTGGAGGATGTTTAATAAACTAGAGGTGTTGGCAGAACCTGGCTCCGCACTCACATATTCATAGAACTGGAATTGCATCCGGTAAATAGACCTACTCTTTTTTGCTTGGAGGCTTCACACACAAGATAATTTATGCCTCAGTGAAATTATATAACAGCTTTATTCATAAATTGTGAACATGATAAGGTTGTCAGAGTGGCGTTATTAAAGGTTCTGTGTGGAAGTTTCGTGCATGCTCGTGTGCATGCGTTGGACTGCAGTTACATTCACAATAACAGCCACAGTAATCTGATTTCTATGTAGAGGTTTCGGGTCAGTTTTTCTCCCAAGTTCTTCATTGTTTCTCTTCTGCTCATCTACAGCT
Source organism: Coranthus polyacanthus (assembly GCA_037367275.1). Taxonomy (NCBI): domain Eukaryota; kingdom Metazoa; phylum Chordata; class Actinopteri; order Kurtiformes; family Apogonidae; genus Coranthus; species Coranthus polyacanthus. Next base: position 22,142,229 of record JAPQRN010000022.1, on the reverse strand, counting down.
GCAAAAGTGTTTAGCATCAGCTAGTGATAGCTTAGAAATGCAGACAGCTAACATCAAGCACTGACCAGATTCCCACACAAACTTCATCTAAGTACTCAAGCACGTTTGAATCTTCCATATCCCTTCAATGCATTACACTGAATTGCTGTTGTGCTGAAAGGATGGCGTCTCGGTTTTACTAGCAAGCACATCATTCGGCCGTATTTCTTTAAGGTAGGCAGGTAATTACCTGCTTCAAACTATCATATATCAGCCTTTAAAAATCTAACCTTTCATAGTCTGTATTCAGCCTTTTTTTAACAGTGTCATGTCTTTAAATGAAGGAAAAGGAACAGCAAACCTTCCCTGCATCATGCGATGTCAATATCTCTGTGTGTAGTGAAGCATGTGTGTACAAAACGTGAAGGTATTCGTCAAAGTCAGCAGCAGACGTGTGAACATGGCCGTGTGTGTGTCTGCACTGAGCTGATAGTGCTCTCAGCTTGAGCCCGCGACAAAACTGCAGGAACAGCTTTTAAACTTTGATTCAGACGAAACGAGTCCACTATTATCTAAAACCCAGAAGCGTGCTTTGCCACTCACACTCCCTCATCGCATCCTGCCAATCGACGGGTCGAACTTTTCAAAGAGGCTCCCCGCAAAGACGTGCTTTTTCCTCTTCCCCTCAACCGGCTCTTTTTTCTCTCTGCTTTCCAGTCCACTGGAATTAGAGAGAAAACTGATCTTCAAAGTCGTTTCTGTTCTTTAAATGGTTTGAAAATGGTAGCAAAACAGCAGCAGGTGAGGCTCGACCTGACTGGAGGTATCTGCACAGAGAGCGTCAGCAGCGCTGCGAGGCTGACAGACCAAACCATGTGAGTTCACAAAGTCAGCTTGGCTGAAATATTCAGGAAAGGAGGAGGTTTCATTTCAAATTAACAGCCATGCTTTGCAGAAATTCCACTGTGGGTTTTTAAAGAGTTTCATGGTCTGTGGATCATGAAAGTTTCTCAGCCTATTAAAGATCTCATAAAGCTTGTAACTTAAATTGCTTAGTTTGCACATGAAATGATGCAGCGCCTCATGCTTGGATAGGAACTTTGTGTTTTGCATTGATGAGCAACTTTTTACTGCAGGCTCCCTGTTGCAGGCTGATATTTTTTTATGTTTTCATTTGCTTTCTGGTAGATTAGAAAATCAAATTTCATTACTAAATAAAATGTTTTAACCGTATTTTCAGTGCTGCATCTCAAAGAAAACATTAAAGACGGGTGATGGTTTTTATCCGCAATAACTATCCGTGCCCGGGAATCCACGGGTGGTCTCAACACTCTCCCCGGCGGTCCGCAGAGCCTCATTAACTGGCATGAGCCAGAAATGCAGTGTATTTTGGTTCACGTGCAAAAAACAGGAGGATTGTTAGTGAGGCGGGATCACAGCAAGGTCACCATCAAGTCTGGTTCCTGTTGAGTCCGTGTACCTGACGGAGGCGAAATTCACAAACAGAGAAATGAAAGAGGAGAGGGAAAAAAATATGATGAAGCAGGGTTGACAGGCCAGGTCGGCTTCTGCGTCAGCGGTCAGATAATTGGGCTCTCAGCATGAAAATAATACGGCTGGGATCAGGTACCGCTGTGTCTTGGTCACAATCGGTCCTACCTGGGGTTTTTCCAAGCAATGGGCTGTACAGTATTTTGAAGTGTGATATTCTTCATCTGATATGTTAGACCCATAAAGCAAAGGCAAAAGTTAAATTACATTCTTTACAAAAGGTGTTTAGAGAAACCTTGTCAGAGACCTTTTCCAAAGCAGCCATTTTAACCTGTAATAGCAGATAATACTGGTATCATTAAAGTGGCTGCATCTAATTTCTATTTGTATCGGTTTCAGGCCCTTAATCAGCGTATCTGTGCTTTGACTGTTTTTAGGCAACATGTCTGCTTTGAAAAAGAAATTTAAAAACCAATACACGTTACTAAGGATTTTCTGGTAGCTTTAAATTACAGCTCTGTAATAACATGGGGTAATAGTTGAGTAATAATGTAGTAATACCATGTAATTACCAAAGTAATAAATTCAGAATTTCACAAGTTGAAATCAACATGAACGTTTGACAAACACTTGGTTTGTAGATGCAAGGTTAATGCGTTTTTGCTGTTAAAATTAAAACACTAGTGTTTAAGCAACATTTTGGAAATAATCTCAGAAGGTTCTAACACACTTGAAACACATATCACAGGACGAGGGCGCTGATAATGGAGATGATTGCAAAATTGCAAGTTGCTCAAATCGCAGCTCGTCTGCTGTGAATGTAATCAGTAGTATCGTTATAAAATGCAGAATTTAACTGCGAAACAGCTGTTAACAGAGACGACAAGGACGGAATTTCCTGTAATTCTGCATCATGTTGAAAGACCAGCTGGTCGTCAGGGGCAACGTCTTGTTTTCTTCTGGAAAAGGTCACGTGAAAGGGCTTCGAAGAAGCAGGGAAGGATACGTAAGAACCAATCAGGCAGCGAATTGTGGCGTCGGAGGAGGAGAGGGAAAAATACAGGCCAGGACGGCTTCTGAAAATATTACGGCTTCAGAAGTTGGAGGTTAAAACGGCAGAGTAGTGTGAACACTAGGTGTAAACACAGCAAAAGTTATTCATTTTGAAATATGCATTTTTATTAGAGGTACTTGAAGTAAATGTGAGCGAAAACAGACATGAATACGAAGCTTCAGGAGCCAAGATCATGGGGGGAAAAATGTCAGAATTTCCTTCCTTCTGCAACGCTCTCATTTCGGTCCAAAACAAAAGACTAAATATAGATGAACCTCACGACGGTTCATCTGAACAGTGATCAGTAATTACAGCTTTCAATCACACATTTAACCCCTTCCTGCCTGAAAACACCTGTGATTAGACAAAGTCTGCGTCAGGGGCTACATTTTCAGTCAGACCACATGAAATGCAATATGCTGAAAGGAATTTTACAGAAAATTAAACACATTAATTCAAGTATATAAAATGCCTGAATTCTAAACCGTATACACTTTTATATGACCATTTTTCCTGAAAGTTGTGTTTGATGCTTAAATTTAAATGCTGCTTATTGTTAAATTTTTTCTCTTTTTTTTCTTCCTCTTTGGCTGCTAATTTGAATCCAATTCAACAAAACCACAAGACTTCAGTGTGGATTTAGGCTGCTATTCAGGAATAACAGACCTCAGCGTGCGCTCACTTTGGCAATCAACACAACAAAGCTGTGCAGTAATTTGTTCTAATTTTGAGCTGTCAGTCATTTTTGAAGAAAACCGGGCTTACCCTATCTGGAGCACTTGGTAATCAGCTCGTCTCAAACGCACACATAAATCCCGCTGAACTGAGGCGTCACTTTGAAACACCTTCAGGCAGCTGTGAGCGACTTGATGAAAAAGCAACAGTCGCACATGTTACTCAATGATACAGTGCAGTGGTCTTATGGGAGGTCTTCCACTGTAATATGAATAGCTGTGACCTTTCACAGAAGCCCTGGCACTAAATCAGTGTCTGCGCTCTGTGTTTCTATATAAGCTAAGATAAAGTGGACAGCTCTGCCTCGGGATCTGCCTCAGCTGCTCCTCCAGACCTCACTCATTAATTGCCGGGGCAGTGGACAGCCGCCTCCAATCAACACGTTCAACTAATTGAAAACATGACATTTTGTGACAAAAAAACAAGGGTTTTGTCATTATACAGAGATGTCAAGGATGCACAAGGTCTTTACTAGAGTAAAAGTACAGATACTTGGGTGAAAAAAAAACAAGTGTTGTGAAAGCGGAGGCACCGATTCAACGTCTGTACTGCAGTAAAAGTGAAATGTACTGGAAATATATACGTAAAAAGCATCCCTTTGACTCTTCGTCTGGGTTCTGGGTCTCAAAACATGAACAAATCAAGACTATGTCGTAGAACACCACGAGAGAATAGTGGAAAAAATCTACGTGCTTTGTAATTTGGGTTCATTTAGGCCTGTTATTATTCTTTTTTAATATCACGTCAGATCAGAGGGTTCATATACCTAAAGAAACAGATTTACAATACAACACAACATCAGATGACATCAACATTTTTGCCAACACGTAATTATGTTAATTAACAAAAAAAAATAAAAAATGAATAAAACATAATGTAGGCAGCTTTACATTTATAACAAAATCTATTTGCAGTTGAAATTTAGTCAAATATGAGCATCACTTCTGATCACTTATAGCCTCCTGTTTCTTCCAAACACATGTCCAACGGTAACATTTTCTTCTGCCAGTTGAGTTGGACCAGGAGGAGCTGGGAAGCGTCATGAGGCAGAGGAACCGCCGTCTGAACTTCCCCACGACCCGACCTCAGATCGGCATCAGAAAACAGAGACCGTGGAGAACGACTGCACGACACTTTACCTCCATCGTCTCGAGGGTTAAGGCAGAAACCTGAAACCCAGACTAAAAATAAAACTCTATCTGCATGGCTATGTCACACTTGAGATAAGTGAGACATTAAAGGTAATCTGTTCCATATGTACATCAGCTCTTCAGAGTTTCAGATGTAGAATTCAAAAAGAAATTTTACAGAATGTACTGTATGCATTAGTGAGCATGTGTGCAGCCAATCAACATTGACAGATATAAATATATTAGCGGTATTCCGAATGATTTTCATATGTCCAGGGGAGCGGGGTTTATTATTCATATGGCTCCTACTGAATTGGAAACGGTACTTGTTTAAATACCCTCCACTGAGCATCAGGCTAAGTACAGATCAATCTGGAAAAGAAATCTCTTGTAAAGTGCAACGTTCACTTAATGACTTCATTGTTCAGCAAGGCCAGTCAACTTGAAACCCACTGCAGGACAAAGCAATGTAATTTCAGCTCGCGATTACAGGCAAATTTTAAGTTAGGCCTTCATTACAAGTACTTAGCCCTGATGGCCATCTTCAATGGAGTCTTAAAAACAGCCGTAATGCTACCGTTGGAGCTCACGCTGCTACGCTGTCGCACAAGAGCACTCGAAAAGGGAATATCTGGGCTGCCTTACACACAGAAATTGGCCTGTTTGCAGTGTACTCCACCTGAAATTAGGCCAGAAACTCATGCATTTTTCTCAGCTGGGAGCAGCTGAAGAGCCGTGCTTCGGGACCATTTTAAGTAACCGCACTGCAAGCGATATTTGCCGTGTTTTAGCAGCCATTTGAACTGCCTTTTTGCATCACAGATGGAGATACTGGAGTGTTCTCCCCACTGCTGTCAAGGCCACTTTAAAGCTGGTGAAGTTCGCAGATCATGTATAAAAAACAAACATTTGATGATCTGTCCTCAGAGAGACTCCTTTCAATTATTTTGGCAGCGTTTGAAGAGGGAAGATGCCATGCTGTCTAGTCTTTCTCTGCGCTTAGAGATTGTTCTCACACTGTGTTGCTACACAGCCACCATGGTGCATTTGAATTTCAAAGTTTGCTCTTCCCAAGGAAAGTTTCCAGAGTGACTTTGACAAAAAAAAGCAGTGAAAAGGTATCTTTTTTTTATTATTCACTCCATCAAATCTCAAGAGACATTGTTTGTCAGTGCCAATTTAGACCGAGGCCCCTCACATATGGTGCTTTAAAGCAACAGAAAGTGATTTAACTGATCTACAATCGCAGGGAAAAGGCTTGACTCTTCCTCACTGTTATAATACACCAGCTACTACAATCACTGGTTTAAAAACAGCTTATACATCGCATGTGTTTGTTTAATTCAATAATTAACTTGCTTTAATCGACAGCACATTGAAACGTCGTCATTATTTTTTATGTTGAGTCTTTCAGTTTGTTTTTTGATTTCTGTTTAGCGTTTTACAAGTGCATAAGTAGTTGTAGTTTCTAATTTCTATGTTGAAGAGCTGAGTTTTTATTTAGTTTTAGTTTGTAAGGCCTTTTAAAGAAAGCCTTGACTTGATGTTGAAGGCGACTGTGAACCATTAACGTTTCTCAACCCACAGCAGTAATTAACACCTGGAGCTAAACCAACAGTGAAACTTTATTAAATAGTCTGAAACGAAGCTGAGTTTACCTTAAGTCCATTTCCTTTACGTTCTTGTTGCATTATTCATTGTGTTTTTAACTGATGTCTGTATTTATTTATCAGTCAGTGTCAAAATAAAATATTTATCTATGATAATCATCAGAGATTTGGCTGCAGGTTTGAAAAATATAAAAAACTCCAACTGAAACCACAGCTATAAAACATTTCATAGTTAATAAACCAGAAATGTTCCCAGAGCATCTGGCTGTTCATAACAGTGTGTTTTAGTAACAGAGGAGGTGGTTTGGACATAAAGTGTTCACATTTGAAACTAACCAGTGTCGATGAATATAAACATGCATTTCACTTGAAGGTCTTTAATAAGAATGTTGTGTAAAAAGTAGCTGACGATGGAATGGTTGCAAAACTGGTGATCGTGGGCAAAATCTCCCAATATGTTACTCTGAGCAAAAGACCTAAACCCAGTTCACATGGGACTGTGATTTGTAATAATTGCGGAGGTGATCTTAACCCTGCGTGAATCTGCCATGTTTGTGGAAACAGATCCAACACGGGTCCTGTGATGACATTAGTCCCGTGTTTGTTTCCTCCGTGCGTTTATTCTCCAGGTCAAGAACTATGGAGGCTGCGCTGGTCATTATAAATGAAAGTTTTAATTCAGGAGCCTCATGTCACAGTATAGTACGGATATTCACTGAAAGAACAAACTTTGCTTCAGAAGAGCGAAATCTCTAAATATGATGAGATGGACGACATACATGGAAGCTACAGTGAAGAACATTTTTCTATCTTTCAACAGGTTAGTTAGTGGTACAGTCAAGTGGTAGATTATTAATATGTGTGAATACGGCGTACCAAACCCCGACGGTCGGGGGTTCATTTCTAAAAACCCAACACACGTACAAAGGAGTGAACTGTTCCATTTCACCAGCTCACAATTCAAAATAGAACAGAACAGGCCATTGTGAATTATTTTCAAATAGTTCAAATCAACTCTTCTCAGAAAAGACATGATTGACTCTTCTGTCCTCGCTCGTATCTTCTCTTTGCTGAAGTAACTTCTTTAAACATTACTTAGTTTAAAAAATATTTTATAGATCCCTAGACTTTAATAGCTCATATGTGCTTCAGCAGAATTTCTGCTCTTGTTACATTAAAAATGCATCACACATATGTTTTGGGCTGATTTTAGAAATACTGAAGCAGACCGAAGGCAACAACCGATTAAAGTATTCGTCAAATCTATAAGAAGGGAACGAATCCCCTCCACCTTCCCCAAAACCTACACCTATGCTCGTACCTACACGTTAGCACTGCTTTTTTAAAAACTGAGACTTTCCCTTGTGTTTGAATACATCCAGATGCTGTAACAACTCATTTCCCTCCAGGGATTATTACAGTCAACTAACAAGTTCTTTAAATGTTGATCTTTGAAGGTAAAAATAAAGAAATAAATAAAATAAGACATCTTGTCTCTTAAAATTCTGCAAAGCTTGGCATAAATATTCAAGAGGACTTCAAAAGCTTTAAATTCCAAGAGCAGATTTAGTGTACTATGTTCAATAAACTGCTACTGAACCTAAGCTCCGACCTGGCAACATCAAAGGCACGGTGTGTGGAAAGTCAGGTGGCTAAGTAAAGGGCGGATACGCACCGCTGACTAGGTGCAACATTTGCCGTAATTGTGAAAATAGCCCTGCATCCTCGCGCCGAGCAGCTCCATTGGTTTTCCATTTATTCATCTCTCTGTTCTCTGAAATTCAGCAACAAGAAACCGCTCCCAGAATCGCTGGCTCCGCTGGGAGCAGCTGTGCTCTGAAGAACCGATGTTCCAGATGTAAACAGGAGGCTGGTGTGGATGTGGGCTTGTTGTCGGCGCATGCTCGCGTGTTTTTTGGCCCTGGCTTCATCTGTCTTGCTCTTCGTGTTAAGGGCAATGACTCATGCAACGGCGAGGGCCAAGAGACAAACCAGGCGCAAACCGGAGACCACCTGCCGGGCTTGAGAGCAGGGCGAAGGGAAGCGGCTCCCTCTGACATCCATCTCAGCTCTGATTCATTATCGTCTTTATATGAGCAAAAGGTTGCCGTCTGTGGATTCTGTGGAAAGAGCGTGATGCATTTGTCTGCCTACTATCCCCCCAAGGCTCGACAACCCTTCCCTCCCTCGCTGCCAACTCTAAGCACTGTTATTTAGAGTGATGCATTTCCCTCTGCCTTTCTGCTGGAGTGGACTCTCCATCACCTACACAAACAGGCACGCACACACACAGTAACTACAAAATACTCGTGCCCGGACTCATGCAAACACAAAACTACACACACACAGGTTTCTGCCACTAGTGCCGGCTGCAGGAATTGGAG
>JAPQRN010000022.1:22113042-22124450 GCA_037367275.1 Coranthus polyacanthus | reverse complement strand
GAATTTTGTTCTTTTATTTACATAAATAAACACTTTCCACCATAAACTGAAACACAAAAGGCACAAACTGCATAAAAGTGTCAAAAGTGGTTCCAAGTTCAACCAAAACCTACACTTATGATCGACAACGTGACAAACGGTCAAGACGAATATACGAAAATACCCGCATGTGAATATTTCTCATACTGGTGGCGAAGTGAATTTGAGACAATGGCAGCACTTGTTCAATAAAAGGTCCAAATAGTTCAGAAAGTGATGGATTCAGCATCACGTGGAGCTCTCAAAGCTCCAAGAGATGTGTTGGATGATGTTTGTTTTATACGTTCGTTCCTCTGCTCTTAAACCACCGTATGCCGTGGATCACTCTGCCCTAAGATTCATTACTGTCGTCAATATTCATCATCATGATCTGTGGCCCGTCCTCTCTGCAAGTGACAGACACTGGATTTTATTTATTTCTTTTTTCGTAACACACTTGCTGATCTTTTACACACTTATGTCACCCTGTTACTTTATGTTAAAACCAACAGCAGAACTGCAGAAAAGACTGCTTCATCTTTACCCCCGGGCAGTTTACATTTTTAATTTCAACACATTTGACTTCGAGCTGTTTGTCGTATATTTTAATTTTTTTAAAATTATTCTCAACGGTTGATATTATTTTATTCAATTTCCTTCTTTTGTTTTTATCACAAAAGTTTCTTGTTGTCTTTCCTGTTGTTCTCTGCAGGCCTCTGCCTCGACATACTCAAAGATTAAAATTTAAAACCATTACTGTTCAGGTTCTGAGTGAAAGTACTCATGGCTAAAACAGCAGATGGTATAAATATGTTGACAACATACCCCCAGTGTATAAAGGCCTTAGTGCTCTGTGTAATTTATGAATATTGATTTAAGTCCTTTGATTTTTAAGGAATTTTCCTGGCCCCAAAGCATATTATATTATCAGATAACAAGATTGAAGTTGTAAAATGCCAGTTTGCCTTTATATCATCAGGGCAAGTGAACACTAAAAGGCACCTCACATTACTGTCTATAATATGTTTCTGTCTTCCATCTAAATGAGTGCACATAATAACTGGCATCTACTGCAGCTGAAGAGCCACTTCTAAATATCAGGGCTCTGAAGTCCTCTAGAGCTCATTTGTTGTTCCCATGGGCTTCAGGGTCATCAGACCACGAAGAGCAAGAAGAGGATGAATATGCAGAGAGCTGCCAAGCTCCTTTATTCTACTTTCATGGCTCTTTGTACCAAAAATAGAGCTGTCACACTTCTATTTTCACATCCTTTCAAACAGAGCAACATGTTGAAATGGAAAAAAAAGCAGCCTAAAGATGAATATGACAGTTCTTCCTGGTGATTACGACCAGCAGATGAGCTGCAATGTGCAGGAATATGATTAAAACCAATGCAAGTAACCAGGGTCAGAAGTCGTTTCACTTGGCAACTGAATATTCATCAATTTCACCCTTAAACCGTGCGATGATTAATTGAACCTCCAGTGTGATTAAAATATGAATGAGTTCTTTTCAAAGACTAAACTCTCAGGGATCCAAACTGAGGGCTTCATGTTTAATGCATGAACCACTTATTGGTTTATCTTAGCGAGACCACTTCCAGGTATCCTCTCCTCACCACCTTCTTCACGAACGCCAGGTTTAGTTCCAAACAGATGCAGATGCAGACTTTATTTCAGATGTCAATGAAGGGGCATTGTTTCACTAAAAGGTTCAAACTTCCACTTGTTTCCATGTTCATGTCTCTTTAAAGTTAAAAAAAAATGGAGTCAGGATGCTAATGAGGGAAACAGTGCAGCAAGTGCCATTTTTGTGAAAGCACAGATACTCCTTCATTGCCCTGGGCGTTGTGTCTCGGCCCAGTTGTTCAGCCAACCAACCTGTGGTTCTGACCCACTTTCTGGCCTCATCCGTCACACTGAGAGTCCTGGAGACTCTGATTCATTTTCCATGAATCCCATTTATTCCTCCCAGGCCGTTATGTCATCATTACAGACTTACCTGCTCCATCGTGCTGGAAGCAGGCATGCCGCATTTGAATATTTCATTATAGCATGATAATACTTTAAATATGCCACAGGATATGATTTATACAGGTCACGGACGACGTTCACACTTTTCTGTGCCTGGCTGTAATTGCCGCAGGTTGTGATCAGTGATCTGACATATGAAAGTATCTTTATATGATGAATTATCAGCAGTTACAAAAGGGTACATTCATCGTACAGAGAATTAGAAAAGCGTTTTCATCACGCAGTAAAATGTTCTTTTGTCACAGACATTTACAGCCATTCTTAAAGGTTCAGTGGATACGATTTGGACAGATTTAAGTGAAGAAATGGAATGGGTTTTTGTTACCTTGGGAGCAGGTCCACTCCATGACATCCACGTTTCTAGAGAATGAACTTCTTCTCCATCTTCTTCTTTTTTCAGTTTTACGGTGAAAGGCATCCAGCGTTAAGGTGTTACCATCATCTACAATGTTTAATGTGTTGAGTTATTATCCCCTCACCTAAGAAGCTCAGAACAAACCAAACACTGGCTCAAACGAGGGACTTTCCTTTTCATGTTTTTAGCAGCCACCGTAGAGGAAGGTGAGGTGAGGGGTATTCAGTTGATTGCAATCTGCAACTTCACCACTTGATGCCGCTAAATCACACATTAAACCTTTAAGAGATTTGAAATCTTCTGCGACCAAATCTTTAATCACAGCCCTGATTAACTCACCAGACTAAGATCAAGTATCTCCATAGGCCTAGAAATATGTAGATTTTTTATTTCATAACCAGAATAATTCTATTTCAGTTCCTGAAAATTCTAAACGTTTTATTTATTCATTGTAAATAACCTTTCAGGGACCTCTGGCAAGGGCTTAATGCGGCCCACTCTTAAAAAGCCCGACCTCGACAGAAAAAATGACAATACTGGTCCATTTCATAAGGGGCTGAAAACAGCCAGTGTTTACGTAAGTCTTGAAAAACTATGAATAAGTGACTGTTAAAATAAGTAATGTGATTAATAAGGATAAACCTTGGAAGGAGGAGGTTGAGGATGGATATGGAGGAAAAACAAACTGAGCGTAAACACAGGAGACCAGTGTTCATGTCCAAACAAAGGTGGAGCTGTTTTTGTGACGTTCGTCATATACTGTAAGTTTCACTTTTTGGATCTTCCCTCGACGTTGGCACAGGGTAAATTCAACAGATATGTAGTATTTCTTAACATTATCTATGTTATTTTGTGTCCACACAAATGTATGCTTAAGTCATTTTAAGAGTGATAACAAATCAACTTAATCTGTCATTTGAGGACGTGTTGATAATGTCAGTGTTTACGAACCAGAAATTCAGCTGTTTCTTTCAGAAATGATGTTCATATGTGATTATTCAACAATATTTATGGTTAGGATTAGACACTGACAGATGCTAGACTAAAAAGTCCACAGAGATGTGATTAAAAATGTATTTGGTAATATTTAAACCAAACCACAGTCTTTTCCTAACAATAAACAAAGCACTTGTTGCCTAAACCTAAAACCTTCAGGGTCCTGGAGTTTGTATACCCACCATCCACTCCAGGCAAAAAGTAGAAGGTCCTGCTGAGATGATATGTAATTGTGGGTTGCAGTAATTTACAACGGCAACATTCTCTTCTGGCAACTGGGTTGGAGTTTGTGAGGAAGAAGTAGGAACTGGTCTTGTGTTAATTTTTCTCCCTCTCCAAATTGATTAGGGGATCAGGGGGCTAATTTGGCCCTTAAGGAGCTACACTTAGACAGAGACTCCCCGGCAGCCGCAGAAGAAGTCATCCATGAACCACACATCACCCAGCGGTTAGCCAGCCCGTCCCCTCGGCCCATACATGTCAGCAGCAGCCTGCTGTGAGAAGAAATGGTCCTACAAGTAATTGAATGCACTTTATATCCTAAGAGGCCAAACAGAAAAAGAGCAACACGTGACAAATGAGAGACGTTAATGAGCTAAAACCAATTAAATGTTGGGTTCTGCTGGTTTGACAGTGGATTTACTTGCTGTACAACACGTAGCCTTGTCTCACACTTTGCACATTTGCTTTTAAGGAACACAGGGTCTCCGTCTCTAACAGACACTGTAGATACGCAGGGTTTTCATGAAGCCGTAATTCTTACATCTTACATTCCTTAAATGCTGCACTTGAGTGGAAAGGATATAATAAACATGTTTTAGACGTATTCTCAGTCTGCTTTAGTTGAGCTTATTTGTTGTTTTCAGCATAAACATCTCAAACAGACAAACCAACAATAATGCAAGCAAATTTATACAACTGAAAAGGTGTAGGTTGAAGCCTCAACTGACTACGCCTACACTTTTTACATTCATTATTTTATGCAGATCCCTTTAGATTTATACGTGGAAAACAAAGGTTCATATACACAATACAGTTCACACTCAGGTTTACATTTGTTGATCGTCTTATTTATTTCTTTACAATTTTTCTTTTTCAAAATTGTTCCACAAATTAACTCTTTTAACTCACGTACATCTTCGTTTTGCATTTGTTCTAATTTTTGCTTTTGTAAACATGCAAATTCGTCTTAATTCACACTCACTCACATTAATCAACAGAAACCACCTCTGGAAACAGTCTGGAAGTGTTTTATTTTTTACTTTATATTTTTTATTTGTGCAGCTTTAAAGTCCATCAAATCTCTAAATGTGAACTGGTTCGTGATAGTCAGGTCTGTTTTCAACTCATTTGGCCGTCGTCTGTGGTATAAAATCAATGGATTTGTTTCCTCAAACCTCCACACAGTCACTAATGTATGGAACTATTAAGCAACGGTAAGGTTGACCGTGAGCCATCATGAGCTAATACACGCTGTCAAATCTGAAAGATTTTCATACAAATAAAAGCAGGTTATGGGCACTTTTGTGTTTAAAATATGTTCTTAAATGATCTTCATGAGAGATAAAAGAGCTTTTGATTGACAAACGTACTAATTCGTCTCATTTCTCCTTTTGAACTTTTCATTTCTTGGATCACTGTTACTTTCTGTATTATTTTTTGAATTACTACTTCGCCTGCAGCATTAGATTTGCATAAGACTGCGTTCATTCAGTGCATCCTCTAAAAGCTCCACACGCGGCAACAGAATCCGTTGTTTCCTTTTCCTTTTCCTTTTCCTTTTGTCTGGCTGATCATCATGACAACAATGTCCGAGTCGATAATCTCTCCTGCTCATTACCTTTCCCGAGTTACGTCCACAATTTGTTGACTTTTAAGCAAATGATCCAAAGAAGTGAAGCCCTGAGAGAGTCACAAATAAAACGAGAGCCAGCGAAGGTCTACTGGTCTTGCTCAAGGACACTTCAACATGACAAATGGCTGCTAATGGATGGATTATTGGTTTTTGTGGGAACCAAACCTGAAACATTTCGGTTACTGTGGGACCTGGTCTGGCCGATGTTATATACAAGTGAAAATTAAACAGTCTTTTTCCCCCTAATCAAAGTATCAGATGATTAAAAGGAGCCATTCCCTATTGATTTCCTGTTGGAAGCACTTGGAGACATGTTTTGTTTATTGCTATTCTGCAAATCAGTGGAGCACAGCGGGAAGAGAGAGCAATTACAAATGCAAATTCCCAATAAGTGCCTGGAAGGTATGTTGAAAGGTCCTCTGAAGGAAATAATTACAGCCTGGCTTGATTACATTTAAAGGGAGATGAAGAGAAATATTGCTGAATTATTCAAGCAAACAAAAAACAGCCTGCAAGCATGTGAGGAGCTTGAATTAGTATCTATCTGATGAGATGCTTGGTCTGTCTTCACCCAAAAGCCTGGCATCACAGGGGACCAAATAAAAATCCCGTTTAGTTTGCTCGCCTCGAGCATTGACAGTGATTTCTCTCAAAACATTTGCAATTCCTCATCAAAATCCTATTTCCACTTCATGAAAATTATCTCTTTTTTTCCACTTAATGAAGCTCAGAATGGAGATTGTTGAGGCCAGCGAGCCACATTATACGTTTTTTATTAGCAGCCTCTCTGGCATTAGCTGAGATTAATGTGGAGTGGAGTCGTTGATTAAACGGCACTCTAACTGGTCACGTGTCACCATCAACCTTCGCAACGATCTCTTCAGCGATGGAATTAACTGAGTCGGATGAGACTCGGAAACAACTGCTGCTTTTTTGTCACATCGAAGAAAATTTTCATAACTTTCACCACATTAAAAAGGACATAACACCGGACCAAACACTTTTCAAACCTGAAAGTCTGAACCAAGGCTCATGATTTTGTTAAACTGCTAGTTTTAGTTTCACTGTTGGCCGTATAAAAGAAGTGGACGTAGCTACTACGACAACACCCACTGGGTTTTGGTCTACCGTTCTGAAGACTGTGGTCGTCACCGTCTCGGCTTTTTGGATCCAAAACTTGCCATATTTGGACAGAAGGGTGGAGCTGGAGAAGCCGAGGACTGACGGATGAGCTAATGCTACTGCTAACATGGTAAATCAACACAGCTGCAGTAGAACTATCTGCCAGGATCAAATATGTCTTATTCAATAAACAAACGCTGCCAAAGGCCGCACTCCAGACATCAAAGCCTTCTATTCGCCCCAAAGTCTTTTGAAGAATAACTTACAAAAGGACCTTACCCTACTTATATGAGGGTCCAAAGAAAGCGAATGAGACCAGAATGACTCCTGGAAAAAGTGACTGGCTAAGTTTAGTGGAAGTGGAAGATTATTGTTGCTTTTCCACTGACGCTGTACCAGCTCAACACACCTCGACACAGCATGGCATTTTTTGCATTTCCATTGTGTGAGAGCAGGGACCACCAGGTATTACCAAATACTGTTTTTAGTTTCACATTTTCTGAGATTCCAAGCAGCTAAAGCAATAACTAAACGTGATGTAAAATCATGAAGATCACAGATAGGTCAATGCATAATTGTCACTGCATACAGTAGAAGTTTCTCCTCCACCATTGTTGCATCACTCATAGTTGTGGTCACATTGAAGACGACATCATAATATATTTATGTTGCGTCGCTATAACGACCAGCCCCGCTGAGGGGCTACTGTACCTACAGTGGAAATGCAATGTGCTAGTGCCAAAACCGAGTCAAGTGGCTGTCAGTGGTATTACACTTCAAGATAGTTCTGCTTTGGCTTCAATTTCAAGCCAAGAACTCCTTCTTCCAGGTCTTTTTTGGAAGACAGCCTCTTGTAAATGATCTGAGAGTCCGATCAAAGTACAAAACAAACTGCCGCATGGTTTAATTTGATCTGGACCAAGACCACCTCTTTTCATATGACTGTGCTTTAGCAGGTCGGTCTGGACTGGTTTCACACATGCTAACCCCAGGTTTGGATCAGTCTGAAAGTCCAAAACAAAAAGCCAAGCACCTCCATAAGTGTTGATTTTGAATGTTTTGAAAGGATGAAGCGTTCAAAATATTCCTTTTAGAGTCTTTCAAACCTTTTAAACCATTTCAGCTTTAAAACAATCCCGAAAAAGAACTACTGTAATAGAAAAGAAGTTGAGGTGACACAGCATCCCTAGGCCCTTGTTGAAAACATGCTGCAGGGCAGACAGAAAAGCTGCTGTGTTACTTCAACTGCTGAGTGCGAGGGAACATCAGCATTGTACACGTCCTCCTCCCAAATCAGCTTTGTTATGAAAGAATGACGAAGCAGCGTAGATGGGCAGCTGTAACCCCCCAGCAGGAATCATTTCAGGCTCGGTAAGCAGTTGTCTGAATGAGCAATATAACAGGTTCAGATGGGACGCTGCGAGGAGAGGGGAGTTTAGCGGTTGGGGTGGTGAAGATGCATGCAATGTAAAAACAGAAGCTCAGGGGGTTGATGGGCTGGTGTTGATGTTAAGACATGATGGGTGATGAAAGCAGGGCGGCTTGTAAGCACTTTTTGATCCTTGGCAAGGCTGTGTCAGATCAAGGAGGGGGGGATGCTCTTGATAAGCGTATGATATGAAGGAATTGACGTGAGTGTTTTCCTTAAAGGTCTAGTGTGTAAGATTTAGGGGGATTTAGAAGGATCTAATTGCAGATATTGAATATAATATTCATAATTATGTTTGAATTAGTGTGTGATCACATGAGAACTGTTTTTGTTGTCTGAGAACCTTACAGTAGCTCTGAATGGACTTTTTCTTCTTCTTTTTCATATATTATCGTGGGTCGTATCCAATCCGGTTCTTACTCCGCAGTCGTCACTTGCAGCCACTTGATCATGATCCTTCAGCATCTGTTTTCAATATAGAACCAATTTTCAATGCTCGGGATACTTGATAGAAGTCAGTGTACATCCTTAGATGTTGGAAATTGACGACATGGGCCAGGCGACGTCATTAAGAAGCAAAACCTCTAGTAGGAGGTGGTTGAGGTGGAACACTAACGTTTGTGGACTCAGGAGATCAGGATCCATGTTCCGTTTACTCTCTTTGTCTTTCTCATTTTATCCCTTCCCCGACCCATTTCGTAATCCTCACCAAGTTATTTCTGTGTCTAAACCATAATCATGGTATTGTCTAGACGTCTTTTGGTCTAGCCTGTGTGTTGAAAATGATGTCTAGAGGTACCTTATGCTTCCAAATGTGACGCGCTGG
The DNA here is from genome assembly GCA_037367275.1 of Coranthus polyacanthus. Classification (NCBI taxonomy): domain Eukaryota; kingdom Metazoa; phylum Chordata; class Actinopteri; order Kurtiformes; family Apogonidae; genus Coranthus; species Coranthus polyacanthus. The sequence continues at coordinate 22,115,816 of JAPQRN010000022.1, read as the reverse complement.
CCTAGCATCAGTATGTAACGAGATAGGAGTGAGAATGGACAAAACAAACACTGACTCTAACGAGGGATTTTCCAGGTTTTTTGCAGCTGAGGGTGGGGGGGTATTTGGTTGGTTTTAATCTGCAACTTCCCCACTAGATGTCACTAAATATCACACACCTTTAATCCACCGTTGAACCTTTAAATCTGGCTGGTTTTTCATCTTTTCTGTCTGAAGCTCATGTTTTATTTATGCCTAAAGTCAGATAAGCACGGCCCCCCTTTACAGCGATGTTCTGCATCACATTCATACCATTTCCTCTGTCGACATCTTTTGTCTCTGTTTCAGCCCCTGCATCTGTGCTGAAACAACGTTTTAGTCACTTCAAAATGGAGTTTTCCCAAAATGGCCTCCTGAGTGTGTAAATCACTATGTACGGAGTAAACGGAGCAATGTTAGACACGTTTATGTAGGACATTCTGTCACTTTTAACTTTGTTTGTTGTCGTCATTTTAAATATTGGTAATGTCAGTAACATGTTGATTTTGTGAGACGATGTGTGACCCTGAGGACAGACAAAGGAGAGACGAATAAGAGGTTTTTAGGCGACACCGTGCTCCACTAAAGTGGTGTGAACACAAATCACTTTCACACGTTGTTTTAAAAATCAGACAGTTTAATGTAGACATCATTTTAAGCTGGTGTTTTACATCTTCCTTTAAAAGCATTTCAGAAAACTGGCCCCATGAATTCGATTTACATCAAACCATTGCTGACATTACAAAATGGGGTCTCAATAAATTGTTTGTAATTATTCAAATGTTCACATTTTCCTTCAAATGCAGCATAAGAAAATGAGCTTTTGTCCTCCCACAAAGCATTAAATAACAGTCTGATGGATCCAACCTGTAAAGTTAAAGTAACACGAATCACAACTTGGAAGAAAATCCACAGAGGTATTTGCTCTGGTATTTGTTCAGTGTTTACAGCCAGAGAGCTGTGTGTAAATGCCACAGGTCCATCACCTGTGAGTAAGGTGCAAACAAAAAACCCTAGGAGAACATCTACTAACTTGTACCCGGAGTGGAAAAAACCAAACCAACAGCAAAATGTGCCTGTACTTCGATGACGCGCACTGTGATGCAGATTCGTGGGAGCACAGTCTAAAAAAAGTTGCCAAGACGTAGCAGAGACACTTCGGCAGCATAGCAGTGAGTGGTGCTGTTACAAAGCCAACAAATCAGTCACATAACCTCATCTAAACCAGAAAAAGACATCTGCAAATAACGGGATGTTCACCTCTTAAAACACACATTTAGACCTGCTTTCTTTTTACAATTTGTGTTCTTTTTACTGCTCTTATTTTGCGCCTTGCATTGTTTTTACACAGTTAACTGTTTGTGGTTCTCTTGTTCTTTAATTAATTTTATTTTTGTGATGTGATGTCAATGATGTTGAATACGAATATGCAGCGTATCTTCACCGTGCACCTTTTGTCTCACAGGTAAACCGCTGAACAACATGGTTCAAGTGCATGTTTCTGTCTCCGAGTGACAACGTGTGTGTGTTTTTTTGTGCACACGGGAAGCGTATCTGTAAGTTAGTTTATCTGTGTGAGCGAGCACCTGTCCTCACAGCGCCCCAGCCCTTCACAGTTCACCGCCTCGTTCCAGCTAATTTCCATCCAGAGGCGTCAGAGCACAGTCTTGATTATGCTCCATAACAAAATGAAAATCAGACCTAATTTACACTCCAGGTCCCTGCTGAGAATCATTATGTGCATTCGTGGAGTTACCCCAAAGGTCACACTGATTTCTGCAGTCGTGTGCAGACAGACTCATGGCCAAATGGGTCACTGAGTCACGCAGATTAATCTTTCCCACTTCCTCATCCACGTTGGACGTCCTTTTGTCGAGCACATGTAAAGTACAGGAATTATAGGCTGCGATCTGTGGAATAAAACTGGAAGGTGGTTAGCTTTTACTCTCTAATTGAATCTCCCCTGGGATGTCGAAGTCCTTCATACCAGGCCTTTGATTCTTCTGTCAACACTGGTGACGGTGTCAAAGGAAAAGGGTGATAAAGATGGGCCGTGTAGTCTCTTATGTGGTTCAGAGTAGGGATCACAGACTCTTTATGTGTGATAAATACGAAGCGTTTGAAATGTTACGGCAGCGCAGCAGGTTCTTACTGACTCCATTATTTTGTTTTTTTACCTTACATAAAATGAAAACAGTTTGAAACAGATGCTTTTGACAATTGGAAGGTTTTGACATTTTCACTGAGAAATGCAGCGTGTAAAGCTATTATACGATGTTTCTGTCAAACCATGTGTTAAAGAAAATATCTAGACTGAATGCACAGTTATGTTACTTTCTTAAAAGGTGAGATTTTTGTAACATTCACATTTTCTGCTTTGTGCAGAGTCCTGCGGGGTAAACACAAAACAGTTTCTTCCTAAATGGTACAATATATATAAATTTGACATATTTCAGTTCAGTTCCTTTAATTAACAACATCCCATTAAGATTACAGTGGGGTCTGTATCATAAAGCAGGATTAAGAAGAAACAAGAAAACTTCACTGTCATGAAGGTGGTTCACTTTTTATCGCGGTAAATCTCCTTGATAACTAATGTCTCGAAGCATCGGCCGTCTAGACTAGAGCTGTAATGATTAATCAAGACTGGAAAACTGAAGGGAAGATAGGCACAGAAGTGGAGCAGGAGCAGGGCAGACAACAGGGAATGACAAGACACAGGTGAGACGAACGAGAGGGAATGACAAGACACAGGT
>JAPQRN010000022.1:22085596-22097155 GCA_037367275.1 Coranthus polyacanthus | reverse complement strand
GAGACGCAAAGGAACAGAAGACACTGGACATGGACCCAAAGGAACAGAAGACACCGACAGGAGACACGCAGGCTCCAGGTGATGATAAATCCATTAGTATTTCTGTTGAAGGTTCTGGAGTGAACATATTCAAATCTTGTATTTCACAAGAGTCACAACTGTCACAGGTTTTAACAGGTTTGATGAGAAACACTCGTGGGCGAGTATTTTGCACTTTTCGTGTCGTTTATTCGTCTCACCTCTGATGTGTAAAGGCCTTAACGCTGGACCTTTTTTTTATGCTGGTTGTAGACTCGTACTGATTCTCCTATGCCCCCTAACGGACGGACTCGGGTGGAGCTAAACCAACGGGCCCACAAGCGTCCAGCAGATCTGAAAGCAGGACCTTTTTGAAACGGTCTTCACCAATGAGCAAGAATACAAAATGCAGCACAACAGCATTCACCTTCCCCATAGGCATCAATAAAAATGTATTTTACATCTTAAATCCAAGTCCAGAGAGGATAGTGTTGAAATGTGGCGCTGAGATATTCTAGAGAATAGCTGTTAGTAAGTTTCTGTCTAAAGACCTCTCCTGTGGCGATCGTCCATAAATGACTGTGAGAATGCACAGCTCTCCACATCAGGGCATTACTCAGCCATGCTGGAGGCATATCCTGTTAATTTTAATGCACGTCAGCCTGCAACCAGCAGCCCAATCTACTCAGGAGAAAATTACGAAGCCCAATCAATACAAATGTGTCCTACAAAGTTAAATACCAGCTCGTCTGATAAACAGCCACTTCTCCCTGTCATAGAAGCACAGAAGCAATCTGCCACTACAAATTGCTTTGGAGGGACAGCGGAGGGGAGCGAGGCTTTATGAGGAGAAAATTAGGAATATTTGTCCCTTTTTTCTTGAAAATGTAGCACTTTAGAGTCGTCCTGTCTGACTCACACTCCAGCGACTTCAGTTCTTTCAATCAACGCTGTACCAGAGGCATTTATTTGGTGACTTAATTTAGTGACTGACTGGCGACGTACAAATCTGTCACATTACACTGCGATAACGAAATGACAGCGCTGAGGATGTGATTATTTATTTACAGTTTTGGACCAATTTTAGAACGTGTGCTGACGCTGTGACGCCTCAGAACAAACCTGGATCATGTCTTCTACATTTTAACACTGAAAAAACACACTTTAACATTTCCTTTGTCTCCACTTTTTACCGCCTGTGACAAAAATGTAGTTTTACCCGCAAAACATTTGGGGGTCACCTAAAATAATCTCATTAATGTAAATGAAGGAATGTATTTATATATTTATTATGAATCTAATTGCAAACGTATGAAGGTCATGCGTCCTCTGCAGCTCTTTAATCCAACTTAAGGAGCTCGAATATTCACCAGATTCACATCTTTTAAGGGGGAAGTAACTGTTATTCCTCTCCCCAAGACAAAATCATTAAAAAAAACATGTTAATATATGCATTTGAAAAACAATGAGAAGTGGAAATTCTGCACATACATTAAACTGCATTTTTTAAATACTCGTAGTACGTTGCAGAGGTAGATGTTGTACTTGTTACTGCATTGCATTGATCTGACGGTTATTTTTCAGCAGACCAGCATGAATTATTCAGTCATATGTGACAATAAACTGAATTCTGAACTGTGGGTTTGGAAAAAGACACCACATTAGGCTTCAGAACATTTTGTTGAGCAGTTTTATCCTCTTTTTTTAGAGATTTAACAATTTAAAGTAAAAGTAAATTTCATAAGGTTGTAAAAATACCATGAATTCTTCATGATTATGCAATATATAAAGGAGCCAATTGGAAAAGTTACTACTGTCATATTAGAGGGAAGAGTAGAAGGCAAACGAAAGAGGAGCAGACCCAGAAGAACACGAGTATCTGATGTACTGCAGTGGATGGACATTAAATACCCAGCAGCACTAAGAGCAGCTCTGCAGAGACAAAGATGGAGAACCGTGATCTCTCAAATCCAGATGAATGTGGAACGCAGATGATGATGAATCATAACACGTGATTATCTCAAAGCACTTCACAAATTCAGTCAAGGCCTCAAAACCTCCAAGAGCAAGCCCAGGGCGACAGCAGGGAGGAAAAACCATAAAGTTCAGTTCATTGTTATTTATACAGTCCAGTATCACAAATCAGAGAAGAGGTTTACAATATGTACAACATACAACACCCTCTGTTCAAGTGAGGAAAAACACTTTAATGGGTAAAAAAAGGCAGAAACTTCAGCAAGAGCCATAGAGGACGGATCCCTCTTCCGTAAACTTCCTCCGACGGAACCGGGCTCCGGGTAGACGGCCATCTGAGGCGAGTGGAAAGAGGAGAGAGAAAAGAAAAGCACAAACACAGACGCTGAGGTCCACGTTATACTAGTCCCGTGTGAACAGGGCTTTAGTTCATGTCAGAGTTCAAAGGCGGATTCCTCTGAAAAGCAGAACATAAGACACATTAAGGATCTAAGGGCATGACACCACCCAGCCCTAATCTGTACCATGCTGAGTTACACAGCATATTGTTTCGCATCGCATTGCGTTGAATTGCATTGCGTTGAGTGAAATCGTGTTGAATCGTACTGCATCACATTATGGATGAATCTTGCTTCCTATGTATCTGTTGAATCAGACAATTCATCAATATGCGTCTCACATCTGTCTCAGTGAAGGAGATGCTCTAAAAGAATCTTCTCCAGGTTTATCCCACGACCTTCCACCAATGCTTGCTGGGAAATGCACTTGTCAAACATGCCTGTGAATAGTAATAAAAGACATAGACAGTGAACGGAAGGTCGCAAATAGTATTTGTCCTTCTTTAAGCTGAGGAAAGGAGTGTGGGTGTCTAAAATCTCTGTGTATTGGCTTCAGCTCAGCTGGGATGGTGTGTTGCCAGCACTTTATGAATCCACACATTAACCTTAATCTCTATCTTTTCTGCTTTTAAGAAATTCAGCCATCAGTGTCATAGGCTTCATTGTCATTTTGTAGCCACGCTGAAACAAAGGGAAAGCTGTTTCCCTTCAGTACCGGTTCATTTTATGTAACTCTGAGGTACTTCATGCTGCTGGCTTTACTGTTTTTGTAGATGCGTGACAGGGGGTGAGTTTGTTTTTTCTTTTAAGGTGCATTGATTTTTTCCCCCATGTGTATTTTACTAAAATTTACCAGAGAACATCAAAGCCAGAGAGTAAAATGTATCTGTTCAGGTCTTTTTGTGAGCCAACCTCCTTGTCATTCCTCACCGCACCCTCTCCCACCCCCTCACAAATCGGCCTTAAACTTCTCTCTCGATAAACCTGGACTCTGCAGTCAGATAAAGGCGGAGGATAAATAAAGACTCTGCAGTTTGCGAGCAGAACAAAAATTTGTTCAGGAGTTTTGGATTGGCAAACGTGTCAGTATTGAGTAAAAAAAAAAAAAAGTTTTGAGGTGAAGCAATTTCTCAGAGAATCAAAAGCATTCAGCTGAAGAATAAACGGTATCTGTGGGGTTTTATAGTGTTGACTCCTGAGGGCGGCACAAAGAGGAGCTGAGAGGGTTTAATGCGCACCAGGGCCACAGCAGTGAAAGCATCAATAAGTGGCTGGGCAGTGAAGCCCTCCTGGGCGTGAGATTGGCCTTATCGATTAGTCTCTCTGAAGATAACATCCTCACTTGTGGACCTGTTAACAGCAGTGACATCTCTTTAAAACTTCCGGAAATTAGTTAGTGTAACCTCTCTTTTGAATCTCTTATTCTTTCTATGAGAGAGGTGCGTGAAGGGAAACTCTGACATTGTGGGCACTTCATCAAACTAAAAAAGAAAGGAAAGAAAAAAACACCTCCCTGCATGTCGGTGGAGTTAATTTGCAAAGGAAGTAAAAAGCACTCCACAAATCTTATTGAAATGGCTCTAAAAGCTGGTGAGATGCGTGTTTCAGACCAGAGTGGGTGAATGTCTGAGCAAAGGTGAAATACACCGCTGAGTATTGATCGGAGACCATGTGATTCAACTTCTCCCCCCGCGGACTCCGCTCCTTCATCGTCTGTATCCGTCTGCATCGATTGGCTGTTGCAGGCAGACTGAACCTGCACAACAACATGGTCAACCACAAAGTCTGCACCACAGAAACCTTCCCACTTAGCCTCTAACCCAAGTATGCCTTCCAGCTTGAGTGTCAGCATATGCGTTGATTGGATATCCCTACGAACAGACATGAACTCTAATTTATCAAACTGTTTTTGCAAGTGTTGCTGTTACCAGTCAGATTTATTTGAGCCATTTATTTAGCCCTGGAAATTTCTCTGAGAGCAGTTTAATACGTCTGTAGTGAAAAATCTGTTTTTAATTGTGATAACAGTTTCGCTTTGTGATATAAAACTTCTGTAAGAATCAATAGGCTTTTGTTTCTGGGTTTCATACATTTATCGTGAAATCTAATGAACAGTTACAGCATAAATAGTTTGTTTTTTTGCGTTATTGATTCCAGTGTAATAAAGATAAAACTCTTTATTGATTTCAGAGGCTAATATACATTTGTGGAGGCCGTGCTCACCACAACAATCAGTGCTTTTATATTTCCTGAGTCAACAAGCATCTTATATGTGTGCAGTGCAGTCAGTGCAGTAGGTTTGTTTGTGCTAAAGCAGAACACACATCGACACAAATAGACCCCTTTCCTCGGTAGTTATGGGTAATGTCGGCTAAAAGTCTGTGATGCATGGGCAGGGCTTCAGAACGTTGCAAGTAGTTGCAAGTCGCAGCTCGTCTCGTAGCAAATCTTTGGTCTGAACTGGGTTTAAGAACTTCAACGCTCATCAATCTTTACGTACTGCTTACTCTCTTTGCGATTGCATTCAATGAAATGTGACCAGATCCTCAAACAGAGGAAGACTGAAATGCTGAAATGTCCAACTTAAACAGTAGATAGAAACGATTAACAAATTAATAGATAAAAATGGATCGGCACATATCTGAGACTCATACTGTGTCACTTCATGTCGTCAAACTGACACTCACCTTCCACCGACCTCACCTCACGAGTCATGTAGGCTTAGTTTTCCCGTCTTTGTCGCAGCTGCATTTCTTTTTCTTTGTGGTAGTTTCCATTCTGCTGAAATCAGCATAGCTTGTGACTTTATGGTGACTTGTAATTTTCCCCGTTGACTGCAGTATATACTGAAGGCAGCAAAGACGGCGACAGGTTAACCTGCTCGCGACCCACGTGCGAGCAGTTTGATTGACGTCAGCTCAGCCCCACGGTGACAACCTTCTTTGCTTTCTCGACAGCCATCGGATAAAAGGCAGATTTTAGAAAAGTATCTGTCCTGCAGTGGTAACTTTTGAAAATTAGAGCCAATCAAAATGCAAGACGTTGTCTCAGTACGGTTGACATACTGCACACACCTTATCCTTCCTTTGTCACATTGGTTAGATGTTTTTGGGGTGGGAGCAAGAAAAGAAAACAGGAAGAAGGTCACGAAGAAGGTCCTAAGTGGATGTCAAAAATATAAAGGAAACAAAATTGTTAGTTCTCTGTCAAACATTGCTTCATTCCCCTGCCGCCTTCTAGGTTTGGTTTGGTTCATACACATCTCAAACAGAGGCAGAGTTTTACATCAGAGTCCTGCATTTTGGAACGCCACAGGTAAAGGTTGCACTGGTGTGAAACGGACCATCTCAGCTCGCTTCAGTTTGTCAAATCGCCAGAGGCTGGTTTTAGAACGTAATGTTATTTAGTGTATGTTCTTCTCAGTATTCATGGGTTGTAGCTCAGTGCAAAGGTAGTGTTACCATCAGCTGTTCCTCTGGTGAATCCTGTCTCGATAGTGTCTTCTCTCCTTATTAGAGGTGACATCAGGTCCTCTGAACAACAGAACTGCTCCGGGAATCGCATCACTGTTTGAACACCAGAAGGGCAGCTGTAGTAAATAACTCACTATCTCTGTCCTCATTGATATTTTAAGACACAACAAATTGTATCCAGATACACAATAGCCTGGAACAGCAGTACGGAGTGTAAAAAGAGTTGTTCCTATTGAAAAGATACATCTCTACGTCTCATCTTGGTCCAGGTTTCAGAACGCTGCAGACCGGAGCGTTGCAAGTTACAGCTCGTCTCATCAGAAATCTTTGGTCTGAACTGGGCTTAATGCAGTGAATGGCTCCCGTCGTCCTCAGATCATATTTTGATGAGGGCAGTGCTATAAGTCAACCGAAAAGATGATGAAAACTATCTGAGTAATTCATCCTCTAATTCGTATCATCGCTATTGTTGTACTCTGCTGCTTCTGCTTCACATTAACACCCGTTTGCAAACCTACAGTATGAAGCCGTGTGTTTCATCAGCGGCCATTAGCATTCCCTCTGATGCACATCCAAGTGCTGATCCTTGTTTAATTTGCTTCCCAGCTTTATCTACAGCAGCAGAGATAATGCAAACATTTTCACTTTGTTAATTGAAATCCTGATTAATTAACAGACTGCCTTACTGGTTGTGATTTGCATTTAAAAAGTTCACATCAAGCAATAAAGATCCTACAGGCAGCAGCACAGCGTACTTGAAACGGCCTGCAATTTCCATCTCTCGAAACCTGAAAGTCTCACATCTGTGTTGAAATAAAACAAATAACAGCAGATCCGTTGTGTTCACATGCCCAGAAGGAGGGCGAAGCTTGTCTGACTAATATTGAGTCTATAGGGGATCAGGCTCTCTGAGTCGCTCTACCAACAAAGTTAGTTGCTGCAGGATACTTTTTCATGTGTCATTATTTCCTTGGACCAGTGAAACTAGACGTGAACCTATTTTCTCCAAGATTGTAGAACCTCCTGGATGTTTCGGTTGGGAGGAACTGTCCACTTCATTTACTCCTTCCATTTGTTAAGGCTTTTATGAAAGTCACGCACCATCTGCATGGTGAAAACACTTCTGGAAACTTCTCTGAGGAGTGAACCGCCTGCTGCCTAAGTTGTTAAATGAGGAGATTTATATTGTAGTTTTCAGTGTGACCTCTGTATCTTACTTTGATTGCTGAAGTTTAGTTGCATTCTGGGTCAAATTAAAACGTAAGTGCTCAAGGCCAGACGCATTAGAAAAGTTCTTGTACTGGTGCCGAAAACAAGTTCAGAGTTTCAGCAGGGAGCTGCGATACCAGACTTAAAGTACGGCTTCAGCAGAAACAGAAACAACTCAAGAAGTGCAGTGTTTCAATAAAAGCACAAATGAATGGAACGCCACCTTGTATGAAAAGCCGCAGAAACAATTGTTAGACAAAGGCTTTGACAAAGAAGAGTTTTCAGTCAACAGCTCACGTAGTATGCTACTGTAAGAAACACTACATCTAACGGGCAAAGTTTTAAACCATGATGATGACGAAGAACCGGCTCTGAATATTCACATAAACAAAGTGGATGAAAACGTGCAGAAATTTGCATTTTCATTTGCAGACTTTCTGGAAATTCAGTTAAAATTTGCGATACATTTGGATGAAAAGCCACCTCGGGATGTTATTATGAGAAATGACATGACATATAGAGTTAATTTGCTTTACTTGTGTTTGCACATCCTGCAATGTGACTATATTGCACGTGTGCATGTTGAAACGGTGATGCAGCCCTAGTGGATAATATTATAATGTATTGTAGTAGGTTAAAGGTCTCTGACGGGAGGGGAGTCTTAGATCCCCCCCCCTCTGCAGACCGGTGTGTGACATATCGTGTTAAAAACACATTAAGGTGTGAATTGTTGTGATGCTGCGAGGGTCCTGACATCCCTTCCTGAGCAGTTTCTGAGCACTTCACACCAATGTGACTCCGACATGAGACATCACACATGGGCATCGTGCCTCCGGTCAGCCAGGAGGAAGGATCTTACACCTCTGGAAAGTTGACAGCAGCAGTGGTTTTGCCTTTTGCTGTGACAGCCCCGAGGGTTAAAAACAAAAACAAAAAAAAGACAGAAATGTGGCATTTACAATAAAATGTACTTTACCAGCAGGAGTGGGCTTTTGCCAGCGCAGCACTCTGCCAGATGATGCTGCACTGTGGTCCAGAAAAAATTGAGCCAGATTCAACTTTTGGCAGGACAACATTTTTGTTAGCATTCCCACCCATTCTGTACCAAAGGATTGTCCTCAGTTTAATGAATGAGAGGACTGCCTTTTTTAAAAACCTGGCTGAAGTCAGTCTAATCAAAGCCACGGGCCTTTGGATACGAACCAAAGGATAGTATTTGCATAGTTTTTGTGTTTGCTTTGTTATACGTTTTTTCAGCACATACATTTTATCCAGTTATAAATGTAAGAGATCTCCTGAGTTTGGACTATTTGACGTGAGCTGCTGTAACGTTGCTCGTAGCTATGGACTCCTTCTCCTTTTTTCCATTTTACAGTGGGTGGCATTGAGCATTAAAGTGCATTACAATCCCACACACCTTGGAATAAAAAATAAATAAATCACAGCATATTTATTAATATTTAAACCGAACCACAATCTTTTTCTAGCCCTAAGCTTTTATTCTGGTGTCAAAGACCTGGAATTTGTAAAATCCACCTCCTGCCTATTGAGGAAAGGCAAAAAGGTAAACGCTGGTATACACTTATCTAGTCATGATGAATTAGGAAATGATGAAATGTACTTATGGTTCACAAAAATAGAGGTTGTGCACAGCGAAATGCTGCAAATGAGAGTTATAGTCTACATTTCAGCTTTGTACCTAAAAGAATATGTTCAGTAGTAACTTCAGCATTTAGTAACGGATTACACTTACATTAGCATTACCTGTAACTAGATTCTCCCCAACACTGTTCATCAGATACAAGCTTTCTTCTTTGGAATTAACACCAATGAAGAGTTGCAGCCTTTACCGAGGTATACGCATTCTCTGAGTGCTTTTTGTTGGAAATCATATTTATGAATGCCTTAGTGCACACTCTGTGACCTCCCGACCTTCTCTGGCAACAAGACATCAGGCAGACCTTGACATTAGTCTTAAAACATATGCTAATACCTACAAAGGTAAAGCTGTGGCATGTTCGTGCCTTGACTTAACAGCAGGGCTCAGGGTTGATACTGACGGAGTCTTCGTCTGCGAGTTGTCAACCTTTGTCACGTCTCCTGCTGCCGCCTCTCTCTCTGCACACCGCTCCTTATTTTTTATGCTCGGGCTCAGCGGGAACTCAGGTTTGTGATCTCTTTTTCAGGCTGGAGGTGTCTCTGTGCAACTCTCTGCACGTATTGCTGCGGGGCTGCCGTGTTGTGGCAGCGACACAGCAGGATGCAGAGAGGCATGAGAGGCGCCACTGCCGACGCCAAAAAGAGTGACGTGAAAATCAGGTGTTGACGAAAGGTGTCAAGAGCAATCTGTGTTGTTCAGCAACAAACGACTTGATCTTCACGCTGAAATATGGAGGCTAAAATGTCCCAAGTCATAAGCGGCAGCCTGTTTATTTATATTCCTGTGGCATGTTGAATGCAGTGAGTCCGGTGAACGTTCTCACTGCGTTTGATTTGAATGGACTTGCTGTGCTTTCAGCATGACAAGCGCTCTGGCCTGGTGTTCGAACAACAAGAGAGCAACAGATAGCCACTTTTCTCCCAACTAACAATCAAATGATTAATTGAGGCATTGAAAGAAAATACAGTAGTGCACTGCGTCTCATTAACCGCAGAATGCTCCATCATAACGAGTAATTAAAGCAATCGGAGGGCAGCGCTGATTGGCCGCCCGAAGCCTCTCCGCTGGCGGTGGCGAACATTTAGCTGTAACGACTCAGACTCCTCACGTGACATGATGTATTTTTGACAGCAGCAGCAGATTGAATGCACTCTCCGTGTGCGGTTTGATATCTGCGCAACCCGTGTTGTTCCCAGCTGGGTTGATGATATGAAAAAAATGCCGTATTTCATTGCAGGAGGATGATAAGGCTGGCAGGGTAATAACAGGATACAAGCTGTCTGCTGATGTTGAAAACAGTGAAGCCCCTGTTTGAGCGTTTATCATGTTTGAAACAGTAATTCAGGTGGTCACATTAATAGGTGAAAACAGTTTGCATGATTTATAAAGACAAAATGATCACTGTAATTTCAGATAAGTCCCACGTAATTCCCACAATATTCCCTCATAGCACCTCCGAGTTTATGTAAGGTAACAGTGTAAATTATATATTATTATATTGCCAGAACCAGGTTTTCAGCCTTTCAATAACTATTAATTACAATTTCATATACATTATATTAAAGCGGTGCAAATTGATTTTACAGTCACTTTGGGGCAGTAAAATGTTAACATGCTAACAAACAGCTTCTAATATAAGAGACGCAGAGCATCGTTAAGATTTACCAGATGTGTTTTTTTGTTGGAATAAATGTCAATGAGAGCGTTGAGAAGAAATACAAAGGAAAGCTGTAGGTTGTAAAAGGAAAACAATGACGTGAGACACGAGAAGCTCCAGCGAGAGAGAAAAGCAGACTTTTAATTCACCATCGCTTTGTCTTTTTGAGACGCCTTCCACACTCATATAATCGCTTAACTTTCCTCAGTGTCTTTTAGTTTAAAAGTACTAACATTGTTTAACCTATTAATTAAAGTAATAAAGTGATTAGTTACATTAGTCATTGTGTACTTTTACCTTTTGATATGTTCATGGTTCTGCACATGCTCACACTCTCACATAGGTGTCATAATACTGTGAGAGATGAGATGAGATGAGATGAGATGAAATGAGATGAGATGAAATGAGATGAGATGAGATGAGATGAGATGAAATGAGATGAGATGAAATGAGATGAGATGAGATGAGATGAGATGAGATGAAATGAAATGAAATGAAATGAAATGAGATGAAACGAGATGAAATGAAATGAGATGAGATGAGATGAAATGAGATGAGATGAGATGAGATGAGATGAGATGAGATGAAATGAGATGAGATGAAATGAAATGAAATGACATGAAATGAAATGAGATGAAACGAGATGAAATGAGATGAGATGAGATGAAATGAAATGAGATGAAATGAGATGAGATGAAATGAGATGAGATGAAATGAGATGAGATGAGATGAGATTAGATGAGATGAGATGAGATGAGATGAGATGAAATGAAATGAAATGAGATGAAATGAGATGAGATGAAATGAAATGAAATGAAATGAAATGAAATGAAATGAAATGAAATGAGATTAGATGAGATGAGATGAGATGAGATGAGATGAGATGAGATGAGATGAGATGAGATGAAATGAGATGAAATGAGATGAGATGAGATGAGATGAAATGAGATGAGATGAGATGAAATGAGATGAAATGAGATGAGATGAGATGAGATGAGATGAGATGAGATGAAATGAGATGAAATGAGATGAAATGAGATGAAATGAGATGAGATGAGATGAGATGAGATGAGATGAAATGAGATGAGATGAGAAAGTCTGAATATGAAGTTTTTTAAAGAGCTCATTTTTTTGGTCCTCGCTCAGTAGGCCTTACCTTTGTGGACCAAAGAGCCAGTATGGATCAGACTGAACCATGGTTCCATTCATTTGCAGTTTGTTTACAGACTT
>JAPQRN010000022.1:22009386-22029158 GCA_037367275.1 Coranthus polyacanthus | reverse complement strand
AAATGCATGTTTGAGATATTGAAGGGGACAAATCTCTGTATGTCTGAAATAGAGATAGAAACTGTTTAATTATAACTGTCAGTGTTGTTTTGTTGAGATCTTCTTGGGTGCGGATTGATCTTTAATTTCCCTGGGATATGAATAAGTTTTAATGGCGGTCCCTTTACATGAGTTTTCTCACACTGATTTTATAAACATGGACTGACAGACAGAGTGAAGGATAAACTCTTTGAATACCCCATGGAAAACAACGTGATATCTCCAGCTGTAGTCTGTGTGGTCTGTAGACTCCGGATGGTAAACAGTCTGACTTAACAGCTGACTTTAATCTCCTGCTCCTGCTGCGGCTGTCTGCTCTTGTCTTCTTTCCAGGCCAGTTGCAGTTCATGTCAAATGAGCCTATGGTCTTGTATTATTCCATCTTACTAGGGAGTAGGGTTGCATTCAAATAGTCCATTACTCAGTAAGGTTCGACCTACAGTCAATTTTACAGTCCCTTTTACCATCATTCGGATACTTAATTTAAAATGTTGATAGCGAGAAGCCAAAGTGAAAGAGTTTTGTGAAAATCATCAGATTTGACAGTTTTTGCAGGCCTCGTTGGCGCAGTAGGCAGCGCGTCAGTCTCATAATCTGAAGGTCGTGAGTTCGAGCCTCACACGGGGCATATTTTTATTGCAATAACTGGATTTCAGCTCACAACACATTGATTTAGGCTGTATAAGCAAACTGTAAGTTGAAGACAAAGTATGTGACATTTTCCTTAAAAAACACGATATAGACGCCAATAATAATCCTTCTCATTCATCCCTTGTGACCCTGTCAGTGTGTGGTGGTGTATTTACCTGCAGAGTTCCTGTGCTCTGCCTGTATTTTCTATTTT
The DNA here is from genome assembly GCA_037367275.1 of Coranthus polyacanthus. Lineage (NCBI taxonomy): Eukaryota > Metazoa > Chordata > Actinopteri > Kurtiformes > Apogonidae > Coranthus > Coranthus polyacanthus. The sequence goes on along the minus strand of JAPQRN010000022.1, from coordinate 22,028,275 downwards.
CCTCTTGCTTTGCTGTATACGGGCGTCGAGGGGGACGTGGACCTTTGGAAGTGTGTGTATCTCCAGCCATAACAGCAGTTTTTACTATATAACTGCTGTGACTGAAGAAATAATGTTTTATTTGTTCTATTTCACTGCTTTTTGTCTCGCTATCGCCACTGTCTCCCATGCAGTCGCATGCTCGCTCAACCACCGCTCTCTTCCTTGTTCACTGAGCGGAGAGGAGGGACAAAGTTTGAACATTGCCGTTTACATACACAAACCAGAAATGTTACATACTTTGCCTTTTAAATGCATACTACTTGGAACTCTTGCTATATGTTCGACAGTCCAGGCCGACAACAGTAATCCTATGGTGAAACTTCTGGTGGTCTTATCCCTCCATGTTCCGCCGACAGACTGCACCGTGTGTCTAAGTGACCTGTGTAAGTTGATACTGCAGTCAGATACAGTAAAATACAACTGTCAGCTATGTTTATACCAAGCGCCAAGGGACTCGGCTCCAAAATGAAGCCAACTTACTTTGAACTTCTCTCTAAAAATACTAAGTCAGTAATTTTTTTCCAGGACTCACTCAGTCTCAGCTGTTCGATTCAGACCCTCTAGTGACTGATCTGATGGTTCGAAGAAGGTCTGAAGAAGCTGATTTAGCTTTAGTTGTAAATCTGAGTCATACTACATCTGAGACGTAGGGTATGAAATGTTTAGGTTAACCATCATAAAAAATATCAGTATATTGTGGTTATTATCGTTGTTAGTTACAGTGATCCTTATAGGAATGAAAACAGGGTTTTTTGTTGAACAAACGCTTTATTATAACTGCAACTTGAAGCTAGCTTGACCCAAAAAAAAACTAACTGAATTATGAACATGAGAAATTGTTTGTGACTAGAACATGTTTGACTAAAGCATGTTAGTTTACAGATAATTGTATTTCATGTGTTATACATTGTTCTTCTGTCTTAAGGGTTTGTTTTGTTCACATTATCACTTAAAACACTTACAAAATGTTTTCAGTGTTTTTTTACTTACTTTCATTCATGTATATTTTGATGTTGAAAACTTTTCATACTTAAAGTACATTTTGCAGAACATTGTTACATACTTTTACTTGGGTGCGGTTTTAAATAGCTGATCTTCAGAGCTACTTTTCTCAAGGGTTCAGTTGGTGAATAAAAACAGATTTTGGATCACCATGTCTTTCTTCTTTAGACAAGTAGCATTCATGTGGGTCTTAAATGTGGTGTCTCTATTCCCTTAATAAGGCTTCTGCTGATGTTCATGTTGCTAGGAGAATTGTAAATAAAGTCCCAACTGAGAGATGAACCAGATGATCAGATGTGTCCACAATAACACATTTCACCATGGAAAAAATGTCCGTTCTATTTTAAGAATTTTCTCCTGTGTTACAGCCATCCACGTCCATAAAACCTGTTGAATGATGCCAGGGAGCCTCCTGGGCAGGGGTCCAACAGTGTAGCCTCTGGATGTGGAAACACAGCCAAACAGAGAGGAGTTTGCAGTGACTACAGAGGACAGGAGGCCTCAGCATTCAATGAGTAAAATGTCATCATGCTGTGTGTACACAATACATGCCTTTGAATATGATTTTTTGGACATAAATCAAAAGCTATTGAGGCGACACTAAGCCTGCTGGAGACTGAAGGGAAAATACAGAGGACCTCAAGAGCTGTTATTTTTTTCATTTTATCATTCATTCTTGCATTTGGTAAATGTATTTTAAGGATATATATAATTACCGTGTGCATATTCATGAATAATCAGATGCATTTGTCATAATTACACATATGCCACTGTTGATACAAGATAATGAGTTGATAGTAATTGCAGGGCTCTTTGTTTTGTTTACTTTATTTTATCAGGTTTTCCTGGAGCCATGACAAAAACATCTTTAAGGAATCATTCATTCATGTATCCAAACAGTCCACAGCCTTAGTTCAATAGAATTGTTTTGTATTTACAGTAGTGTGTCTTATTGATTGTGTTGGTTATTTAAACTGAAGTCTGTTTTTCATTAATCCCAGACTGTGGTTTTTTTTTCCTTGTAGAAATTAAATGACCTCTGATGTGGAGAATGTACAAATCTTTGCTTTCTTTAAATTGTATATTATAACGTTGATATTAAAATAACTATACTCCACCAGGTAGTAGTGTTTAAATTCCGCCAGCAGAAGCTGAAGTAATCCAGGAACAGCCTGGACATTCAGGTTGAACGTTTATTGAAAGCATGGTTTATGTCTCTCTGTTTACTTTCTGCTGTTTCAACATTACGCAACCTTTGGAATCACTCTTCAGAGTGGAACTTTCCCAGAGCTCGCCCTCCCCTACAGGTGCATTTGATGCGTTTCTGAATAGAAACTGATGCTGACATGTTGGATGAGCTTTGACAGGCATGTTTCAACTCTTGCATTTTTATCTCCACTTCACCTGCACTCCAGGCATACTTGCCGTTCTAGTGATATATCTTGTATGACATGACAGGAGTACACCACCGAAAGACAGGCAGGTAAATCAGATTATTTAACAACCCTAGGGGGTATAGTAATATATAGAGTAGATTGTATAAGCTTTTGTTTAAATGGGACCCAGGAGGTGAAACTAACTTGTTCTGTCAGAGGGGGTTATATGATAATTTTGTGTCAGGACTTGTTTAGCAAGACAATATCATCAGTATAGTCTGCCCGTAGTAGCACTTTTCAAACAAGAAGGAAAAAATAAACACGACCCAGAGTCTCATGATGCATTCATTTGCTCAGTAACCTCTGAATTACGGTGTTTGTATTTACGTACATTTTGTACAGAGTAATACATTACGTAGGCATTCAACATTCACCTGTAAAGGTTGCCAAAATGTTGCGATTAGCGTCAAAGACAATAATCTGCAGAATAACAGATTATTGTAGCTAAAACGCCAACCTCAAGTTGTTGAATATACGGATATTTGCAAAAGCCGATTTAGCAGCGGACCTCGAATGTTGCGCCATTCCGTAGAATTGGGCATTTACGCGCAGGCGCAGTGTCGGTGTTTGCATTCCTCCTCCCCTCTGAGAGTGACAGCCCGTTAGCTGCTGCTGCTGCTCACCGGCAATGAGACAGCAAACACTGACTCGGTAAGGCACACCGAGATGGACTTATCGAGCACTTTATACCACTACGAAGACGGATATTACTCAGATGTAGTTGACAACTAACAACAGACGGAGGATATTCTTTGTCAGGCGCACGTATTTTTCGGCTTAAAAGAAGACTCGAGTCCGGGAGAGGAATGGATGCGACGAATGATTTCCTGCGACATACACCGGCCAGCTAGGAAGCTTCCACATTCACTTTAAGTACAACCTGGTCGATTCAGTGATGGACTTGTCGTCGTGTGTTTATCTGTGACAGAGATATCTGCAAAATAGACATAGTTCTTAGTCAGAAGGGAACGTTAAGGCAAGTGCTGGGGGGGCGCTTCTGCTAATCGCTACAGGCGACCCAGCACAGCTTTAAGCTAACCAGTGGCTAGCTGGATTTCGCATTCTTTGTTTATTATACTTGATTGACTGACAACATCGCTTTTATCCTTCAGAAGTAGAATGAATATGTGTGTTTAGAGTGGGGACGCTGCTTTTAAGCTAGCATTCCTGCTGGACACAAGATCTGGACATTTAGCTTGATTTTAAAGGACATAAATCATCTGACTTCTCACTTATGGCTCGTTAGTATCGCGGTACTGCAACTGACCCAGCTAGCTAGCATCTGTGTTAGCTAGTAGGTAGAGCAAATAGCCGTCAGCCTCTTTTTGGCCTTTAGAAACTCTTTGACGGTAAAGATGCACCACCAAGACTTTTCTGGAGACCCGCCTGGGACCGGGAGTCGAAAGTCTACTTACCACTACAGGAGAGGCAGCAGTGGTGCTTCTGCCTCAGCTGCAGCCGGTGCCACTGGCGTCAGCGCGGACGACAATCCAGCCCAGGCTGGGTCCTCTTCACCGGGACTCCAACATCAGGCCCAATCACAGGTGCCTGGCGCTCAGGTGAAGAAGAAGAGTGGCTTCCAGATAACGAGTGTCACCTCAGCTCAGATCAACGTTAGCGGTAACAACAGTTTAGCTGATGACACTGAAAGCTATGATGATATGGACGAGTCGCACACAGAAGACCTCTCCTCCTCTGACATGCTGGATGTTTCTGTGTCCAAAGCTACGGATACAGGTGTGCCAGAGAGAAGTTCTTCTGATGAGACATTGAACAGTCTTCATGGGGTCGACACGCCTGGTCTTGTGTCACCGAATGAGCCTCTTCACCCTCACTCTATTCCTCAGGGTTCTCAGACGCACTCTTCTATGGTAAATGGCACCATACATCCTCATTATTATCCTCAGCAACACAGCCAGCCCCACCACCATCACTCTGATAGCTTGGGAGGAGGTGAACCCGCGTTGCCGTCTCTCCCCATTGCCCCTTTGGCGAGCTCCAGCCCAGCTATGGTTTCCAAGGTTGGGACTAGCCAGTCCCAGAGGCCACCAGTGATGGACAACATTAAATCTTCAGGTGGGACAACTCAACCATTAACCCCTAATATCGGTGGTGCAGCCACTGATGCACATTTACAAGGCAGTGTGAACATTTCTAATATGTCTGTCACTGCACCTGCAGTACCAACATCTGGTTCAGCAGGTTTTGACACTAATGTTAGTGGGCAAGTAACAGGACCGTCTGCTGCTGCCGCCAACACTCAAACCCAGCACACCCAAACTCAGACAGCTACTGGCTCTCGTTTCAGGGTGGTCAAACTAGACACTAACTCTGAGCCTTTCCGAAAAGGGAGATGGACATGTACAGAGTATTATGAAAAGGAAATTCCTCATGCAACGTCATCTGAGGTGCCAAAAGGTGCAGAGGCAGCTGCAGAGACTGAAGCAAGTAATACTGGGATTAGTCCAGGCCTACCTACTGCACAGCCACCTCACACACTGCAGTCCTATCCACTGCCGAGCCAGGACTTCACCAGTCCACAAGCCATGCAGAGCCCTCCACAGGGAGTTGCCCTAACTAACCCTCTGACATATGTTTCACCCCAGGAAGTTGTTGGTGGGGTTCACATGCAGAAACCAGTGGCAGCAGCAGCACAGGGGGCTACACAGGCCGGTTTAAATCAGCCTCCTAATGTCATGCCCCAGCAGTTGCCCTATGCTGTTGACCCCCTTCAGGCTCAGCCCCAAGGAGGTTACCCTGCCCCTCAGCTCCATCCAGGGGTCATGGCACAGGCAACTGTCCGGCAGCCAGACTTTATCCAGCCCACAGCTCCCTTCCAAACCCAGGTCCAGCCTCCTCACATTACAACAGGAATTCCCATAACACCAGGCCCTGGGGTCACAGGTCAGCCATCAGTCAGCATCACTCAGCAGCTTCCCCATCAAGCTCAAGTGGCGCTGCCTGTCGGCATCACTCAGCAGCTGCCCCATCAAACTCAAGTGGCCCCGCCTGTTCAGGCAACTTTCCCGGCAGGCCAGCCTCCAACCATACCAGCTCAACCCCAACAGCAACATCACCCACAACCCCAAGCCCAACCTGCCCCTGCTGCAGTCCCGGTCGTACCCACCCAGGGGATCCAGGGTATGCCTCTCACTGCACTGCACGCTGACCTTCAGCCCCTCTTGGCACCAGGTGCCACCCTCACACAGATCCCTGGAGGAGGAAGCACCCTAAAAGTCTCACAGCTGGAGGATGCCCAGAGACTTCTGCTCCAGCACCAAGGCCTGCTGAGCCTGCCCAGGCTGGGGGTGGCAGCAGGTGGAGAGGGCACTGTGGAGGCCAGTAGTGCTGCTGGAACACTGGCCCACATGGGGATGTCAGCCGAGGCCAGCGCTTTCATGGTTGCCGCTGCTGCAGGCCTCAGGAGTCAGCACGCTGAAGGAGAGGAGGACAGGTGAGGACAAAGCCTGAGCTGCAAACTCTCACTCTCATGCTAACTTAGTTTTGTAGATGGAAATTTCTTTCTCTGCAGGAATATTCAAACATGTGAAGCAATGGTGCAAAGTTAAGAAAGATGTTAACTTTAAAGGCACAAAGTGTTGTGAAGTTTGTCATTATTTAATTTAACATTATTACTTAACAATATTATAACACACATTGTAATGAAACTGTTATAATGTCCCACCACAAAAACTGAGAAACTAAGATGTACATGAGGAAGCAACTAATGCAAACTGAGCACAGGTTAACATAGCATAACAATGTTAACTTCACTTTGATTATTCATCGTTTATAGTACGCCTGTGGATATACTGCTATAGGTTCAATACATGAAACATATTAGCAAGTTATGACATAAGATGTAAATTGATTAATAAGCAGCAGTAACTTTTACCTGATGATCTGCGTCCCTTGTCGGTGATTGTTTGTGTCCCATGTTGATTGTTTGCTTTTGGGAATAGTCAAATAGTGCGTCACTTTAGATGTGGCCGCCGCAAGGAATTGTGTGTCTTTCCTTTTTATAAAGGATTTCCAATTTATCTTATGCTCAAAGAGGTACGAAACAATGACTGAAGCTCCTTTCTTTAGCATTTAGAGACTTTGGCTGTCCTTTTGCATGGCTGCTACTGTGATACTTGAGGTAATTTCACTCAGTTTGGAACCTTCCTAAACAGAAAGGACTACTTAAGCACAACCTTTGCCTGGTTTTTAGTATAGAAGTTTCTGTCAGCCCTAGAGGTCAAGCGCTGTGTCACATATCACTTGATCCCTTGACGTCACTCTGTCAACCTTCAGTCGACCGAGAGGGGTGAAAAAAACAACACACTGGACATTGCGTTTGTAAAAAATATCAGCTGAGTCACGGATGGAGCCAGTGACTCAGCAGATGCAGTGCCCCAGTCGACCCCCTACCATCACACATCCACCTCCATTAACTTTTAGTGCCAGGCTGCTATTTGTCTTTGCATCCTTCCCCTTTCCCCCATTTGATTTAGTCTTTTATTAGACACTGGATCTGTTGATTTGTAACACCCCGAGGGAATTGTGTTGTGGTTCATTTATGTGCGCAGTTACTACATTCTATCTCATATCATACCCCAGTTTTTGGTGCTCAAAAGTGGTTGCTGCTGCTCCATATAGTTTCTAAAAACCCCAAATAACATGCTTCATTTGTAGTGTGTCTTGTTTGAGAGGGGCCTGATCATGAGCTGTGTTGTTTAAAGTCTGGCTGCAGAGAAATAGAGCACTGTTGTGGAAGCAGTCTAGTGTTACCACAGTACTGTCCAGTGTTCTGGTTAGGCAGGAGATTCATGTTGTGAGTACAACAATAATGCCTACAGGGTTTGGATGGTGTTTGTCAGCCTCACCCAGACACCCGTAACCACAAAAACAGAACATATCATGAGTTTTATTTAGCTGTTGGCAGCAAATGTTATTTCCCCAAATTATCACCACTGAAATAGAAAATCATCAGTTTTTAGAGCAAACAGCGTGGCTCAGTTCAGATACTTCTAACAGGTGATATAAGTTTCAGCTGTTCAATTACAGTGGGTGCAAAAACTGCTGGCTTCATGATGACGTATTCTCGGTCGTTTTCAGCCGTACACAGAGCACGGCTGTATTCTGCGTGAAGGCTTTTGTGAGCAGTTCAAGGCCCCCTGTCACAGCTTTGTGTATTTGCATGGCCTCTGTCTGTCTTCGTCTGTGAGGGAATGTGTGTTTCCGTCTGTTCGTCGGACCATTTTCCCGCTGTGAATCGTCTACTGTCTTGCCGGCTGCAGTGACAGCAGACACTCACAGTGTGTGTTTGTCTGCTTTGTTTCAATCCCTGCTGCGATCTGTCTCTTTTACTGTCACTACTACATTTCTGTCCATTATTCTGTTCATCCTCCTTGTGTCCTTTTGTCTTTAATCTTTTTACACGACTCAGTGCCCCTGTCAGCTTGTCAGGTCCTGTGTCCTTTTTCTTTTTAACCTCCTCTGAAAAGATCTCAAAAGATTTACTGCTTAAATGCGCTTTGTCCATCAATTGTGTGCCATGGGGAAGGATGTAGGCAATTATTCCACCAGTATTTACTTTTGAGAGTGAGCCAAATGAAATGATTAGTGTATGAACAGGTCAACAGAGTCCGTACCTTTTAGCTAATCACATGATGTTGAAGAACAGTTTCTGGAACAATGGTGATATTACTTATTTTGTTTTGTAGTATTTAGACATTCAAAGGTGTACATGTCTTGTGGTTTAGTGAGTGAGTTGAAAAATAGGCGTTTGTCTTTGATCCTGAGTAACTGGAAGAACAGCTAGTTGTCCAAGTTTGATTTTCACTTTCATATCGACAGTGCTTTGGAAACACCCATTCTCATGCATACATGGCTGCTGCCAAGCTGTCCAACAGGGATGTGTGTGTGTCTCCTGCTCTTCCTTCTCACCTGCTTGCTGTCTTTTCAATCTGTCAATGAGGCTGACAGTTGTTGAAATGCTTTAAGGACACTGATATAAATCAGTGCTTTCATCAGGCCTCCTCAGGTGGAATTTCAGCCTGCAGGTCACTGCTAGTACAATTTGACTTCTGGATGGTTGCCCGCATCGGTTCACAGAGGGATGACATGGCTATAACACACGTTTTGAGCATACTATACACCTGTTGAATGTGTCATGTCCATGCTTTTCTGTGCCAAGAATGACTGTATTACTGCCTTTACAAACAGCTGTAAGAAATGCATTCACCCAGCCAAGGTGAATGCCCCGTTTAAAACAATTTGTAAGCTATTACCCTGTTTTACCACTTGCAGAATGCAAGCACAGCCAGTGTCTTCCAACCTGTAGGGCATGGCAGGTTTCTGCTGGTCCTTAAAACGTCTTAATTTCTATTTATTTAGGCTTTAAATACAATTTTGGCTGTTCTTAAAAATTTACTTGAGTATGAAGTTAATTTAACTTCTAAAGTTGCATTAACCTTGCTCTCTCTTTAATGTGTTTTTGAGTTGATTACACTGTAACAAAACTACAAAACAAAACCAACGTGCAACCAGTCCGCTCGAATGCAAACCGGTACAGGCCGGTCATAATTTATCAGAGTTCACCTAGCTAGTGTGTTGCGATGTGGCGTGTGAGCTAATGTGGCATCTCCTCTCATCAAAAAAATTAGCTGCTTTTAGTGTATTTAGTACTTGTTTGAAGTTTGGTGGAAATAATGAATTTGAAGACTGCCCCTTGTGCAAGAAAAGGCACAGCTACCAGTAAATGCTTGCATTGGGAGCATCACCAAAGTGAGACTGCTTCATATCTTCCGTTCTATCATTTGCCAGTTTGGACTTGAAGTGTGTCTTAAATTATATTCATAATGGCCTTTTAAGTTTTAGTTAAATGTCTTATATGTAACTTGTTGAAACGTGCAGAAACCCTGAGTAAGCCTAACTCAAAATTACGTCTTCATGAAATGCGTATGCGACAATGAGTGTGCAAGAATATACTGAGCACTCCTCAATGCATTTTTTTGGACTTCATTTAAATATTTGAACACAAGAAGGAAAAGTACTTGTCCATGATAAGCAAACACACAAACAGATGTGCCTTTTGTTCAAAACATCTCAAACATTTTTCATAGCCCCAGTTGTGACTTCATGGTTTGGAGCCGTAAAAAGTGCAGTTATGTGAATATTTGCCCACAAACTGTCATACGCCGTCTTGACGCTTTCACGCCTGGAGCATACTTTGCAAATGAACACAGTGAAGTAAAGGTAGTGAATCAGTCAAGGTTAGTTTTGTGACAGCTGAAAGTAGAGGTGTACACATTGGAATGTTAAGAAAGCTTAATCGGTCCATGATTGGATCACAGGGTAGAGCTCCTAGCAGTTGGCATGTCAGTTGTACCTGGTCTGTTTCCTCCTCTCATCTGAGATCAGAAGAAATATTTGCCTTTTTAAAAGTCTCCCTCTTCTTCGTGTTTAACACCAGCATGTGACTGACAGCTGCTGTGCTTTTATGTAGCTTCAGTCTCTGTTGATCTATGGTTTTAATGACAATAACCACCTGCCAAACACTGCAGCCATTCCTGCCTTGACTTATGATTTGTGTTTTGTTAGTATCGACACACCTGCTTTAATAGACTTAACCATCCAGAACTGAGTCCACAGTAAGCTGAGACCAAATATGGTCCTGCTGTGCTTGGAAGCTACTGTCAGAAAGACCAGGATCAAGGCTGAATTCTGCTGACATGCATCTCCGCAGGCAGTGGTTTTCCCTGGAGCGATTCTGGAGGGCACCCGATAAAAAGAAAAGCAATTTTTACTTTTCGCAAAACTACTTTTGTAACCTTGGTCTACATGTTTGTGATTTGAAAGTTTAGAAGTGAGTTTAAATCGTATCTTAAAAGTGCATATTTGAGAGAGAATGTAAGAATGTTAAGCGAACCACTGTGATATTTATACTAACTGAAATGACCACATGAGGCTGCACAGTACATGCTCCCTATATGGATAACGCTCCACGTCTAATGTATACTCAGACATAAATAAAATAAACAGACAGCTTCCATTTGTCAATTTGTGTTTGTGTAAAGTGAAAGTCAAGCTTTTGGTGAACCTTTGTCCTCTGCTTTTTGTGTTCCTTCTCCATGTTCGGTTGATGTTCATGGGTGGAAGTAGAGTTTAGTCAAGTGTCTAATTCCCTTCCTTATAATTTGTCATTAACGGGCAACCACACCTGAAGGAAGTTAAATCAGTTCTGCGTTAATTAAACTTGAACAGAAATCATGATCATCGGTGGAAACCTCGTGTTGTACCGCTGTTTCCCCACAAGGTGGCAGGCTTGGCTCATGAATACTCAGCATGAAGGACAGTTGTTTATGTAACGCAACGTGCTTTGAGATTTACTGACCTAAAATGTGCCTTGCGGCTTAGTGGATATGGCCTTTCTGCACGCGTTGAATGAATCACTAACAAATGCATAGATGTTGTCTGTGTAAGAACACTCTTTGTGTTGACAGTCAGTGATGGACGGGTGATGTCTGTGGCAGAAGGCCTCCAGCAGTGCGGCGATTGCTATAATTCAGCCTGCAGTGTTGACTGATATGTTCACAAGTTATAAAAATAGATGTATTTATAATGGAAATAATAGTTGGTTTCAGCGCTGTGTCCCAGTGTTACTGATATAAGAACATCATCCAGCTCTGACAGTTTTAGGCAGCTCTAGTGGAGGTTTTGGCGGGGGAGAACCACGTAGTCATCTGTCACGTTTGCTCGACTTGTGCCTTCGTGCAGAGCTGTAGATTCTTGAGGGAGGGTAACGGGTCGCACAGGATGCAATACTGTATATACCCACGTGTCTTGTCTGTTTCTCTCAGCAGTTTATGACTTTGTGCTTTTTAGAGTGTGTTGCCCTTTAGGCTTTGAAGCTGAGGGAAAACATTCATGCGAGGCATTTCTGGTTTTAACTGGTTGTGTTAGGCTCTGCAAACACCTGTACTGTTATTTTCTTCCTCTGTCATTTCTACTGACATAATTTTGCCCTGCAGCTTTTCTCTCGCCCTTAAAAACAGGACGACATGGGATTATATTTCAATTCCCATACGTCTCATACGTGTCAAAACACCTAGAAAAACAGCAGGAGCGGAGTGTACATTTCGTCCTGTCAAGTAATTATTGATTACCTGTCTTTCTTTTCCGATACATTCAATCTACTCTGGAGGGAATTTTCAAACTCGCACACGGTGATGTAACCATCCCAGGGCTCACTATAGGAAAACCATTTATTCCTCCCTGGAGCTGATGCTTCATAGTAAAGACAAAAACAAATAATTCCGCGAAAGCCAGTTTTCCTTGTTTTTGCATTCGACACTTGACCCTTCCTACTGTTCCAACACAATCAAAGCGCCGCTTGATTCCCACCAGCTGTAGAGAGCCCGGAGCAAAATTTCTCAACGACTGCTGAGAAGAACCTCAATATTTATGTACTGATAGTTAGCTTTCTGACTCTGTTTACACTGTGCAGATCCATGTGACTGGGGGTCAGCAACTTTGTGACGTGAAATGTTGCCAGCGTGTCGTAATATTGATTGTATAATCTTTATTTTGGTGCGTAGATCACAGTTCAGTGGGTTTTTTGTATGTATATACTATGTTAAAAAAAAAAAAACACTATTTATCTAGAACTTATCTAGAAAGTGTTTTACATATCAAGGAATCATAGGAATTATTGAAGAAGAGTTTAAGGCATCTGTACATTAGTATTTATATAACGTTTTACTTTTACTCCATATATTTTTGAAAACAAATGTCTGTACTTTCTGCTTCTTTCGTTTCAGCAAAACAGTCTCCTTACTTTAGTTTTAAAGCATTTGAGGTGAATTATCGATTATTTTGCATCATTACATGCCTTCCCAACATCAAGACTGAGTGTTTTGTGTCTGTACTTTTTTGCTACTTAAATAAAGAACGTGTGTACTTTTTCCACTTCTGAAGTGGCTTCTGTAAACAGTGCAACCAAAATATATATTGACACAATAATCATAAAAGCACCTTTTTATTTAAAATGTATTTAGCAGAAAGCCACAGAAAGCCAGAGATGTCTTCTGCATGGGTGTTCAATAGGCTTGTATACTTTCTATTTGTCATTCAGTCCATGGTAAATGAAGACACTGCAAGCCTTCCCAGTTATTTTTGCCCCTTGAAAGGTGTTCCCATCATGGGAGAGTGGGAATGTGTCAGGGGTGCTGAAAGTCAATACCTCGTCCATCAAAAGAACAAGGCATGTCTGCGCCATCACCGTCCAAGTAGAGATGTTAAACCTGACAGCCCAGCAGGAGCCTCCTCTCCTTCTCTGGCTCTCTTTCTTCTTTTTCATGTCCCATATGGCACAGAGGCTGTTATGTAAGGCATTGCGTGCATGGCAGAGAACGTTTCGTTTACGCTCCAAGGAACCGCTGCCCTCAAGCACTGTGATGCCATGAGAGATGTTTGGGCGTTTCTTTGTTTTCTTGTGTCTGTATCTGGGAAAAGATCAAGGAGCCCCTCCTCCTCCTCTTAATCAAGTAGAAGGTGGATTTTGATTGCTACCTTGATTGCTTTGCAATCCTAGAATTATACCTTGGAAATGGACAATGATTGCATGTTGCACGTTCTTTCCAGTGCGCCAGTTTTCTTCTACAAATTTCCAAAATAAACACATGATTCTCTTGCCCAGTTGAAGTGTCTGTGCGTGTGTGTGTGTGGGTGTGGGTGGCGCAGTAGGATTTGATCTTGCTGTCGGCCTTGGTCCTCCGCTGTGTAAATGCCAGCGTTAAAAGCCCTCCAAAACTGGATTCTGCCAGTCCGCACAGCCTCACTCACACATGCACACACCGGCTGATACAAGAACACACAAACGGGCTGATGTACGGTCCCGCTCAGACACACGCAAGCTCATGTCTCCCAACCGCTTGAGGACAAGTGATGCATAAGGAGGCGGGCGAATCACGGTGCAGCGTAGGAAAACAAATAGGGATGATGGTGTGTTATATGTGGATAGTGCTTTGAAATGTGCTCGTGTTGTTGTCATCTGATGTTCCCGCCTGTCAAACCCACGACTTCACTTCAGCAGTTTTTAGTTTAATTTTAAAGTAAGTTACAGTTCTGGCCATGTTGGCTCCTTTTCAGGACCACACACTGCTTTCACTCAAACCACATAATACAGTGAGGCGGAAGCGTTACTTACACTCAGCTGGGCGCTTTTGTGAGAGGGAACTTGGATAAAGGGAGGCTGGAGGTAAAAGACAGGCAGAACATAAGTGTAAGGCGGCTACGCCAGAAGGCATTCAGCCTCCATCTCCCATCATGTCAGTCTGTCTGATAGTTATGTGCGTTAAATAATTGATTTATTTGACACTTGTACAGTTTTCTAAATATATAGGATATAGAACATTACTTCTTGTCTTCTCAGGTTTAGCCGTCCCAGTTTTGTTTTTATGGTTCATATCCTCCAAAGATTTAAAGATATATATTTTGCCAAAGCTTTACTGTGCAGCTTCTGTCAAGTGAGTATTTCTTCAACCCACTTTCAGTCTGGAACAAGCTTGGATTTAAGAATAGGTGTCACTTTCATTTCTTCTGTTTTTTTGCAATGAAAGTCTGTATTTTTAACTATGTGGGCAATGTGAGCACCATCTGTTCTGTTTTCTCCACATCTACATTATCCGCTGCCACACTGTGGCTCCACATCCACCCTTATGTAAGCTCTGCGGGGTGTGGCAAAGGTCCACACTGCCACCATTTTCTTTTCCGTGTGGATCTGCTCAAATTCTTGCAGTCGGCGTCAGGTTAAGTCTTAACAATAAATTGAAATGATGAAGGTTTTGTGATGGATGAGGATCCAGTACACCGACTGGACCTGTTTGTTAAAGACTGAAGGAGTAGTTTAAATGAGCTTTGCCTGTTAAGTGTTTTATCCCCAGTTTGGCAGAGAGGAGAGGTCAATACTTAACTAAAAAAGTCAAACAACAAGGTAGCTCAGTCGGTGCAGAAGATTTAAATTTAGCATCACAGTGACTTTGATTTAAGCCATTGTGGTCAGGATTATGACAAACTGCTCCCGCCTGGATAGTCATCTCTATTTGTTGTGTGCATACACTGAGAGGTTTAACATACCAGTTAGGTAATATATGGGTCAGGCCCATTGTACATGCCATACACACTCTGTATATGGAAGCTTTAGATGGACATAGATACATAATGAATGAGAGCATCCCATCTGGGCTATCTGTGATGTCACAATGTCAAGGTCTCCCACCATTGGCTGAGTCAAGACTGTCGGGCTGTCTCCAATTGGCTGAAAGTAAACCGTCTCCACGCCGCTTCCCTCAGACCCGTTTGGAGCCTTTTGTTCTAAGTGGGCATGCGCACACTGACCAACCCTCGAATCTGCAGGAACACGATGTACAGATCAAGAGAACGGGAACAGTCGAGTTTTCACGACACCACTTTGTCACATTTGAGTAGTTTGTAGGTGCCTCAAGTCACAAGTTCATCACATAATAACATCGTAGAGACGTTTTATTAGTCCACTTAACTTTATTTTCCCTTCTATCCAACTTCAGCTCTCCACTTAGTTTCCTGTAGTGTTTAAGGGACAAATACAGTGAAGAGAAGAATAGAAGATGTGACCTCAGCCTAATGAGGTTAATAATTTCTCTGCATGCATTGAGCTGAATCCCACCAACAAATTGGTTGTGCGTGCTCCTCGCCGCCATTTTGTGGTCCCCCACTGCTATCCCCAATCAGCATCGCCTCTCCTCTTTGTTCTCCACAGTTCCTCCACTCAGCGACTGGTGCACTTTCTCATGATGCTGTTTCGAGACTTTCTGTGCAATCTGTGGTCTACCTAGCTGCTTTATTTTGATCGGCTTTGTTCAGACTGTTCTGTCGACTGTGAGCGGCTGCGTGGGAGCCTTCTTTCTAGTGTGGAGGTACATGTGAGGTGTGTTCCAGTGAAGAAGCACACTGTGAGAGTGCATATCCAGTGTGCATCCACTGATGAGGAGTGACAGGACGACTAAAGGCACGCCTGGTACAACATACACATTCTCCTTGGGAGTTAAGGAGTGGTGATCTGTCCAGAAGTGGATGTCTGCTGTTATATTTCAGGGGGTGAGGGTGACTCGTGAGGGTGAAGCGAATGTACCCACTCCCCATTTAAAACACAGTCTTACAGCTACTGTGTGCCATCACCTTTGCAGAGCAGATGTTGCAGGAAAGAGTGACCAAAGGGAGGCGCTTATGTGCACGCTGACGGGGTGTGTGGTCAAAAGTGGCTCATCCTATTGGACGGATCGACCTAATCTCTGTTGACAGTTTACATAACAACAGAAGGGGAGGTGGCACGACTCCTAATGCAGTGACATCACAGCCCACCCTCATCCTCTACGCCCAATCATCTGAGAGTCTATATGTTATTCAGGAACAGGGGCGGCTTAGTGAGGGGGCAATCAAAGCGACTTAATACACTAACGCGCGTTCCCTTTGTACACACACTCCCATCCCTGTTTTACACAGCTCCATCCTGTCCTCTATTGTTGGTCAGTCTCCCCCATGTGAAGCTCAGGGGGTCGGGGCCAAAGGGCGCAGGTCAGGAGGACGGAGGAGGTGTGGTGGTGGTGGTGTTTGTTTTGGCTGTTTTTGGGGTGCGGGTAGAGGCCCTCTGTTTGGTCGAAGTGTGTGATTTAGCCTGACAGCATCAATGAGAGAGAAGGGGCTGGCCGGGTCAGGAGGAGCGCAGGGCAGGAACGCCATGGCCGTAAAGCTGTTCTTCTGGGAGCTGGAAAAGCATCTGAAGAGGTAATGATGACTGTAGTGTTGTCAGGGAGGGGGGTCGGCACTGGTGGTGTGGTGGGGTCAGGGTCCAGTGGTTTAACGACCGCAGACACCACAGGGCTTTTGTTTTAATGTTGTGTATCCGTGTGATTGTTGTTGTGGTGCGGTCCCGTCACCTATATGTCGTTCGTGAGGGCGAAACTGCATGTCGGCCTCCCAGATGTCCAGACAATCTGAGGAAACTTGACATCTTAAGTTGTCAAATGTGTCTTAAAACATCAGCATGAGAAACAGATGCCCCTCTCCACCTGCAGCAGTGCATCAGTACAAACATACACACCTCAGCGTGTTCAAACTGTTCAGCCGCCCTGAAGGGGTAGCAGTGTCTATGAGGACACAGTGTTCTCGCTTCTTCACATGCATGTTACGCTTGACTGTATGTGAAAGCGTGAGTGGCTCATAACAATTCAGTGTAACATATAGATCTGACCACATCGAGACAAAGACTAGATATCTTCTGGTTTTTGTTTAATTTTTACAGTTTCAAGATAAACCAGCCCAACAATAGACATTGGCCTTGCAAACTACATAAGCCCATTCTATCATGAATACAACATACAAAAACCGTTCGTCTAGCTGTAATTTGTCGATGTCGATGCCCATGATAGGATTCAGTGCAGCTGTATTCTTGCATAAGCATATATGATATACACTAGACGTGTGCAGTTAATCTAAATATTATTCAAATAGAATCAAAATTGCAATATGGCCAAGTGAAATAACCAGATCACTGGAGCTGCAATTTGTTGATCAAGGTGAAATGTGCCTGAAAGTACCAATCTAAATGAAGCATTGTGGGGCTACAGAGATGTTCTGGCCAACAAATCATATTCTCCAGATGTAAGAGAACATGCTTGTTTAGTACCAACCCCAGCAAAAAAAATCACACCATATTATCTATTTTTTTAATGAAAATCATATTACAGTATCTTTCAATAGCAATATGATTTAAAAAAAAAATATTCAGCCCAAGTATATAGCCCAAGTAGTGTTTTCATTTGGATAAAGAAAAAGGAGAAGTCACAAGTTCTCTAAAAGTCAGTCCCTTCAATGTTCCCTCGACTTCATAGCCAGAGTTAACTGCAGGAAGTAAATATCTCATTATGAGTTATCTTTGAGGAAGTCCTGACCCCTCAGACAGGTTTCTGATCTCCAAATTCCCATGTTGACGCACAGTGAACTTTCTGTGAATGTTCCAGCCGCAGACAGATATAACACCAGTAATGTGCTTAGGGCAGGACAGGTGTCTGAAAGGAGCTCCATGCTGATGGTGTTAACAGCTTTAGACAGTTGTTGAGCTCACATACGCCCCCTTGTTCATCACGAAATGAACCAAAGGTAAGCAGCCGTTAGAGGTCGGACTGATGACATGCGTGGGGAGAGAAGCCACGCCTTCACGGTGCCGAGTATTAATTGTCTGTTCCTGTACACATTATGGTTTTAGTTCTCTTTACTTCCTCTCTGTCTGCGGCATTGTCCTTTTTTTCTGTTAAAGCAGACTTCTTTTACTAAATCTGACATTTGAGGATTATAAGTACACAAAACAACAACAAAAATAATCTGCGCTTGGATTATTTTAGGTATGATTTAACAGGTGGGAAGGACTTAAAATGCTTAAATTTTTACCCTGCAATCCTCTACCCTTATGACTTAGTTTCAAGCAAAAATAATTCATTCAATTTTTCTTTTTTTTTTTTTAAATTGCGTTTTAGGCATTTATACAACATGACATTTAAAAAACAAAACTCAAAAAAATAAGACAATGAGGCAGAAAAAAAGATAGTAGTAAACAAGTTAACTGATTTCAACAGTAACCATGTAAACATGTACATGTGTGTGCATGCACGTGGTGCACATAAATTCACACACACCCCTGTGTATACCCATGTCCACAGTGAATCAGTGCCATTCTTATAATTATCTTAATTATCCCATTTAACATAAGTTAGTACCACTGTTGTATGATACACCTCAGATATGTCCCATTTATTTTCAAAAATATGGACAATGAATGATCTAATTCTCATGGTTATTTTTTTCCATTCCATATGTTTCATTTACGAGAACGTTCCATTTGTAATTGCGTAGGTTATGATCTTTTAACCAATTCCTTGCTATTTGTTTAATTGTTGCTACACTTCTGACTAGGAACAAGAGACTGTCAGTTGTCATTTAAATTTACAGTAAATATGCAATTTAACATTTGATTGTCTCTGAAAATCGTTATGAAATTGGGATAAATGGCAGAGGAATAAATCTGGCTTTAAAATGATGCTCTGTATTAAAACATTTAGTGAACAGCAAAAAGACATCACAATTGTCTACTGTCTTGGACGGGTATTGTAGCACAAGTTGCCAAAGTAGTCGTACATCACCGGTTCTCCTCTATTTCATGATTTGACATTAATCTAGTGGATTTGGGGAGTGGTCCTGCTTTCCTAGAACAGAGTGTTCTCGTTTCACTCAAACTGCTGATCTATAGGGGACAAAGGAGCTTAGCTTCCACACTTCCTGACATACGGGGGGGGGGGGGGGGGGGGGGGGGGGGGGGGGGGGGGGGGGGG
>JAPQRN010000022.1:21950993-22009376 GCA_037367275.1 Coranthus polyacanthus | reverse complement strand
GTCTCTTATTCATCTTTGTAGCTTCTTGCCCCCCTTCTTTTGTTGACAACACACTCCCCAGACCTTTGTGTTTATTTACCCTCACAGGTGACAGCTAGTCACTGCTGCAATCATCTTTGCCCTCTTTTACTTCAGGCTCCGTCCCGGGCCACTGATTAGCCCATATACATGTACTCAAACGACTTGAAGCCTTTGTAGATCCCCTTAGTATGATTATTAACCAATAGGTGGAGACATTGTTTCATGTAACAGTATGTAACTGCAAACCAAAGTTGCCCCAATACCTGCCTATGTAAAATGCAAATAGGAACATTTATCACGAGACAATACATGAAGTGGTCTTTTATTAGTAGAAGGCAGCTAAAAGATAAACTGTCTTCTGTTTAAATGCTGTCGATGCTGCTTTTGTGCTGTGGTCCAGTTGGATGCAGCGTTTTATGGAGGACAGTGCACCAGGTAGAAAGATGTTGCATACATTATGATCATGAGCGACCTCTCGTCCAATCCGCGACGCCGCACTGCCTGTGTGTTGCATGTATTATGCAAATGAGGAAGCCGTGGTCCAATCAGCGCGCTGCTGGCGCCGTTTCCCTGAATGGATTATCCAGAGAGGGAGCCGCGGTCTGCGGAGCTGCAGCCCGCCGCTTCAGTCTTTGTGCTCTGTCCCGGCAGCGAGCTCCGCGTCGCCCGGAGAGCACACTGAACACCCCGAACCCCAATAATGCTTTATTTTTCTACTTTTCTACCGCTGGATATCCAGTTTGTACAACTAAAGGATCGCGTCTTGGTGTTTTGATGCACGGGATAGCATGAATTCCCAGTGTTACACAGTGGCGATGGACCTTGGCGTTTGTCAACTGAGGAATTTCTCAATATCGTTTTTGTCCTCTGTGCTTGGGAAGGAGAGTGCATCAGTCAGGGTTGACAATAGGTAATGTCATCTCTTTTTTTGTGTGTGTGTGTGTTTTTTTTTTCCATCATTTTGAAATTTGCGGCAGATTAAAACGAGGAGCCTGTGCACCGTCTCATTGATTCTCCGCCATCAAAGTCAAACATCTCGACCTCCATTTGGTTCACTGCGGATCTAAATTGACTTGTCTTTTTCTCACGGCAGCTGTAAAATGGTTTTCGTCACGAGTGTATTTTTTTTTTTTTTCGTTCGGCAGCTGTAAATAGGAACACGGGGAACCAGTCGTGTCTCAACACCTTTGGGTCGAGACACGTTAAATAACACCCTCAGACTCTGCAGTGCTCAGACACCGTGTCCCATCTTTATAGGTTATTACACATCTATTAACAACCGACATGTTTTTTTTCCTGTCTTTCAGCTCTTCGGGTGCAAGTGTGGTGGCCATTGATAACAAGATTGAACAAGCAATGGTAAGCGACATTTTAATCATCTCATACGCAGTCATATAACCTGCACAGTGTTTTGCAAATAGGCCTCGTCTCACGCTGGACATGTATGTGCTTCCTCCGGTGTTATGTAACCCAAGCACCGCCGTGGACTCGATTTAGACCAAATGCACCCGTAATACTCCGCTCTGCTTCAATTTAGTCCCCTATTAACATCTTATTAAATGACATGTGTGGTATGATGTTAGGTGTGGATTCGGAGGGAATCATGTACTAGTTAGGGCCACACAATGACCAGTGAGTGAGTGAATGAATGAATGAATGAATGAAAAGCGTGATGATGATTTGCTGTATGGGAGCCGC
Source organism: Coranthus polyacanthus (assembly GCA_037367275.1). Taxonomy (NCBI): domain Eukaryota; kingdom Metazoa; phylum Chordata; class Actinopteri; order Kurtiformes; family Apogonidae; genus Coranthus; species Coranthus polyacanthus. The sequence goes on along the minus strand of JAPQRN010000022.1, from coordinate 22,007,657 downwards.
GATTAAAGCAGGATTTAGCCCACAAATACACGATTGTTCGTGTTGTGCGCATCTGCCGCTGCGATTTAAGAACAGCAGCAGGGGCTTCCTGCTCTGTCACGATTTGGACCGATGACCTCCGGCTCTTGGCAAATTGATGTGGACTAGGCTAAGGTTCACACGCTATCCTGCCCCCCTCCCTCATACATAAACGTAGCCCCTCTGCCGCGCTCCCTCTCTGTCCCGTGTTGCTAGGCAAGCAGCAGCCTCCCCTCCGCTCGGTATAAATAACTCGTTCGGTGATTGGCTCCTCCCACCACGGTGCAGGAACATTTTGTTCTCTTGCTGCTACCGGGGCAGGGACGAGGAGGAGGAGGAGGAGGAGGGAGAGGGACCGGTGATTAAAACAGGAGACAAAACAAAAAGATAAATGTGTTTCTTCTGTTAAGTCTTGTCAGCTCTTCTTTTTAAGCCGATAACAGATGCAGGAACTCTGAGGAGAGAAGTTTAGGTTCTTTTTTTTTTTTGCTGATTTGCTGTTTGAGAAAGTCTGGAGCTGAAAAACCGAGTTAACATCTCACAAGGAAAACGACAGCATCGGTCTTCAAAAGTCTAAGATCTAATCACAACCTTCTCATTTCAGTCACGTTTTATCTCTGATTAACAGGGTTGTGTGTTTGCTCATTTGTCCAAATCTAAATCCTGTTTGGTGATATTCAAGAAGAAACCAACCACTTCAAACTCAGGAAAAATGTGTTTATTTAATACAAGAAGGAGACCGAGAAGGTGTCGTCTGTTTAACGAGACCAGGAGAGCTGAGGCCGGCTTGGAAAACTGACACGAAACACGCTTTCCTCATTTCAGGCATCAAGTCAAACACTGGTGATGGTTCTGATGAATGAAATATTGCTCAGACTGAAAACCATAGAGTCGGAGATGTTTTCAGTGAGCGTTCCTCTTCCAAAAATATCTCACACACACAGATCTGATCGGAAATTGTGCACATTTAAGAGGTTTTGCGGCGTTACGTCCATACTCACTAAAGCCACACAGAATAAATCCTCCTCTTTGCTCTGTTTCAAAGTAGGAAAACGAAGGATACAGATGTACTAACCTGAAACAGGAAAACCAAAGTGTCTGTAATTGTCTGTGGATCAGTGACTTTTATTCTATATTTTTTTGCTGCCGAGGACGAAGCGACAGGAAGCAAAGTGTCACAGGTTTTGCTCCTAAATGCTGCTTTCCTGCCCCGGGGGGAGGGTCCGTCGCGCCCCCCCTGAACCAGGGAAGTGTGACCAATTATCTTCACCTCGGGCTCCTATCTGGGCCACGGCGCCGGATCGCTTACAGCCCGGCCCCGGACATCCACGAAGCCGACGGGAAGCTGCATTATTCACATGATATTCACCGGGTCGGGAAAGTGGGACACGTTGAACCCTCTCACCGTCAGAACATCCTCGCTGTCAGATGATAAATACGTGAACGTTGTTTCCTAAAGCTGCTCGGGTCACAGGAGCACAGAGGCTTCTGACTGACATATTACCAACTTCAAGCCTTAAAATAAATCCTGCTGCAGGTCAAGTGTGGACATAAAGTTGATGAATCGCTGAGATGTTTTGACTTATGTTTGATCAGGTTCACATGTCAAATCTTATCATCCAGTACTTAACGATTTGAAGTATCGAAGCACACGAAACTCTATCAGTATGTAAATACTTTACCTGGAAAATCAGTCTATGTCGAAGCATCTGTTTCCAGATGATCTGAAGAAGGATTCAGATCCTTCTGTGTTTCCCAAACGTAGGCTCGGGATCCAAAATGGGTCTATGAGGTCGTCAGCTGGAAGAGGAAAATGTGTAGGAGTCATATGAAATGTGGATTCATTTTCCTGACTAAAAGAAAAGACAAGTGGAAGAGTTTATAAATGATGACCTCAACAAAGACGTGAAATGCAGAGGAGAGGCATCGGATGGAAAAGACGCAGCCAGATGAAAACTACACAGAAGAAAAGAAGTGGAAACGTTCTGGCGTCAAAGTGAAGAAGACGAGGAGCTCTGATGCAAGTACGAGCTCCACCGACGTCTCTGCAGAAAAGTCAACGTGAGGATTTTAATAATAAGATTAAAGAGTCAAAGCTGATCTACTTAGGATTCGAAACGGGACTGAAATACCGCTTTGTATCAGAGGAGATGATGGCTGCAGAAAAGGTCACTTATAAAGAGAAAAAAACCCAGAGGAGAACAATGTGGAGGAAGTTCTCCGTCAGAGAAACAGCCTGTGGAACAGATAGATGCTGGCAAAGCAGAAAAACACAGAAGACCTCCTGAAAACATACAGTCCAGGCAGGAAGTTTAGAGACACAAAGTTCACCGTGACCTGGAAGCTTCTGGAAACTCATGTCACGACTTCCAGACCGGCTGGTTTGGAGGCGGATCCTAAAACCCAGACCGGGTCTTGAACCAGGTGTTTTAAGTCTTCAGTCGAGGTTTCAGGCATCTTCACTTGACTCTTTTAACTCTTACATAAATATCTGCACTTTCTCCTCCTCGCATTTTCCAAACACTGTCATTGCTTTTCAGTTTTAAAGCATCTGAGGCGAATCGTATCGATCGTTTTTATTGTGGATCTCGGTGAAGATCGATTTCAACGATAACGCAGAAAAGACGATTCGCTCCATCTGTAAATATCACGCACGACAAACGAAACGACATGAAAATGACACAAAAGATAAGACACGACGACCGCCTGAAAGTCTCTGATTTCATGATTTCAGGCTCATTTGGTTTGTTTTAAAAGTTTAAGTTTAACTAAATGAATGTGATCCGAGTCTTTATTCAAGACTGAAACGACGTAAAAGACGTAATAAGATGAAAACACACCCGTTCCAACAGAAAACGAAACCGAATCCAACAAAACGATGCAAATGTGAGGAAAACGTAACGAGATGAAAGCGACGTAAGGGAAGAAGAAGATGCAACAGGACGTTCTAAAATGAAAATGATGAATAAAAATAAAGGAAAATCATGTAAAAGATGAAACAGGATGAAACGACGAGAAAATCAACACAATCTAAGTCCTTATTCGAGACTAAAACAGCGTCAAACCGTGGATGAAACAGACGTCATGACTTTTGATTCCATTTATTTGAATTGTCTCTACATTATATTAACATGATGTTTGCACAAAGAGCCTCTAGAAACATCCTTCAGAGACAACTTTTGACTTTTTTTTTGTGTTCTTCTACTGCATTAAAAACCAGTTCTTTCAGCAGAGTCTGTGTAAAAGTATCTGGACTTAAAGTAAAGCACCACCTTGATCTGGAACGTGTGTCTTTGTATGAGAGGCTGGTGTTCAGGTCAGTGTTTCTCCTGTTTAAGAACATTATGTCGTGTTGGACGTGGTTTGGATGAAGCAGTCGGAGCTCCAGGTCCTTCTCTGAGCTCCGTTATCTCAGGACGGGGCATCAGGCAGATTTGCCCTTCACTTCCCGTTTCCTATTTTGCTCCGTGTCACATTTGTTCTGCAGCTTTTCCCCCTTTTCGCTGCATGTGTTGCTTCACCCCGACCGCTTCGTTATCTTTCAGACTGAATATGGCAGGACTGTGGACGTTCACTCAGTCTCTTCTTGTGGTTTTTGCAGCGTCGACGCTCGCCCTGGACTTCAATCGAATCACAGGTATTTGAAGCAAAATGTGCCATTTTCAATGTTTATGTTGAGTGTAAATGTTTTAAAGTCATATTTCCAGTATGAAGAGGATTTCTTCGATTCTGATGCATGAATGTGTAGTATTTCTATTTCTTTTACACGTTTCGTGCACAATCTTCTGAGGTTTGACAAATATTTTCAGGAAACTCTGCCCTTTTTTTTAGTATTTTATGTAACAATTCAAACTCTAGGTTCCTCAGTCGTCCAAACATCTATGGAAATGATAAATGATTTATTGCAAACACTAGTTTAATGTGTGAAATATGTGTTTCTTGGTTTGTAAAAGATCCTGCCTACATGTATCAGCACATTTTAGTGCAAAATATAAACTCAGTCTAGTTTCAAAAGGTCAGAGTTTTTATCCACAGACCTGTCTTTAAACTCTCTGTTTCTGTTTATTCTTTTTCTTCTTCAAGTCCCTAAAAGTCCCGGAGTCGCCGGCGTCTTCATGCTGACCGAAGGAGGAAGCTACGCCTTCGACTTCGCCGACGCCGCGGCTGCCTGTCGCTTTCTGAACGTCACCATAGCAACCAAAGCGCAGATGGAGCAAGCGTTAACGAACGGGCTGGAAACGTGCAAGTAAGCAGCAAAACACGTGACTTACCTGGTGTGTTGAAACAGTCAGGGCGTGGAAGAATTTCTCAATAAAATGAAATAAAATCCAAGTGTGTGGCACAGGATGCGATGAGGTCGGTGGTTCATTCATATCTGGGTTCTGGCAGGTTCGGCTGGATAGCAGAACAAGTCGCGGTCGTCCCACGACTCGCGCCTGTTAAAACCTGTGGAAACGGAAAAACAGGGGTGGTGTCGTGGAACGCAAAGCCACAGCAGAGGTTTGGAGTCTTCTGCTTCAATGCATCAGGTACTGAAGCCTCACATGAATAGTCGATGCTCATTGTGAATCGTGTGGATCTTTTGGATTTAATGCACAACGAGGCCCATGTTGTGTGTTTGTTTGACTCTTGGAGTTGAATTCATGGATAAAATGTCCATTTCAGCCTGTTTTCTTCATCACCTGCAGAAACAGAGGAAACAAAGAGTTCAACATCCGTCCCACGAACCTCCACGTCTTCGTCCACGTCCGTCCTTCTGACCCAAAGACCCACAACACCGGTCGTCAGATCGACAACCGACGCCGAGCCTTCGACGACGATGAAGATGACGATGAAGACCACGACCAAAAGGACACGCGTCACCTCAGCCTTCACCTCCACCATGAAGACGACACATCCTGCTGAGATTCCCTTCACCTCGCCTTCTCCTAAACCTGTCTCCAGTCGTTCTTCTGCTCCTCGTCCTCGCCTCCTCACGTCGTTACCTGCAGACGTCACTTCCACGTCGACTGTTCGCAGCTTTGCCTCGTCCTCCGTGAATCCTGCGCGGCCTCGGTTTGGAGGTAACGCCCTCTTCCTTCACACCGTTATTTGACTTTCTGTTGTTCTGCTCAACGTCCCGTGCGTATCTTCTGATCAGAGGGTTTTCAGAGCGTTTAGATACTGTCTGGTAACATTTACTTCATACTTTACTTCTGTCACTTCTACTGCAGTACATTTAAAACTTAGTTCTTATTATTAGATTCCTCAGATTCAGCTGTTTGTTGGTTTGATTTCTGATGATTTTAAACTCTTTACATTTGGATCACACTTCTATTAAGGCTTGTTTCTTGGCAGTTTTAATGAATTTTATAGATTTTACTGATAAAGTAAAGAAGGTGATAAAGTAAATCAAATCGCCACATTTCTACACAACATCTAAACTAAAATGTGATGCATTTATAGATCTAAATAACATGACAGTTCCAAAGGAGCATCAGAACGTTCCTCTGCTTTGGTTTGAGTTTGTTTTCTTGTGTTTCTTCTCGTTTTCCTTCAGTGTTATCGACGGCGCTCGTCGTTGTCTGCGTCGTCGTCCTCCTGGTCCTGACAGCAGGGGGCGCTGTCTTCTACTACAAATGGTGAGAGTTTTATGATAAAACAAAATAAACCTAAGGCAGAACATTAAAACATAGGATCCAAACTAACGATCAGTTTTTTGTAGCCGGCTGTAAAACATGTTTATTTCCGCTGTGAAGTTGGACGTTTGGAACCTGCCCCCAGTGGACATTCAAGGAACTGCACTGACTTCACTTTTCAGCCTCGGAGGTTGACGCTGGAAACCTCCCACATTCACACCATAAACGCACACATACAATAGAAACAAACTCTCCATTCATTCCCAGATCTCATCAACACAGTAACACGGTGATTTAGTGATAAATTATCTGAAGTATATTCTCACCACTGTCATGTTTTCCTTGACTTTCATGTATTTGATGTGTTTTTTTTCCCCGTCTTCTCTGTGAACAGGAGTGTTTTTCCCATGTGGCCTCGGGAGCAGCAGAAAGACGAAGTGGAGACGGAGATGTGGAAGCAGACGGGCAGCGAGACGGACCTGCACGAAGAAGAAGAAGAAGAAGAAGAAGAAGCCGACAGGAAGTACGCCAGTGACGCCACGCTGTGTGTGAGCCCAGACGTCAAAACAAAGTGCTGAGAACAGTTGGACTTATTTCTTCAGGACTGTTTTTAAAGTGGACTTCATACATAACAACACACGTGATAAATGTCACTTACAGTAAAAAGCATTTTCTCTACATTTACTGGAACCGAGGTTGAAAAAACTGCACTTACTTAGTTTGTAAAAGATTAAATTGTCTTTTGTTTTTTACTGCTTTTCAACTTCCAGTGGATAAAAGTCCTATAATAACATCAACAACTCATGGACAGTAATGGACAAACAAAGCAACGACGACGTGATTAATATGTTAAATGTTTTATTGACTTTACTGTCACTATATCAGTTATTTTGATACTTGATCATTTCATCGATTTTAAGCAAATATGACAAACATTATCTTTTCAAATGAGCTGATTTAACCGATTTTGTTTCTCTCTTCTTTTTTCATACATTTTATACAGAAAAAGAAGAAAAAAATCATCAGTTGCAGCTCTAATATATATCTCTTTTTGTCGTTTAATACACATTATATGTGTCTTTATACATTATGTGCAAATGAAAGAAGACGCTCAGTTAAGAACTGGTGAAAAGCAGCGTTGGTGTGTTTTGTGATCTTCGTCCTGTTGAGGATGAACCTCATTTCCATCACCTTTTGCAGAGACTCTTAAGGGACCGTTTTCTCAAAAAGATCCGATTGAATTGTTTTTTTTTTCTGTTTCTTTACGTAAACTGTTCGTATGATTAGTGACGTGGTTGAACAGACACTCAAATAAATAATGAACCATCATAACTCATTCAGTCGCTCTTTCATTTTCCTGATGTTCTGTCTTACTTTCACTTCATCATATGTCTAAATGTTGTTAGTTCTTAATCATTTGTAATGATTATTTACTAAATGTCGTCAATCATTCAGTTAATTCTATATTTTCTGCAACGTCCTTTCAGTCGCCCATGAGTTTACAGTTTTCGCCAAATTAATAACATTCAACGAACTAATGTGATTTTTCTGCAATATTTGATTGTATTTGTGGTTTCTTTAGTGTAAGTCATTGCTCATATTACAGGGTCATGAGGAACCTGGAAAAGTCACAAAAATAAGTAAAATCCTTGAAAGTTTTGGATTTAAATCTGAGGGATGCAGACTCCTCGTCTTTTGGTGAAACCTGACGTCTGAGATTAAAGTAGATCGTAGGATTTTCTCTGTCCTGGTGCAAAAAATGAATGTAACAGCAGTAGTAATAGTTTTTCTGAGTATTTGAAGTGAATATGTAAATAACCAACAATTACAGAATGGAAAAGGTTGCTATTTAGTTTTCCACTTCGGTTCATGTATGTTGAAATTATATTACTGGTCCTTGAAACGTCATGGAAAGGTTTTGAAATTTTGTGAATTATCACCCAAACTTTTATATTCAGAATGCAGTGAAACACTGGTGCCAAAAATGCAGCTTTTTGTGTCTTTATGTCACTTTTTTCAGTTTAAAAAAATCTAGAAAAAAACATATATTTTTGAATAAATGTTTCACTCTATTAAGGTTATTATTAAAGATTGAAATCAGCAGCTTCACAGAGTCACAAAGTCATGTTTTTATTTCTGTGTAGATGGTGAAATGTCTTCTAACCTTCATCCACGCGGTGGCGCTAATGAGCCACGTTGTGCGTCACGGAGCGCCAACGCTGTAGAAGAAGAGAAAAGCGTCACGTGACCGTCCACATTATCTCCCAGATGTAAAAAAACGGTTCATAATTTCTGTCTTTTCAGTTTAAACCGTAAACTTACCGGCGGGTTGTAACGGGACACTGGCAGCCGAATAAAATGCGACGTCTCGGCTCCGTTCAGCAGAAAATACAATGTGTTTTTCTGACGGAAGTGAAAGAAGAACCGTCCAGAAAACGGGACTGTCAGGTGAGGCTAATGCTAATGCTAAGCTAAGCTAAGCTAAGTTGAAGACAACGGAGCGTCCAGGTGTTTCCAGGTGTAATTTAACTCTTTAACTCCGGCTGTGAGTCTTAGGACGCACATGGCCATGTTTTGACGTTATTCTCTTCTTGTTAGGACCGTTAACGTCTGTGCTTCCCCGTTATTCTGTCACATATCCCTCCTCCATAATCAATCAAAGTTTATTTACATGAAACCGTTCAGATCCAGATTCTGATCGACTTTATGAATCCCGAGGGGAAATTCACGGGTCCTCCAGGTCAAGAAACGCAAAAATAAAAAATACAATTAGAACAATTAACCAGTGATTTATCTACAGAATATTATTGACAGAATAGAATGTCTGTGTTCAGTCTTTCAGACGCGTTAATGCAGTTCAAAATGATTCACATGTGACTGACAATGTGAATAAAGATAATACAAGCAACAATAAAGTAAAATTATAGTGTTATACATGGAACGGCTACATTTTAATGTGTTCAGAGCATTCTTAATGTTTAAAGATGTTCTTATTTTTTGTATTATGAAATATGCCTGTTGAAAATGATCAACTTTAAGCTCGAGCTTTAAAACTTTACTTAAAGTTCATCTGAAGATGATATGAGACTCATAGAAGAAGTGAATGTCTCAGAGACCTACTGTCTGCTGAATTCACTGCTGTTTTTAGTCTGTACACAAGGTCTTTTGACATAAACTTTTTAGAAAATCAGTGAAATCTTCCTTTAATCGTCTCTGTCTTTTTTCAGCAATTTCAGGTTGTTGCCACTGAAAATGTGAACCCTGTTGCTCTGGAGGCCAATATCGACTGTGCTCTCGCCACAGAGAAACTGGATGGAACCTGCTGTTACGTGACGCTGTATGAAGGTGAGAAGAGTCGCATGAAACATATCACATCACAGTACGTCACGGCAGCTACAGCTTCAACGTGGACGTCAAGGGAATGTGTTTACAGTTCATACGCAAGTTAAACGAGTTGAAAGAATAACTGATACACTGATAGTAAACTCAAGTGTTGTAGCTGCATTAGCATCGATTCCTTCGTCACATGTTCTTCGTGAGGTGACGTTTTGAATGATTTGTGTTTTTCTGCAGGGCAGCCTTATCTCTGGGCTCGACTCGACAGGAAACCCAACAAACAGGCGGAGAAACGCTTTAAAAAATACCAGCATACCTACAGAAGCTGCAAAGGTTTTTAAACATATCGCTCTTTGTCCCGAACATCTCCCACAGATGTATGTCCCCAGAGTCTGAAAAGTGTTTCACGTTCATTTCCAGGCTTCACGTGGAACGTAGAGGAAGACTTTAAGACGGTGCCAGAGTCGTGGATCGCGGCTCGCAGGGTCAAACAACACCACGGTCGGCCGCTGCCGGACGAACACGGACACATTCCAGGTCTGAAAGTCACTGTTCATGGGTTATCGCTCTGAGCAAAGTCATCAGAGTCTAATATGATTTTTCCTTCATGGAATCAAGAATATTCACTGTTTTCCAGTTGACAAATAGCAGAAATAAATATTCAACCAGTAGTCCATGTGTGATTCCAACGACCGGTTCGGTAATAACGTATCAACACTATAACTTTATTGGCTTCTCAGCATCATGTCTGATGCAGTTTTTGATAAATATTTCAGTGCTTCTCTTCTTCTGAACCTGATTTCAAGCCTCATCTGTGGTTAATGCTGACTCGTTCTGTGAATATTCAGGCTGGGTCCCAGTGGAGAGGGACAACAAGCAGTACTGCTGGCACTCCTCCGTGGTGGACTACGAAGTCGGGGCGGCTCTTGTTCTCAGGCCCAGTACTGAGGACGAAGACATGTTAGAAATCACAGCGGTGCCACTGGCTGATCTTCTGGAACAAACACTGGAGCTCATTGGAACCAACGTCAATGGAAACCCTTATGGTAATTTCATCACATACAAACATACATGTAAGTTAAGGAGTTTAAATTGTAAACAAATAGTTGCCTTGATATTTGATACAGATCCCAACAAGCTCTGTTCTGATTGGTTAAATGTGTTCTTGTCGCTGACAAAAAGTTGGAAAAATTTACCATGATGTGAAAAAAAAATTGATGCTATTTTCCTTGTGATGTGAAATTAGATGTGAAAGGGCTCCCTGAGTGGAGTTTGAAACTGTTGACACACTAGCGTCTGGTGTGAACAGAGCTCTGTCGTCTGAACAGGAATGGGGAGTAAGAAGCAGCCGGTCCACTGTCTGGTGTCACATGGGAGCGTGGTGGTCAGAAACCCCCCAGCGGTCGACTTCCAGCATCTCTACTCCTGGTTACTGGAGAATCCAGAGGGCCGGGTCGAGGGAATCGTCTGGCACTGTAACGACGGGACACTTATCAAGGTGAGCTGAGTATATTTCACACAGACCGTCGCCATCTTGGCCAGAAGTGACCATATTTGGACAAGAGGGTGGAATTGGAGGACCTAATGCTACTGCTAACTTACTTACAACACTGCTAAGAAGGAATGTCGTGTTGAACACGTGGTCTGACAGTGGTTATTTTGGACCATACTTCTTTTTCACCTGCGCTGCTGTGTTTGCAGATTCATCGTCATCATCTGGGACTCCGGTGGCCTGACGGTGAAACCTACCTCGGCGCGAGGCCAGTGGTCGTTCATGTGGACGCGATGGTTGACGAGTACAACAACAGTAAGGACTTGTTCGCATCATTCTCTCGACTAAACGGTCGCCACTTCAGCCGCCTGCAGGACATTCAGTTTGAACTGTAAATGAAACGTCCTTACCTCGTCCCGAAGCTTCTGCCGTGACCCCCCGTCCCCTCACTGACCTCTGCCAGACACGTCCACGAGTAATTCCAGAGTAATGATCCAAAGTTTACTCTTTAAAACCTTTAGATAACCCTTTGAAACCAGCTGAGACACTGATGCAGCGCCACAGCTTCACTTCAAAACAAAGTCTTACTGTGAAATGTCAGGAAGCAGAGTTTGACATGAGATGATCAAACACCTGTGACCTGTTGAAGACCTGAGTCCGGGGTCGACCCACGTGTTTCTGTCAAGGCCAATCTGATGAAAAGGATAAACTACTGATAAACATGTGCAGACAAAATGAAAAATGTAGAAATACACAAACTCCAGCACATGATTGAAAAGCCTTTAAACATATTTAACTAGCCCAGTTAACTCGGCTGAAAATTGTACATAGAAAGTCAAATTTGAGGGTTTTGGATAAAAAAATGAAAATACAGGTAATGATAAAAACACTGAACATATGATTCCGAACGTCGGTCGACCTCTGGTCTGATACAGTATGTCAGGTTGAAGACATGCTTTGCACAGCTTTACTGTAAACTGAATGATCTTTAAAAGTTCCATTATTGTGCTGTAAATATAAGAAATAAATGAGAATGGAACAATTCAACATGTGAAAACTCCTTTATTGACAAATACACGAACACGTTCTATGTCAGAACTGTACGAATATAAACAAATCTTCCAAAAGAAGCTACAAAATGAATAAAACAGCTGCCGTAGAAGAGGAGACTGTTTAAAAGTAACGTTCAAACAGGGCTGGACGAGTTATTACGACGTACGCAAAACAGTCTTTTAGTCAAAAATAAAATGATTTACTTGTAAACTGCTCTGCTGCGTCTGCACATGTGAACGGACGTCCGTTAAATCGAGTGTTTTCACCAGCGACAAAGACGAGATGAGTTTAGTGAAGACACGTCTGATGAATCTGCCCACATTCATTAAGAGAAGCAGCGTTTCCATCAGAACCTGCAGTGTTTTTAATTTAACAAGAGGAACGTCTTTGAGGGAGTCGGTGGAACGTGGACTGGAGGACATTACCAGCGTCTTTGTCACCGTTTCACCTTTTAGAAAATGAACGACACGTTAAATCTGGACTGAAAAGAACTGACAGATGCAGCCGTAATACAGATATTGAAATGTTCTTGTATCTGAAGGTGGAAAATGTAGAAAACTTGTTTTTTCATTTAGATATTATTGAATTTGGTCACGAACAGATTACAATCAGTTAAGTTTGCGGCCGTTGGTGAAGCAGACCTGCAGATGAGCTGATCCTTCAACTTCACTTTGATCAGTGTTAAAAGGTCCGACTCAACTGATGGACACGCTCGGCAGTTCCACTTGAACACCGAACTGGTCACACACCTTTCTCAGCTGTTCCTCCAGCAGAATATTCTTCTTCATCTCTAGGTTGTAATTATATTTCAAGTCCTCGATCTCTTCAAAAAACGTCGGGTCAAAGTTCTCCAGCTCCTTCTTCAGCTTCTGGACTTGTCTTTTTAGCTGCGTCTTCTCCGTTTCAGCCGCTTGAAGCAGGTTTTTGAGCTTCCCATGATCTGAGAAGAACAACGGCGACGCCTGTAACTGTTGTTTCTTATTATAATTGACATTATTTTCATTCATTCAAGTATTTGTGTGCGTCTCACCTTGTTTTGAAGACGTCTCGCCGTATCGCTGACTGTACTCGTTCAGCCTTCGCTTCAGATCTGCGTTCTCCTTCTCCAGCTCAGCTCTGACCAACCTTAAGATGAGACAAACAACATGGAGGTTTAGTGACTTACAAAAACTGGACAACGCCCAAGAAGATTTATGACAAAAGTAACAACACTGTTTCTCCAGGTAAAACTGTTTATGGGATGATTTCTCCTTTAACGTACCTCACTGTCTGAAACTCCTTTGCGAGTCCTGCATCAGTCGTTGCACCAGAGGGAAAACCTTTTAACATGTCAACCTAAGAAAAGAAAAGAAAAGAAAAGACCTACAGCAGCAACGAAACGATTGTACAACACTGGTAAAAGCACAGAGCAGGTATGTTCAGAATCAGCATCAGCAACCACTGTGAAAAGACACAAATCTACTCGTGTTCACTTTATTCTTAACATCAGCATCTTGTAGCATTTTACAAAATGCAGCTCACAAGTGATGGAGGAAACAAGGCTTCGTCACACTAGAATAGTAGGATAATGTGTTTATAGTCCTTCTAATGAGACCTGCTGCGTAACAGCAGCAGATGGTGTGTGTTTAGTTTCCATGATTCATTCCAGTGCAGAATACCACACTCGCCAGGCAGTGTGTCTCAGCCATCAGCAGATGAGACAGACCACCAGGAAACCTCCACCTCCTGTTACTCTACTGTTACGTCAGCGCGTACCTGGTCTTCAAGACGTCGGATGTTCGTCTCTCGTTTGTCGTCGCGCTCCTTCGCCTCCTTCAGCTGCTGTTTGAGCTCCGACATCCTGAAGGTCTTCTGGGAAAGCTCCTTCTCCAGCTCCTTCATCTTGTTCTCAAACATTCTGCAGACGTCACAGAGAAAACCACCGACTTAGTGCTCACACGTCAACCGCATCTGTATTCTACAATAACCGGCCTCATGACCGTTGGGTTTGTAATGCGTGTGTTTTCCTGACCTCGTCACCACTGAGCCCTTCCACGTCCTGCTGTCTGCTGCCTCTGTGATCGGTCGGGACAGAGCGTCTCGAAGCCTTCCCTTGGTTTCTTCCAGCTCGGCCTCGAGCTTCTCATTCGTCACCTCCAGACTCGCCTTTGCCACTTTCAGCCTCTCTGCAGCCTCCGTGTCCTGTCGTCAATCATTTAAATCATGGAAATGATGTAAACAATCAGTTTGCTTTTTTACAAAAAAAATCTGAATCTGGTTTGTTCCCTTTTGTTACTAAACACAAAGACCACGTTGAGCATGAAATGCTTTTGAAGGACATCGTATCATCCACACAGTTACCCTTTTGATCTCCCTTCGCAGTCGTTCATTTTCCATCACTATTTTCTCCAGTCCTTTGGTTTTAGATTCCAGTTTGGAGCTCAGCTGTGCTTCGCTTTCAATCTTCACTTTTTCATAATCAGCCTTAGAAATGCACAAATGCAAATATTTCCATTCAGGTGGTTGAAGCCTTTAAGACATTATCATCATTTGCAGGTTTTGTCAGTTGAAATACATTATTCTACAAATGTTTGCTTCGACAGACCTTCAGTTTTTCACATTCTTGCTCCAAGGCAGCGATTCTGTCCAGATTTGCAGACGCGTTGGATTTCTTCAGCGTCTCGTTTTCCCTCTGCACCCGCTCCACCACCTTCTTCATCAGCCCGATGGTCCTCTCCAGTTCAGGTACTGTTTTACCACTGGATCCAGTCTGAGGAAGAACACGTCACACATCATTATCATCATCTAAAAGGAATAGACGATCAGTGAATTCATGTCCTTTTGGAGTTTAATGTCCTGTAATTTTTGTGTTTAATTTCTGTGGAAATCATCTTGAGTTTAGAAATAACCCTCACTCCGCGTGTATGTGCCAGCCTTTTCTCCACTTCGACCTTTTCTTTTTTCAGTGCGCTGCACATCTCCTTCAGGTCTGCAACCTGATCCTGACGGAAAATGAAGAGATGCACCGTAAAAGACTTTTTGGTTTTTTTGGACTGTTGAATGTTTTTGAAGATTGCACAGTGAAATAAAAGCAACAAAAGAAAACACTGGTTACTTGTCGATTCTCTGTTTCTCTACATAAAAGCAGATACACAAAAAACAACTGTGACTGTACGGTGAATATGAAGCTACAACTCCAGCCAGTTTCTTAACTCAGAACGAAGACAAGAAAATATCACCTAAGGACATGTCCTACAGCATAACCTTCCATGTGGAAATACGAAGCAAAAATCAGACCGTTTGATGACGTATGAACACATTATGTTGTTGGTAAGTCTGACGATACGGTGTAACGTTTCCATAGCAACGACCCTGGACCTCTGTTTACCTCCGTCTATCTGCTGGCTTTTATATAATGGTAGCATCTTAAAATATGATTGAGGACACTGATAGAGAGATACTCACTACACTTGCATTTACTGATCAAAAAGCAAGAACATACCAAGAAAAGAAGAACTTTCTTGAGTCAAGCTGAGATGGTTCAGTCACACTTAAACCTTTGGTCTGAACTGGGCTTTAGAGGCCGAAGGTCAGACTACATGGACGTCTTTATACTATGTACATTTATTCTGCACATTCCAGACTCATCAATCTTACAATCACAAGGAAATTACAAAAATATCTGACTGCTCCTTTAAAGATGCCTTTAAAGATCACGAAGCTTGGGGTAGTTTCACTGAATACTGGACTTGAACATTTTTACAAATATCAGTGTTGATTTTAATTTAAATGAACTTGGGTTCCACATATCAGTTGTGAGTCTCTTTGATTCATAACTGTTATTGGCTCTGGTTTGTGTTTTTCGTACCCTGAGTCGCGGCAGGCCTTTGTTGGCCTGCTCCAGCTGAAAACGCAGCTCCAGGTTCTCCGAGGCCAGCTTGAGGTTTTCTCTCTGGAGGTCCTGGTCTCTCTGCGACGGAGTCCCGGTGCCTTGCCCTGACGTCTGCACAGAGGTGACGCACAACAACACACTGGTTATTTACAGGCAAGATACAGACACAACAACTACTGCAACAACTTTGTCTGTTCAGGGAGGGACGCACCAACGCACTACCACGCCACGGTCTACTCACTGTTAAAGCGTCTGGTCTGTTACTATGACTACGCCACTATCACAGTACTGTCTGACTGTACCTTTACATATCTAAGAGATCTGCTTTGATGTTTTCGTGTGGCATCTTCTCTACTTTTACGGATTATTCTCTCGGTGCATTTTCGTGGGTCCACATCTGTCTCTGCTGAGCTCGACCGCTGTGGATTTTCTTCTCCCTCTGCATCCTTTGTAGTTTCATCCTTTTCTTCATCTTTCAGCTCAACCTGTCGTTCAGCCTCCTCTGCTCCGATTCTCACATCATCATCATCATCATCATCGTCAGCGTCACTAACAGCTACTTTATTTGCAGACTGATCAGGTGCAGGCTCAGAGGAAGACGGATCATCAGGCCCGCTTCCCTTTGCAGTTTGTGTTTGTGAAGGCGAGTGTCTTTCTTCCTTTTCCAGTTCATCCTGTGTGTTTTCTAGGTCGTCTGCTTCCTTCTGCCTCTCGTCTCGAACAAGATCATCTGGTGCGTGAGCTGCTGTTTTTTCTAACAGGTCAGGGCTGGATCCGTCTGGTTGTTCTGGTTGTTGGATCTCTGCTGGAGTCTCTGCTTCTGTGCCGTTCTGCTCTGGCTCCCCCTGGTGGTCGCTTTCAGGGCTAACCGAACGGCTGCAGGACTCGGCGGGCCCGGCTGCTGCTGCCTCCACCTCCCCTTGTCGCGGCCCATCAGCAACATCAAAAGTGATAGAACAAATCCCTTTCAGAGAGCGGGGGGAGGAGCGTTTTTCCTTCATAGCCAATGAATTAGATTAAATCCAGCGCAGAAGCAGATACAGAAAGAAACAGAGTCAAGAATCATGAACAGATGGAAGGAAAACATCTAAGAAGACAGGGCCACATCATCTTTCTTCATATGTCTACACCTGGCACCTCTTCAATCAGCAGGTCTTATGTATTCAGAAATCAGTATTTTTTTTGTAACTCTTAATAGTTTGCTAATTTTTATCCTTAGATTTGATCATATTTCATATTTCGACAACCATAGCAAAACACACAGAAACCTGGGTTTTCCCTCGGGTTTCACGTGGCTCAGGTGTTGTTGATTCCAGCGTTTGTGGAAGACCCAGCGACACACAGTCAGAGGAAAATAATGTGGTTTTCAATACAAAATATATCATGTTGCATAATCTTGGCCCATTATCACCATATCTTTGTACAACAAATTGGAAAAGGAGCAGATGATAAATAAACAGTATCCAAAAAACTGATAACGGTAGAAAAAACCCTGTAAATATTGGGATTTAGCTGCAATGTTATCAATAACTAAACTAAATAATAATAATAATGAACTAAAGTGTCATCCAGATTCTTTACAACTTTAAGCCAGGGTTTAATTTGTCCCAGACTGGGACCTGGGACGCCCTTTGTCACGATCACAATCTGTAAATTAATTTGATCTAATTAACTTACCTCCGCTGTTAAAACAATTTGCAGTGTTTGGTCAGGTGACAGTTGTGCCACAGGTGTTTTTTAGAACTTGTAACATCATTAAGAGGCTACACGTCATAAAATCTTTTAATATGTTCACGTGTGCAACCCTTTACTCAGCCCGTATGTGGACCAGTCTTTTTACTGGCTTTACTGTGGTGGAAGTTAAAAAATATAGACACTAGTGACCGCACGTCTCACGTTGCGACATGTGATGGACACAGGCTGCGCTTGTTAAAACATCTGTCCTGTTTCCCATTAGGAAATCTGGAATGTTAACAATAATGTTTGGTTTATGATGACAGTTTAGTTTTCACAGCCAACACACAGGCAGCTGTGTGATTTGTTGTGATTTGTTTCGTCTCCTCTGACCTGTCGGAGCAGCGTCCTCTGAGTTTTTCCAGACTCCTGATTCACAAATCAAACAGCGTTTGAAACATTACAGCCTGAACTTTAATCACAACTAAACAGCAACAGATATGAGACAAAACCAAGCACCACGGTTGTATTGAAATTACAGAGGAAACACAGCAGGTATTTTCTGTTTTATGTTCTCAGTCATGTCGTTTGTGTGAGAAAAAAAACTCACTAACAGATACACAAACATTTCTCAAAATGTTAAACTGACAAAAACCAAACAGTATTCAATGAAAAGATCAAGTTTATAGGCTTTATGTTTTGCTTTCTGACTGAACATTGGTGTTTTTCTGCTTGAGTTTTCTCGTGTCACGTATGTGTGCGATCACTCACTGAAGGTCTTGACGGAGGTTCTTTGGTGATCTGAGTCTCTAAGGAGTGGAGTCTCTCCTCCAGGTAGTGGTTCCTCTGGGTCAGGGTCTCCATGGCGCTGTCGCGGGGTAAGGCCTGGTGCTGTCTGCAAGTTCAACAGCAAACAAAAGCTGTTGGTTTGAATTCACAAGCCTCCGTTACTTCACTTCAAATCTTATTCCCCACAGCGGGAGGCTGACGGTGTCCATCGGCACCGGTTTCGACACATTTGGTACTTTTGCAAACTTTGATATGTGTATTTATTGACTGATAATATCCCGCTAAAGACGAGGACATTTCAGGTCTTCTGACTGAAAATGATTATGATAATCATTATCAGACTCTTTTTCTTTGTTCTCAGACATTTTTTCCCGCTAATTGTTACTATCACTTGTGTCCTCAAAAACCCCAGCATTAGTTTCCAAAACATAAACGATTCCAGCCTCAGTTCTCGTCCATTAATTGAACTATTTCTCAGTCTCATATGTATGAAACTAACAAGGATTACATCCTATAATATATCACAAATAATTAAAAGTAGAAGTCCATATAAATTAGTCTGCAGATAAATATTTTATAGTCATTCATCTGCTGCTACAGCTCAGATTGTGTTCATTTTTAGCAGGTCAGAGACTCCAGCAGCACTTGTAGTACAGAACAACTTCATTAGAATCAGACCAATCAGACCAAAAGTAGAGTAATAATAGTAATAATACATTTTATTTGACAGCGCCTTTCTTTGTTCGTCACTTGTAAAGCATCAGTTTTTCTGAAAGGTGAAATACAAATAAAGTTTGATTGAGGTGACAGAACCTGCTCCAAGTCACTGGACGGAGACGTTTTGTACAAACAAGTTTCAGCTGAAAATTAAATGCAATATATCCCATTTTATCGAACAGGTTTTACTTTCCCAAACGTAAACCACCGTGTAGGTCGTGTGTAAATTTGACTGAATCTGATCCATCGGTGTCTAATCACGGCTGAAAACCGTCTGATTCATCTGACGATCGACAAGAACATCTGGTTATGAATCACTGCGAACTTACAATGTGTTTAAAATAAGAACAAATAAAAGAACAAGAAAACCAAATCTTTGAAAAAATACAAATAATAATAGAATAATAAAGTGGCATGGTACTTGATGGTGAGGATCTGTGTCTCCAGCTCCGAGTTCTTCTGCTTCAGCTCCTCCATCTCCTTCTCCATCTCCGTCGATCTCACTCCGACCACCTGATCAGCCGTTACGCCTCGAGCCTTCAGCTTCTTCTGCAGCGCAGTCTTCTCCTGCTCCAGCCTGAAGACAAAACACGATGGACGGTAACACACTGAGCGCAGCTGAGAGAAATGGAAAAACAGCAACACTGACGTCGACCTTCTTCTATTTGAAACAAACCTTTTTGAAAGTCAGACTGGTGCCAAAAACAAAACCGATTCTGTTTCCTACAAACGACAACATCAATACATCAGTGTAGGGATGGTGGTCTGAACATTTCTGAGGATTGGACGAATGAACGGTCCGATGAAACAAGGTAACATAAGACTAAACATTATTACAAATTATAATAAAGATAGTGGACATTTACTCTTAAAGGCCACGTCTGAATGACGTCAGAATTTGTGGCATTCAACAATTGTCTTATACTTAAGTTTTTTCTTAAGTACGAACAAAATCTACAAGTAGTTCAGACCTGTTGTATGAGTGATTTTTTATTAACCTTTTCTGCTCTAATACATCATCACATATTTAAGACCTTCTAAGGTCACATATAAGATGTGTATATATATCTTAAGTCATGATCCTTATGTTCTGAATACATCTGCATACACCATATGCATATCTGTTAGTGATTTTTAAATGCTCAAAAATATGTTCCCATGACTCATGTTGCATTCTGTGTGGTTAAAATCACTGTTGAATCTCAAGCCAATGTCTGAGGGCCAGATAAAAGAACATGAAAAAAGGAAATAAAGTCTTATTGAACTGTCAAATCTGATTTGACTGATGAAATTCGGAGTTGGTTACTGCCCTCGCAAGCCTCCGTTCTCGCAGTAGTTTGAAGCCAAATTTTCCCAGCTGGCTCCTGAATAAAATAAATGTGTCAAAAGTACAAAGACAAAAGAGGGCAGTGTGACCTGGAGTAGAGATCTTTGAGCGTGTTCAGCTGCTTTGACAGAGACTCGTTCTCCCGCTCCTTCTCCTTCAGTGTGTTCTTCACCTTCTCCATCCTGGTCTGCCATTTCTTACCCTCCTCCCACCGCACGACTTCATCTCTGGTCTGTCAGAGGAACAGGTCAGATAAGCGTGCTGTGTATCATAAGAGAACTGCTGCGGTAGTGTAATATGTTATGGTGACTAGACGGATGCTCAAACCTTTCCCTGGTCGTCTTTGACATTTTTCGTTTCCGCTCTCTTCTCCAAGTCGGACTCCAGCCTCCTGATCTTCTTCTGCAGATTCTCCATGGTCGGACCCTTGACATCTGGTTCTGGTTGATTCTAATTGGACCAGTAATTAGAAAATGACATGTAATTACACCTCACTTTTCTTGGGTGGAGGCTGGCTATGGCTTTAAGAGCCTGAGAAATAGAGATGTAGCCTTGACAGATATTTGACTGGAATTGAACAAAAACACATGCTACATGGCGCTGATCCACCAGAGTAAATGAAAGGTACATAAATATATCAGCTCAGGTAGTATGTATGATAAATCCTATGAGAATGAGAGACTCCATCCTTCATGCATTAATTTAATTTTTTGCGTGTATTTCATCAGAGTTCACTACCTTTACCATATGATGTTATGCCAGTAGAGGCTGTGTCACATGGCTGCTGTTGAACTTATATAACTAATACATAAGCAAGAAGTCAAGTCAAATTAAGCTACAAGCTTCTTTACTGGTCTGTGCTCTGTATGTGATAAAAACCTGAAGAGCGCTGCTGAGCCTCTTGATTTGCTGCTTCAGCTCCTTGATTTCGTGCTCCCTCTCCTCTTTTTGCGTCTGCAGGCGTCTCTGGGTTTTCTGACTCCTCTGGAGCTCCTGGTTCAGCTCGTCCACGTCCTCTTTCAGGACGTTCTCTCGGCCTCTCGCTGCTTTGACGTTGTCCTTTGCTGTTTGGAGTTCTTCATTGAGCTCTTGCACCCGCACCTTTGGAGAAGAAGAAGTTATTAAGGGTTACACTGTGAATTTTTTTTAATTAACTAATTACTAAGAAACCACCCAGTAAACATATGATAAACTCTGATATATTGCTGGGTAATTATTATTATTTTAAATGGATTTAAATGGATATAGCCATGAAAAATAACTATATAAGAAAAAGTAATTTCTAGATGGTACATAGTTAAACCGAGGCTGTTGATGTGTCATAGTGGGGATTTATCTTAGTATTTCAGTTGTAGTTTGTCTGTATTTACCTACTTCTTTACCAGTGTTAATTACCCAACAATGCACTATAATTTATCACATATTTCCAGGTAAATACTAGTAATTAGGGCACTGTATAAGGAAGGGTTCTTGGATTGTATTATAATAAAGAGCTGTAACTGTTTTAGGAATTAGGTTAGATGTGAACAAAGTCTAAAACAGCAACTTTCTGAATAAAAAAAAAAAAATCAAAGTTCCAGAGGTTCTGTCTGAGTTCACAATTAAAACCACTCATGCATTCTCAGACAAATCCAAGGTAAAATGGGGACTTTAAATGAATCTTGAGGTTCTCCAGAATCAAAGGATGGCACTTGTAATAGCTTAGAAAAACAACATAAATACAGGAGAGTCAAGCACCCCAAAAGAATGTTCTAGGTCCTTTGAGGTTAAAAGGATTGAATAGAAACAGATGGGAAACCTTTAAGTGGCTGAAAGGCCATAAAGAGCTAGAGCTCCAGACGGCATCCATTTATTTGCATTTTGTGACTGCTGTTGGAGACAAATATAACTAGGATCACCAGCGTGACTAGAAAATATGCCTCTGGTTTTTCTTTCGTTAAATCATTGTAACGTGAAACACCAGGACTGGTGTGTGTGTGAGACAGAGTGAAGAGTGGAAGGCAGAGCTAACATGAGGCTCTCATCATCATTACAACACAGGATGGAGACTTGGCATCTACTCACTTAGACCTTTGGTGATAATGAAACAAACTACTGATTCATTTTTCAAAAGACAAGATCACTGGGACCCTCAGATGATAATGGCTCACGCAGTTTTTGTGGCGAAAAGAAAATACCTTTTTAAACATGAAACACTCATAAGATAATTTAAGCAGCTCAGAAAAAGACAGGCGTCTTTGTCAAAACTTTCCATTTTCAGGGTGTAGTTGCTGCTCGGAGGTTGTTGTTCTGTCACGTAACGAGGAGGAGTTTCAAAGCGATAATGCACAGATAGACGAAGGAAGGACAATCCTGACAGTGTGTGACAGAAACATTCACCCTTACTCCGAAAATGCAAGGCCCTCTCTAGAGTCAGTGTTTTATTTGTAACACGCCTTTTAGTTAAGGGGATAAAAACTCTGGTCCACACTCAAACATTGTATGTTACAGTAATGCACCGTAAATGTAACTGATGACTTACAAAACATGCACAGAAAACAGGTATGGTGTGACTAAACACTACCTCTCACCTTCAGGTCTTTGGTGTGTCTGTCAACCAACATCTGCACGTTGAGGCTCTCCTCTTTCTGTGCAGCGCTGGCTATGACTTGTTGCTCTGCAGCAGACGTTATCTCGGCTCGCAGCTTTAACAGAACCTTACTGAGAGCCTTGGGAAGACAACATGGAGCAAAGAAACGCCAATTACGGTGAATACGATGAAAACATCGGTCTGAGCTAATTTTCCAGTTAATGTACCATCATGTTTCTGAGAAGACTGCTCTGCCTCTCCACAAAAACTTAAGGTGATAAAAAAAAACAACCTTGAGCTGTTTCTCTTTCTGCGTGAGTTGTGATTTCAGTCGCTCCACCAGGTTTTTCATGGTGTTGCTGGGAGAGCGGATGTTTGCTTCCTTCTGGGCCTCGAGTTCAGTTCGGAGATAGTTAATTTCCTTCTCCATCTGGGCCACGTGGCTCCTCTGATCCTCGGTGTCACCGGTCAGAGCCTTCATCTGGGCGCTGTGGTCCTCCTGCAACCTGCAACAAACCCCCCTCTGTCAGATTATTTTAATCACACACACAGAATTTACTCACCAGTTTGTTTTGGTGTTTACTAACATATTTTTTGAAAAGTACTTCTGGTTGGTTGGAATTCTGTAAAAGTGGGTCGAGACTTGATGACCAGGGGAACACATGGGTCCAAAGCTGAGACCAGTTGAGAACCACTGGTATGAAGTCACAATTATGAACCTGGACTGACTGCGCATTTTCACTCAAAACAGAAGAAAAGCAAAGCGTGATCTAACTAATGAACACATACTGGTTACAGAGGAGCCCTGTGTCTCCTGTCTCATCTCTGCTGTGGTCTGTCAAATAAAAGCCCAAAATTTCATCTCTGCAGGAAAAGGTAATTGAACTGTATAAAACAGGAAAGGGATATAAAACGATATCCAAGGAATTGAGAATGCCAATCAGCAGTGTTCAAACTCTAATTAAGAAGTGGAAAATGAGGGATTCTGTTGAAACCAAACCACGGTCAGGTAGACCAACAAAAATTTCATCCACAACTGCCAGGAAAATTGTTCGGGATGCAAAGAAAAACCCACAAATAACTTCAGCTGAAATACAGGACTATCTGAAAAAAATGTGGTGTGGCTGTTTCAACATGCACAATAAGGAGGCACTTGAAGAAAAATGGGCTACATGGTCGAGTCGCCAGAAGAAAGTCATTGCTATGCAAATGCCACAAAATATCCTGCTTACAATACGCCAAACGGCACAGAGACAAGCCTCCAAACTTCTGGAACAAAGTCATGTGGAGCGATGAGACCAAAATTGAACTTTTTGTCCAAAACCATAAACATTACATTTGGAGAGGAGTCAACAAGGCCTATGATGAAAGGTACACCATTCCTACTGTGAAACACGGAGGTGGATCGCTGATGTTTTGGGGACGCGTGAGCTACAAAGGCACAGGAAATTTGGTCAAAATTGATGGTAAGATGAATGCAGCATGTTATCAGTAAATACTGGAGGAAAATTGGCACTAATCAGCCTGGAAGCTGCGCATGGGATGTACTTGGACGTTCCAACAAGACAACGATCCAAAAGGCCAAGTCAACCTGTCATTGGCTACAGTGGAATAAAGTGAAGGTTCTGGAGTGGCCATCTCAGTCTCCTGACCTCAATATGATTGAACCACTGTGGGGAGATCTCAAACCTGCAGTTCATGCACGACAGCCCAAGAATTTACAGGAACTGGAGGCTTTTTGCCAAGAAGAATGGGCAGCTTTACCATCTGAGAAAATAAAGAGCCTCATCCACAACTACCACAAACGACTTCAAGCCAGTTTAGAAAGCTGACTCTATACGGTGAGGGCGCTGTTTTCTACTCTACTAGTGTCATGAGTCAAACATTGGTCACAGCTTGTGACTTATGAGTCACGAAAAAATATGACCAACATGTGTCTCTTGTGGTCTCGAGCTAATGAGGCATGCAGAGGGTTGTAGTCTTTGAGTAGAGTTAAACCAGAGAAATGTTGAAAACAACAATCAATGAAAATCACACGCCAAATCTGAATGGAGCCTGCAGTAAACAGAAAGACCTGGGGGCTATTTAGATATTTTAAGAGCAAACAGCAGAAACAAGGGCTTTCTTTGATACGGACACAGCAGTACTGGCACCAATCAGGTTTGTTTGACACATGCAGAGTAAAAAAGATGGAGCGAGTTCTCAGAAGACAGGTTTCGGCAGCAGCGGACAAGTTTCATCAACATCCCGGTTCAACACACATCCGTCCAGACAACCTTTGTTTCGTGCGATTCCTGTCTCTCTCTGCCCTCTCTGTCTCCTCTCTATTTTCCACGGTCAAATTAAGGGCATATTTTTCTGCATAAAGCAATAATGATCAATTAGCAGTGACTTCCCAAAAGTCTGACTCCTGCCGTCGTGAAATGTCCGACTGCTGAGATGTACTTCTAGAAATCACTTAGGGCTGAGTGATACTATGATATCATGTGATATTAGAAAAACATCTCTCGCTTTATGTTATGCTTTATCATTTATTTGCTGTGTCACAAGTTTCACTGTTTACTGCAGTATTTTTCATATTTTATACTATTTTATTTTTCCACCCACATTCATGTCAGTGGTTCTATTGTCACGTGGCTGAACTTCTGAACTTCTCAAAGACCTCTTTGACCTGCTCTGTTAAGCTGCTTTTATTAAACTTTTCACCCCATAAAATCCACTTTTTTAGTTTATTTCCTGAATTGGCTTTAAGATCGTTTAAGTCATTGTACTCATAGGTTTACAAGGATTATGGGGGTTAAGGTACAGTCACCTATATACAGCCTGATAAAGCTCTGTGAGGTCAAATAGTGTTTGGACGGGGTTTTTTTATTGTTTGTTTTTTAATTAACCATAATTAAAAAACATGAAAATGAAATGAAATAAGCAAGTACAAACTGAAATAAACTTTAAACAGCAATGTCTATTGTAAAAAGACACTGGCCCTGTTGTCCCTGGTCCTTATACCTCTCTACAGCATTATAGGGCTTTTCATGCATTAAGTTCAATCCTGGCTGAGACCCTATTAACACAGGACTTACTGACACAATAATGCACAGCATTTCACAACATTAAATGTGTAATTACTTTACCCTTAGACTTGGGTTCACTACACGTGTCTCCACTTTACTCTTGTCTCTGAATTTTCAGAGTAAATTGCCCCAAAATAGACAAGAATGATGAGTTTAAGGTGACTTCACAACTTCCAAAGTTATTTTAAACGTTCATCAGCTAAGGTGACAAGTCTTTATGTTTGTAGCAGAAATATCTGCATCGGTGGATCATTAACATCCTCCTCCAACTGTATTAGAAGAAACAGAATTGCTTTGTCATTTAACCCCATTGTGAGGTGATTTATTTAATAGGTAATCACTTAGACTTCTCGTCTGCGTGTTTCTTAGCCTGTGTTTCCATGGCGGTCTTTTGTCGATCCAGCTCGGCAGCGGTCAGCTTCAGCTTCTCTGTGACGGAGGACAGCGAGACGTCCTGCTCCGCCACCGTCTGCTCCAACTCGGCCAAACGCTCCAGGTGTTTGGACGTCGGCATCCTGATGGTCGGCTTCTTCATCAGCTCCTGAAAAAACAAAGAAGGAAGGAGGCATTAGACGAGGCCCTGAGAGACGTATTTTCCCTTGAACTAGCATGTGTCATCCGACTGACACTGGTCATGTGAATTGTGCTTTCACATCTAATGATGAGACATTTCATAGAAGCCCAGAAAACACAAAACAGCTGAGATTTGGTCATAAATACAGTTCATTGAAGTCTTTGTTTTCCTATGTGACATATCTAAACATTTATATGCTGCGGAAGAAGTATTCAGATCCTTTAAGTTAAAGTACTAATACCACAAAACCTTACTTATGTGAAAGTATGTAAGTTTTATCAGTCAAATGTACTTAAAGTATGAAAAGTAAAGTGGTCATTGTGCAATAGTTATCAATATATTATTATATATGAGGTTTTTGGATTTATATTACTGCTGTATTCATGTGCATTTAATTCTGAAAAGACAAAAATTAGATGCTAAGAAATCGAAACATATATTTTTGTTGAACAAGGTCTAAGCAATCAAGCAATATCTCAGTGCCTGATTTTGTAATGTTTTCATAAAATATGTTTGTCCTGTTCCATTACTTCATATAACATAATCAGGCATAATTAAAAAAAATGAATTATTACTATTTATTTTGTCTCAGAAAAACAGGCCTGTTTTCAACTTCGAGACGAAGCATTTTCCAGTGAATCCGAGAGGTTTTTTAAAGAGTTTATTTAGTTTAAGAAACAGGAGAACTTTAAACTCAACCCATAAAGGAAACACTTCATCCTTCAGTTTATCACAAACATTCAAAACTCAAAGTCTAAGTATTTAGGTCCATGCCACCACTGTCTGCTACTATGACTGAATGTGGACGTTAGTTGTGTCGACATCTGGGGAGTTCAGAGACTTGGACACATACCATTGCTGTCACTTTGAAACGGTCCAGAGAGTTGTCAGAGTGCGAGTCCAGCTTCTGATGCAACACTTTCAGCTGCTCTAGGTGTCTCTTTATCATCTCTTCCTGATCCTGGGACATAAAAGATGCTGATAAGATAAAAACCCGCAACAGTTTGTACATGACATGTTTAAAGCTGCAGCGCTTGATAGTTTCTTGGTGACGTTGAGCCAAAAGTCCATAATTCCCTTTCAGCATATTGTAATTCAAATGGTCCACTCCGTGACGCAGACTTTGTCTAATCACAGGTATTTTCAGGCAGGTAAGGGGGTTAAATACATGATTGACAGCTAGAAATACTGATCACTCTCAAGATGTCCTCAGACGTGACTCTACTGCTCTACTCCATGGCTCCACATGGAAGCTTGGAAAAGTGGCTTTTTCAGATTCTGCAGTTTTTTCCTCCTATTTTCAGCTCCTGCAGCTTTAACTTGCAAATTTGTATGGTTTATTTTTTAGAGAACTTGGTATCTTCTGACCAGATCTTGAAAATGCAATAAAACATCACAATCATAAATGCGATATCAGCCTGTGTAATTCTATAATCACAAAAGGCTACAATTTAAAAGGTCCAGATTTGGGAGGATTTAGGGTGATCTAATTGCAAAAATGGAACTTAATTGCATCATTCTCAGAACAGAACACCTAATTCAAACCTATTATCAGACTTTACAAACATTTAAATGACACTATTTTTAATTTAGATTGAAACTAAGAAGTGAGGATTTGGTTTAAAGAGAATCACTGTACAGCGCCTCGCGGCACTTTACCTGTCTGGCTTGAGCCAACTGCTTCTGGTATTTCTTTAGCACCTCCTCTTTCTTGTCAAGTCGGGCCTGGAAGTCTTTGATGGTCTGGTGCGCTAGCTTAAGAGTGGGCTGGCTCTCCAATTGGCCCTCTTCATGCTTGGCAAGGTCAGCCAGCAGGCGTTCTCTGTTGGCAGCAGCTGGGAGACGAAGCCAACGCAGCTCATTGATCACTTTATCTCTGGACACGATGTTCTGTTCCGCCTTCCACAGAGCTGCTTCTTTCTCTTTCAACTTCTGCATATGAAGAGGTAAGAATTCAGACAATCTGGCAAGTGTTCACTTTCTGGGGGATACATAAGAACGGGGAGTGAGTACGATACCTCATCTAAGCTTTTGCAGGTAGCTTGCGTGTCCACGATGGTGCGGACGTGCTCTCTGATTTTTCCCAAGGCAAACTCTAACTGATGAGCCAGAGGTAGACTCGGATCTGGTAGGAAGCCTGTACCATCTTCAAACTGAAAACAACAACAAAGAAGAAGTGATCTACAACCTGTGTACTTTTTTATGAATATAGTAATAATAATAGTAATCATAATAGTTGAAAATTGTGTGCAAATGCAGTCAAATAACTAAATAAACTAATTATTATTATTATAAATCTTGCCTTGCTTTCAAAAGACTTATTTTTTCTACAGTTAACCATGCCTGGAAGTTGCGAACAAATTCCCTACTTTACCAGACTGTGTAGAGACCCTGGTTATCAAAGGCTCCAAACAAAAGCTCACCTTTTCAGCACGGCTCAGAATTTCACTCTGGTGCTTCTCGTAGTGATCCAGCTGTCGCTCCAGCTCCACTTCTCTCTGATCCCACACCAGCTGACGCTCCTCTTGAAACTTAACATAGCAAAGACAGAGTTTTCACCATAACCACACACATTTCTGCACTGAAAAAGTAACACCACACTTGATTTGGAATGAGTAACACAGGTCTTTTACGTATTAAATCATTCAACCCTATCAACCTCAGTCAGAGATGGTCCTGGTCTATAATGCTTCGATGTAACTTGAAAGTCTAGTGTTACAAGAACATAAGATTATTAGAATGACTCTTTAAAGAGTAACTAACCCCTCTGCTAAGACCTCCTGTGGTTTATCTTGCTACAACAACATTTACATTTTATTTATTTAAATAAGCCATGAAACAAATCTGTAATCAAATGCACAGATCACCCCAGGAGTTCTTCCTCTTACAGTGTTTTGATGCACAATATCCTCTTCCAGTGAGCGGATGGTTTTCTCCTGCTCCTCCACCAGCTTCTTCAGATACCTGATCTCCTCTTTCTGGACCACCAGCTCTCTGCCCTTCCTCAGCTCCTGCAGACGAGCTTCTTCCATCTTCTTGTGCCACTCAGTCACCTGTTTGAAGTTTAACAGTCGAGTGGTTTTCAGTAACTCTCTATTCAACTGAAGGGACATTAAATTAGTAACAAGTAGAAAATTGCCATGACATTCAGCTAGTCCTTTTGAATAAACAAGTAAACATATATACAAATTTCAGTGTTTTTTTATGTTATTGATTGGGTATCTGCCTGACTCTGCACCACATGCGCGGCTGGTGTTTCCCCTTGTTCCTTAATATGGACCTACAGAATTCTGCATGCAGGGTTTGGGATGCTTGTCCCATCTAGTGAAGTCCTGAGGACGGAATGGACTTTACTGCCATAAGGGGTGATTGACTGGCTTACATCGTCAGACATTTCAGTCCAAATTCTAATTGCTAATTCCTCTACTGACCTTCTGGGCCCCTTTCACGTCCTTCAGTGTTGATATAAGCTCCTCCAGCCCTTTCAGTCTCAGTTCCAGCTCTTCTGCCCTGCCCTCCGCCCTCCGCCTCTCCTCCTCGGCTTTCCTCTTCTCCTTTTGGGCTGTCGCTCTGTCCTCCTGGAGGCTCACCATGGTCACAGAAAACTTTTCCTGCTGTTGAAGCGGCAGCGCTCCGGCAAACTGCCTGCGGAGTGACTGGATGGTCTGCCGGAGATGCTTGGAACGATTTCTGCCCTCCTGGCGGGCGAGGAACAGAGTGCGCTCACTGGCATCCAGCCGTTGTTCTGCTCGAAGCTTGTAGGCCTCCAGCTGCTGGATGCTGGTGGTAGCGGCCTTCAGCTTCCCCAAAGCGGCCGCCTCGCTGAGCTGCAGAGCCACGATGTGCTGGTGGAGCGTCGCAATGAGGGCTTTCTCATCTGATTGCGACTGGAGAAATAAGGATACAGTGGCACATCCAGCAACAATTTCACCCACATCAGTCACATATAACGGCTACCAGGAGAGTAAAATTACTTTTTTAAGTGGATAATTAGAAAAAAAATGTTTCAAGGAAGAGACTTAAAAACTCGAAACGAAAAAAAGCTCGGCTGGAAGTGGCCAGCTGAAAATTTCATGTAAGTGTCTTCAGTGTGAAAGATGACATGAAGCCTTAAGGACTTTAATGTGAAATTTTCCCCTTCCTGACTTCAGGACCAGTGACATTGCAGGTAAAAATGTTGACCTTTAAAACCAGCTACAAAAACCGCAGTATGATAACAAGAACCATAAGCTAAAAATGAAGGGTGGCTGGAGGTATCATGTGATTCCTTCTAATCTGAGGTTCCAGGGTGTCTCTGATTTCCTTCAGCAAATTGAGAATAAAGTACCTCAGCAGTCGATATGTTCTGATCACGCCTCCTGTGGCATTTCATATAAATTAAAAGGAGTGGACAACATTCTCTCTCTTCTACCACAGACTCTCTGGTCTTAGCATTGCCTCCTCCATGTGCAACTATCACAGCCTCAGTATTAACTCATAGCCCAATTGGCTGTAAATTGACTACTGAGAACCTTGGTAAATCACACTGCATGATTCATTTAAATACTGTCTCATGCTCTTAAAAGGAAACTGTTACATATACAATAAATATACACACATATACACACCTGCAGTAAATCCTGACAGTGCCAAGAAAGAGTTAGTAAACCTGACCCAAAACAATCTGTTTGCAATATATTATAAAGATGTGTTGAAGGTACGTTTTCATGAAAAAAAGAGAAATAAAACATCACTTGTCTGCTTACCTGGTAGTCCAGGATTTGTCTCCTCAAAGCTTCTACTTCCTTGTCTTTGGACTGCTGTCTGGCCTGAAG
Source organism: Coranthus polyacanthus (assembly GCA_037367275.1). Lineage (NCBI taxonomy): Eukaryota > Metazoa > Chordata > Actinopteri > Kurtiformes > Apogonidae > Coranthus > Coranthus polyacanthus. The sequence continues at coordinate 21,976,734 of JAPQRN010000022.1, read as the reverse complement.
AGCAGACGCCTGCATCATGGCCACATTAGACACCTCCTGAAGCCTGAAAGCACAAAGCACAGAGGTAGCGTAAATATCTTAAAAGCTGCAAATGCATATGAGAGAAGTGTATATGAAAACACGAGTCTCAGCCTCTCTGTGGATAATAATCTCACACTGTAGCGTTTTCAAAGCTGATACCAACAGTGGCAGATGCTGCTAAAAATACAGATGTGTTTGTTTATACAGACGCAAAACAAATTGCTTTTCTGATAAAACTATATTTTTAAACATTCAAATATGTTCTAAGGACCATATATTTATTTGACAGTGATGGGAAATTCTCTAATAACAGATCACACATCTCAGTTTGTGCTAAAAACCTCAAAGCTTTTACAGCTTCAGACAGTTAGCAGTGACATGCCAAAATATTTTACCCAAGATAATAAAATCATTTTGTAGCTGTTTGACTAGTGTGGCCATAAAAATAATTTATTTCCAAAATGAATTAGGGATTGCAAATGCATTCTTTTAAAAATCTGTCTCTTATGATGAGAAACAGATGATCAGTCTCGGGCCAAATTGTACAAACGTACTTTGAAGCCTCAGTGCGAAGCTCTGCCTCCGTCTTCTCCAACTCTGCGACCCTGGCTCGGTCAGCGTCGCTCACGGCTTTGCTGACGCTGTCGGCCAGCTCGTCTCTCAGCTCCCTCTCCACCCTCTGAGCCTCCGCATTCATCCTGGTCAGCTGAAGAAAAACAGGCCACGCAGCTTGATAAGAGTCGTCAAGTGAAGACGAGAAAAATGGACTAAACTTGCGATGACTTGACACAGACTGAAAGACTAACATTCAAACAGTCAAGTAGCTGTGAGTTATGTAGATGTTTTCAAGGGTCATGAGCCAAAAAGCAGAAAAAGTGAAATTAAAAATGTCTTTCCAAATGTGCCCTATATAGCCTTATAGCTTATAAGGATTTGACAAACTACAATCTAAAGTTATTTACTTCTTTGTTGAAAGGCTATATTACCCCAGGAATGTGTGTGGAAAAAAAAAAACCTCATGTTGTTTTCCTCAATGTGTTACCTCTGCAAACTTGGACTCCAGTTCTAAGTTGCGCTCTTCCACCTGCATGAGGGAGTTCTTCATGTGTTCGTACATTTTGTGGGCATGCTCCGCTCTCTGCCTCTCGTTGAGCTCTTTCATCTCCAGAGTGGTGATCCGTCTGGCAGCAGACACCATTTCATTGTTGGCGAAAGCCTTCTCTGCCTTATCCATGCTGTTTTCACCTCCTGATGGTCAGGACAAGAGGAAAGTAACTTTAAAGGAGGGACATGACAGTTAGGATGAAAATACACTGAGCAGGATTTACATCTTGGTTCATCTTTAAAATCAAACTGCATTAAAGCCATTATTAGTTAGGGTTTCAGTCAAATCCTGATACTTCATTATAAAAATACTCTTTGTTATACTCAGTATATAATTTGAATTATCTTTTAAGGTTCTTTTTTTTATGCTTACCGACTCCACTGTTCTCCCAAGCCTGCTCCAAAGTATTCAGTTTCTCCTTTGTGATCTCCAGCTCTTTATTCACGGCAGAGATTTGTTCCCGCAGAGAATCGTTCTCATTCTGAAAGGTAGTCGAGACAAATTTAGAATAGTCTGTAGAAACTAAAACATATAAACAACGCTTCAGTCAGTTATGGTATGTGGCCTGGAGATCAACCTCCAACCTTCAGTAAAGGTGTTTGTTTACCTCCAAATGTTCGAGTTTGGTGGTTCTCTGTACGAGGCGGCTGTCCCGCTGTAGCAGGTCTCTGTATTTGACGGTCAGCTCGGTGTACTGTTTGTTCGCTCTCTCCAGGTCTGATGAGGGCACGCTGTCGTCCAACACCTTCTGTAGAGCTGCAATCTTATAGGCAGCCATTTCCTAAAAAGCAAATAGACTCAAATCACAATCACAATATTGGCCACAATAATCACCTTTTCACCAAACTGTGCAGCTTTTCTAACTGGGCAATTACTTCCATTAAGTGTGGAATGTCAAGGTCCACATCTGGACAAGTCGTCAGTTTAAGGTGAATTAATGAACTAAATGAAACTACTCTAAAATATAAGAATTTCTTTTAATTTATAATCTTTGGAAAGAACCAGTTCACTATTGAACTCTGCTATAGTGTTATACTGTATGATGTCTGTTGATTGTAAATCATAGCGTCTGTTCACCTTGTATCTCTGCAGGTAGCCTATTCTCTGTGTGACAGACGCCTGCATGAGGCTGCTGTCATCCCTCAGTTTGCCGTTCTCCTTGCGGAGGTGCTGCTCCTGCTCCAGCAGGGTGGTGTAACGGCGGGTCAGTTTCTTCTCATTAACCTTCAGCACCGTCAGCTTGCGTAATGCTTCGCTCAACTGTCCCCTGATTTCCTCTGGGTTCTTCTGAAGGGTGTCCAGCAGCTCCTGATGCACACAATATTATTAAAGAACAACTTTATTTATAGAGCACTTACAAACAACGAGATCAAGGGTTCCTCCTAAGGTAGGATGGCAGGGCAAAAGCCAATGCTTGACTTGAAGAATCACAGAAGGCAGCTCATCATCGTATCAAATCACATTTAATGTTTTCAACATGTTCTGGTTTGTGTGGCTTACATTGAACTGTTGGACTTTAACAGAATCCACCTGCTGCTGCTCCTCCAGTTTGGTCTTCATCTCTGTGAATGTCTCCTTCTCCTTCTGCCAAACTGCCTTCTCACTGAGCAAAAGTACAAATCAGTTCATTTAAAAATTTTAAGATTAGAAACCAGCAGTGTAGAACTTCCTTATAAACCTACCTGAGATATTCCTTATAGAGGAGTCCCTGCTGGTGGCTAATAACACCAAACTTCTCTTTGTATCGCTCCAGAGTCTCTGTGAGTTTCTTGCTCATTTCCTCCTTGTTTGTGAGCTCCTAATTAATGAAGCCATTAGAAATATTTGATTGTTAGCGGAGATATTTATATTACACTGATAGATCTGTCTGCGTCTTCTGGAAATAATGGCACTGACCTGAAGAAGCCGGACAGCGTACTCGTTCAGAGAACTGATGACCTCGGTGCTGCTGGGCCCCAGGCCTTCGGGAAGGGTCAGAGGTCGGAGGACGACTCCGCCGCTGCCAGATTTCTTGAGAAGCTCCACCTCCCCTTCCAGCTGGCTCACCTGACAGGTACAAGAAAGACAACTGCAAGTGGTACTGAGCAAAGCAGTTTTAGTTCCATTAAAATGTTGAACCAAAAAACGGGACAATTTGGTTTTGGGGGCTTCTGAGGAGTTTGTTTTTAAGCTGGGAGAGCATCGCTTCACATGACACAGACTTCATGTCCATTATGATCAGGTGATGAGAAAAGTGAGCTACAACAACTAATCAATTTATTGCACAAAAGTATCTCAGTCGATGTTGCTCAAATATTGTTCAATTTAAGAAATTGTGTAAAAGATAAAACATTGGCATTATGAACTTATTGGGTAATAATTATGCTAAAAGGATTGTTATGGACTCATGGACTTGAGAATTGTATTTGAGTATGTATTGTTGATTCTTTATGTTATCTGTGAAGAGAAAAAAACAAAAAAAGAGGGTGACAGACATCTGCACTTCTGTAATTACGAACACTACCACGACTAAATCAACATACTTGCTTGCCCGATCGAGCAAGAACTAAAAAGGATTATACATATTATTTTTCCCGGAGATGATGGGGGAATTATCTGAGGAGAGAGCTATGTCGCTGCCTTCTCACCTCTGTTGAGAGTTGAGAGTAATACTAATCAGGCATTTGTGAGAAAATGCCAGTGGGTAAAGACGCTGATGAGCTGAAGAACAAGTGAGCATTTCAATTATCATGGAAAAAGGAGTTTTGTTGGGAGGTGTTAGAGGATGTGGGCAAAAGTCAGACTATGTATTGTGTATAATTAGTTTGGGTTATAATGTATTATTTGTTTGTGAAGTTGTCTATGGAATTTATACACAAATGAGCTAAATAAACTGAACTGAACTGAAAGTATAAATACTTCTGCATAAAAAGCAAGCAAGCAGTGAAAAAACTGTTTTCTTGTGGCTGTTCTCTGTAATGTTTTACTTTGCTTTCATTCACGTTAGATGCTTGTTTACTCCTTTTCAATTATTTCCATCGATATGAAACAGAAGTAACACATGCAGAAAAGAGAAAGGACTAATCGGTCAAACACATGTTACGGTCACATTATTGCTCTCAGAGAGCGTCAGCCAAAGCCACCGACACAATAAATCCCCATGCTGTAAATCTGTAAAATTGTGTGGGTACATACTTTTGTGTAGGAAATATAGTGTGTTGATTTGGAACAGAGATAGAGCTGGGACACAAAGCTGCAGCCATATGGACTTTGTTTTGTTGCGAAAGGAAATGGAGGAATGAATTTGTTTTATAACCATGGTTGATCATCAGTAACCGTGTCTGTCATTCATGTCCAGTAAGTGTGAATGTTACCTTTTCTTTGACTCTGGCGAGTTGACTGAAGCTGCTGGTCGCTTCCTCGCGAGCCGCCTTCAGTTCCTGCCTGAGCTCTTCATTTCGACCCACCAGCTGATGGATGTGGGACTTGAGGTGCGCGACGGAGTCGGACTGTCCACTCATGTTGCTGACATCTGCAGCCTGTAACAAGGATGTAAAAGCAAATACAAAAGAAACAGGTCAGGGGAGGTGTTCGAGTACAACATGTCTATTATCATATTGACTTGATACATTTGACTTAAAATCCTGCCAAAACCGGTTCCTAAACAATACAACGGGAAGTTCACTCAGAAAAAGATTCTTCAATCTCCCGTACTGAGCCGTCTCTGTTCTCCAAGCTCGTAAGTTCAATAAATACATCCTGCGTAATCCATCCAGAGAGTCTCCTGAGTTTTCCTCAGCGTCCTCAGAGGTCCTCTCCCTCAGCTCAACAGAGAATTTACAAAGAACGAGAACATTATAAACACTTGCCAAACAGTGAAACATTTCAGAAATCTAGAGGTAGAACATTTAAAACAATTATAATGATAAAATGTCCAACGTCAAAATATACATGAGTAAAACAAAACAATGTAAACAAAGTAAAACCAAAAGAAAAAAAAATATTTTGCATTGATTATCGTTAGTGTTTTATTGCCAAGCCCTAGTCACACATATCAACAGATCAGACAGGTATTCCTATGTACGCCTTGCATCTGACTCACACCTGGTACTTCCTTTTGTGACGGACACGTCTGATGCTCAGCCTCACATCAAAGCCAAACAAACACCTTCTTCAGCTGTTTTCCATTTTAATGTCTCATATCTGAACTATCCACCAAAAACTGTTCTCTCAGATTCTTGTGGCTCACTGCCTTCGTTGTGCATTAAGTTGCTATGTAACAAACCATCTGCTTCAGCAACAGATTAAACTCACTGAAAGCGTGGAAGCGGAAGAATCACCCATTGTTTCCTACACATTCAACCTCAGTGGAAAGAAAACTGAAAAGGCAAAAGATGAGCCTGTGGCAACCATACTGTAATGGACACTCCAAACAGGAATAGAAAAGGATAACGTGATCACAGACTTCAGAAGCGTGAATCATTTCTAAGAGTCTGTAAAAAGGAAAACTAATGGAAAACATAATGGAGACCTTCATCTAGAGACAGACACTGATACGGCGTTTTACAAATCAGAAGAGCTTGGCTCCTATAGTGGCAGAAACTCATGAGGCTTCTCAACTGAATTACTGACTTTGAGGGAAAATTATAGCTAAAAAAAAAAAAAACACACTTAGATTCTCAGTTAGTATGATGTTCCACTACAGATTCATTGATTTACTACTTAGAGCAGTTATTTAGTTTCTAGTAAAGTCAAAAATAGTACATTTCCAACAGTGTTTGATTTTTCCAGGAGGGCGGATTAACCATCTATCGTCTTTTTACTGTTACTTAATTTGATGTTGATATAATCTAAATCTATGAAACTCTGCTAATGTCTAATGCCACTACTGCTGTATAATTAAATTAAACAGCTTAAGTAAATTACAAAATGCATGTAATTGAAATCCATTACAGTTACTGAGAAATGTGTGTCGAGTCACATGTGACTGGATCTGATCAGTGATGGGTAATTACAGCTGTCAATCACATGTTTCAACCTCCTGATAAGACAGAGTCTGCGTCACAGAGATTTTTTTACAGCCTGGACAGAATTGGAGTAGAATTTTCATTTCCTCTGAGACCATTTGAGTTACAATATGCTGAAAGGTAAGTATGTAATTTTTGCTCAATACTGTAAAAAAATCAAGCACTTCAGCTTTAAATGTCCCGAGATGAAGGAGTGCAATGAGATGACGTCATTAGAAGAGTGCGGGTCAAATGTCTAACAATGGAAAATAATGTGGAAATAGTGATAAAACACGACATTTCTGTGCAGTTGACTGGAGACGATTATCACGATTAAATGCAAAACAGTTGAAGTTAACTAAGATAACTGTGGTAAGTCCATGTATGCAGTAACATGTAGGTGGTATGTAATAATTGTGACAGGCTGACTTGGATGACAGGTGAAATGTCCAGTTTCTGTCTAATATAATCTATGCAGCCTTTGTTCAAAATATTTAAATCAAGTAGTCTCAAAAAACTGCAGCAGCAAACATCTGCAGTTTACTCCTACTGCTAAGTGATCAGTTGATCTACCACCTTGTGTCTGCAATGTATTTACCTGCAGGTAGCAAGAATATTTCCTGACCATGGTCTCATAATAATCACAACATTTAACATCAGCTGTCTTGCAGTGGAAACACTTACATTAGTAAACCTTTCCAGACCAGGAATATTGAGCATAACAGCTTCAGACGGAGCAGCGTCTTGACTAATCCTCATCGCCTGGAGGACATCCTTCAGCACCGCCTCCATATCCTGCTTCACTTTTGACATTTCTTCCACTGTTAGTGTGGAAACAGGACCGGACTGTATTACATTTCATGCTTTTTAAAACTGTTTGAATGTGTTGTGAGCAGGGTTTTACCTACTTTTGACCAGAAACTGGGTCTTGTGAAGCTCCAGCTCTCTCTCCTTGTTGCTCAGTTGTTTTTCTAGGTACTCATTCTGCAAATAAATAAATGATTACAATAAAAACATGTAAAACTTGCTACAAACTACATTTATAGGCTTCGCACCAGACACAGGATTTAAAATCTTCACATTCCACAGTCTGAATTTCCCCCATCTTCACTTTTGCTGCATCATGTTCATATTTCTCTCTATTTTTCTTTTTTTCTCTCTTTTGTTTCATTTCTACTAAATGGGACATTAAGATGAATTCTAATTGGATAAAATTAAACAACAAAACACAGCCAAAGCATTACTGTTGTTTGCAAACAATCATGTGGATAATACATGGTAATGATTTAAAACCTATGAGATTAGTCATGAATTCACTGGTCTTCAAACACGGGGCTTTTATTGAAGTTAAGCTTTTATTGCAGGCTGTGGCGTCGCTGCTCAGGAATTACCTTGCGCCTGATCTCTTCAGCTGCATACGTGCCGCTGTGTTTAAGAGGCAGCTGCAGCGTTCTGCTGGGCCTGACGTCTTCCTCCACTGAGCTGAACTGTGGGTTTCCTGAAGACACAAAGGTTAATTCCAGTCATATTAGAAAATAACACAAAGCACACTCTACTGAATGATGATTTGAGCTTTTTTTTTTACAGCGGTTTTATGTTCTAATGCCTTTATGCCCAAAATTCCTAATTGGAGCCAGATTCAGCTCATTATTCAAACAACTTGAAGTTCACTGAATATTTTTAGTTCTTCAGGCTTCAACCAAGCACTGAATGCACTGTTCTCAAACCAGAGCTTGCTGAACTTTCACTTAAGATAAAAGTAATGTTAACAAAAAGTGATTTTCACTTTAGCTCACACACCACCTGTGTTTGCTCTGATAAATTCTGACCAAGCTGCACACTTTGAATCGGTGCTTATCGACTGGCATGTTGGTTTGGTTTTGTAAGCCGACGCTCACGTGGTGGCCCTATCCCTTACTAAGACACTTATATGTGTTTTGTCAGGGTGAAAAGGCCTGAGTAGAGACTCTAAGTAAAACAAAAAAAGGTTAAACTGTTATCTAGCCAAGCAGGTAGTTCTGGTTTGTGGTATCTCCCAAAAACATCAGCCGGAGAGATGAAAATATCCTCAGGTAATCAGTACTCTGACTTTATCTCAAAGGACTAAAACCGTTTCTCCAACGACTGGTGCAATTACAGTGTGTGATTTATGAGTCACCTCTTTCCTTCACCATACGTCTGATTTGTTTCTTCAGCTCCAGTCTTTCCTCTTCAAGCCGTTCGATCTGGGATAGAAGTCAAGCAGTGAGGCAGAAGGAATCAGGTCAGAACATAAGTGTCGAAGCCATCAAAGCAGTGGTTATGATCTTTTAATTCCCACCGTACCTCTTTGGTGAGAACTTGGTTTTCTGCTTTGTACTGGCGTTGTCTAAGATCTTTGGCACGCCTGAACTCTGTGAGATCCACTTCCTGCTGTGGATCCAGACCTTTGGAATCATTAAAAAAAAACAAGACCAAAATAAACAGAAGCAGAATTAATTTCCACTGCTCCAGGTCAGTCAGTAGTGTCAAAATAGACAGAGATGGAAACGGACCTAGTTTTTCTCGGAAATCCTCGTTTTCATCCATGAGGTCACTGATTCTCATCTCAAGCTGGTTGATCTCTTTGGTCATGGCCTCTGCCTCACAATCTCTCAGTCTAATTTCATTTTTACGCTCTTTGATCTCCACAATGGCTTCTTCCAGTCCATAAGTGCCCTGTCACACAAAAGAGAACGGTGGTTACTCACCAAAAAAAGACATGTCTTGTCTCACTTTCTATTTCTTGTTATTCCACACTGTACGCTTTTTGCAGAAATCAGGATGTGATTAGATACGGTGAGAACAAACACTTAGCTTGTAGACCCAGAAAGCGCACTGATCACACCACAGTCACGTAGGCCATTCAGTGTCTCTTTTAAAAGTAGCGATGAACAGGAAAGAGACAAACTTATCCATCTCTGATTCTGGGAAATTAAGTCTTAATTTGATTTGGATTGTAAAAAAAAAAAAAAGCAAGCTTGAAGTTAAACCGAAAAGGGGAAATAGAGGGTATTTGTAAACTTACAGATTCATATTGGCTTAAACGGTTTGAAGCCTCAATGAGTGCTTTGTCTTTTTCCTCAGCATGAGCTTCAGCAAGTTTCCAGGCCTGCTCCGCTTCCATCGCTCTCATCTCTGCAGCTTCCACCTTGGACTTCAGGTCTTCCATCTTTCTCTGCTGGATGGCTGATGGAAGGCCTTCAACAACAAAAGGAACTAGTAACTGCAAGCAGTTAGGGACAGGCCCTGCCGCAGTTGAGGGTTTTATCACCGCGGGTATGTAGACGTTGTCTGGTCTGACGTTGTCGCGGACGTAGCATAATCAACATATATTTCACTTGCACTGTCCACTATGTGGAGCTAGAGAACACCCACCAAGTATACGCCACATCACTGTATATCCTATAGAACACAATGTAAATTTCACGCACATCAGACGATGTTTGTGCCGTGAGACTCACTTCCTGTCAACAGTAGGTAGCACTATGAGTCTGATTAAATAGTCTTTTGATTGATGAGTCTGATTAAATATTATTTTGACAAACAGTCAAAAGCTTCACCAGGTAGCATCATCAAGCTCTTACAACTCTGTTGATGAAATTTCACGTGGATCTGGTGAACCTAGAAAGAGTAATGAGTAAAAGTATAGGGTGTATTACTTCATGTGACCAGTAGGTGGTGCTATGAGTCACCTTAAATATTGTTGTCATTGTGTCATTATGTTCAGGGTAGGACTCGGATCATACATGTGAAGTTTGGACGAAAAACTTGAGTTATAACAATTTCATGTTTCACAGCGAGACATCAAAATTCACCGCCTCGCCCTGAACATATGCTGTCACGAAAAAACTCAATATTTTTGATAACTTTTCATCTTCAACCTGTTAAGACTGGACTGACCAAATTTAAAGTCGATTGAATAAAAACTCAAGGAGGAGTTCGTTAAAATGCAACGTGAGTAAATCGCCAAAAATGGCCATAAAATTCAAAATGAAAAGTTAGAGCAGACGTTGCAAAGACTTGTTATGTGTTATGGTCCTACCTGCTCTCTGTGATTGTTACAGCGGTGTTCTGTTAGGATTAGTACGCAGTGATGCACCCACCTCTGTCTGTCTTTGTGGACGTCTTTAATTCCTCAATGAGTTGTGTGTGCTTCTCCATTTCGCCCGTATACTCTTCCACCTGCTCACTCAGCATCTTGATTTGATTATCTCGGTCCTGCACGGCCTTTGGGGTATTCATCAGCAATGTGACAGGATTAGAATACTTGTGAAGCCCAATGAATTACTGATACTTTCAGCATTAAGAAAATGTATGAAATGAAAACATAGGGGGTGGTTGAAAAGCACATGACAGATGGATGCAGAGCAGAAAAAACTTACAGCACAAAGTTCATATATGACCTGGCCCAGGGCAGCGAAGGAGGTGGACAACAGAACAGATTGATGAAAAGCAACAAGATGAAAAGCGAAAGCGGAAAGTAGGAAATGTCACAGAAAGATAGAAAAACAAAAACGCCTCCACATTTAAGACTCCCCTGCTCTTAACTACACAAACACATTCTCACAGTTTAGTTTGTGTACATCTTTCCACATTGTAGCTGTAATTTTTCTCAAATTGTCTGCAACATTATACAGTACACCTCATGTGGAGTCATACTTGAAGCTTCTTTGACATATTTGCCAAGAGACTCCTGACACCACTTACTATTCTGAGGGCATAACTGTGTTCACACTGACAGTTACAGTCAAAATTCAGTGCACTATGACTCTAAACAATACAAAAATTGAGTGTAGAACATTAGAACACTTGTCACTCTCAGTGGTCCGAAGTAGAGGGACCATCAAACGTGAAAATGGTGGCACAGCTAACTCTATTTCTACTAAGCTACTTTAGTATCAACATGGCATGTCATCGGTGCAGGTTGCTGCTTAGTTTCCACCTTGCACAAAACAGTAAAAGTAAAAGCATTTTCATTAAAATTGAAACATGTTGGAAGATATTTTGGCAGGTGAGCATCGCGGTTGAATGTTGGCGATGATGCTGCACCCAGTTACATGTACACAATGGCAGTGTTCAATATGAGAGACACTGCCCTGTGAAATCCACACACTACGCAAACACAGTCAGTACATAGTGTACACAGTGATATACATGGAAGACTACTAACAGAAGTGTCCAAAATGAGACGGCACTACAAAAAATCAGTGAATTAGACTATGGATTAAGTAAAGCAGTGCTTTATTTTCTAATATTTTTGGCACCACCTGCGTGTGTGTGTGAAATAAATATAAATTGCATACTTTGCAAACTAATTTTAACTAAACCATATAGCTACCTACTAGCACATTTAATCAGTAAGAATATATAGTGTACGGTGCGACAACATCTGTCTCATTTAAAAGAAACCTTACTTTACTCCCTTGTAAAGTAAGGTTTCTTTTAAATACAATGTTTTGTCAACACTTACACTGCACAACAGCCCACATTACACATAGCGTTTGTAGATAAGGAGGGTTCATTTCTCCCCGTTTTGGGACAGACCTGCTGTAAGGCCAGTATGTTGGTTTTGTCCAAGTCCAGCTGGGCTGAACGCAGCTTTTCCCTCAGATCTCGGATCATCTGCTGGTACACCAGAATTTCATCATCCTTCCCAGAGAGGACTCTCTAAGGGTAAGACGAAAACATACTGTCAGTAATGGTGTTATTTACAGGATGTTTATTCCTTGGAACCGAGAAGCCACAGAGATTTGTTTTTTCACATTAATTTATTTAATTCATTAATCACAGTAGATTTTCTTTTTAAAAATCTATACTCTATGCTTATCTTTCAATTACATCTGCCTTAAAGGAAAATAACAGACAAGAGGGGCCTTGTTGAGAGCTGAAGACATTTGATTAACACCCACCTTCCACTCCTCTACTTTGGCGTTGACTGCTGCCATGATGGGGTCATTGTCTTCGGTCATGCTTTGAATCTTTTCTGTCAACTCCCTGACCTGCACAATAAACACACATACTTTAGTATTGTGCACACACACCCCATGGAGAAACACTTTAGACATTAAAGCCCTAAGATGGTGCCTCTGGTACATTGTAATGGCACATTTCAATGGCACATTTCCATTTTTATAAGTTTACCTACCCAATGGTAAATACATGATGAATAATCTTGATAAGAAATAGACCTAAAACTACTTATTCATTGAATTTTAGCGTCATATGTATTGTTATCTGTGTATGAAATGATCTAGATCAGGATATAAAAGTTTGGTCATGTTGCACAGCTGCATGCATTGGTCAATCACAACTTGTTAATCAAAACAATTTTATCAGAATCAAAACTTAATATAATAATGTCATCAGCTGGATAACAGCCAGCATTTATGGAAACCTTTGCAATGTAGAGGCTGATCATTTTTCAGGATTCGCACAGGATGAGACGGGGACATTGACGGGGGAAAAAAGGCAGCAGGAGCAGGACTCGGTCAGTTTGTAATGATTCATTAATAATGAATAACATGAAATGTAACTGAAAAACACTTTTGCGAAATGTAAGGAGAAGACATGGGATGAGAGTGGAATTTTTTAAATTGTGAAATAGCATTGGGACCGGTCAGGAGTATTTTTGTGGGAGCGGGATGGGGAGCGGTGAAAATCCTCTCCCACGTCTCCGTCGACCACAATCAAAAGAAAAATGCACACACAGATGTTGCTCCCATTTTTTTAGGATTTACTGAACCATGTGATATACAGGTCCTCCTCAGACTTGACCTGAAACCTGACTGAGGAAGAGCTATTGTGCTCGACAGCTTAAATATATCCTATAAAAACTAGTGGTGTGCATAATTTTCTTCTATCTTAGTTGATGTTATTTTATCCAGCACCAAGCATACTCTGAATTTTTCTTTATTCTTTCTGAATTCAACTGCACCAGTTAACTCAGGTCATGTGTGTTACAAACCACCCACAGATTCAGGGTGAGAACAGAAAAAAAAAGAAGTGAATTATAAGTCTTTACTTGCAGCTTCGCATGGTCCCTCTCTTTCCTGAGTTGGTCCATAATGGAGTCAGTCTGTTGTACGACAATCTTCATCTTGTTGTACTCATCTGTCATCTTCTCCATCTCCTTCACCGACTCTTCCAGACTTTTCTGCATCTGCTCATTCTGCGTCTTCAGGTATGAGATTTCATCCTCGGTTCGCTTACCGACACAAGAAAAATATCATAAATTCAGTTCACATACGCATACCTTTACATGCTACAAATCAGTGGTACAAAGAACATGTAACAAAAACAGATGTACGCCATAAAAAGTAATAAAAAGTGAAATTCTGAACTGAAAACAATATTGGTCTTGCATGCTTTTCACAGAAGTAGGGCTTTGTCATTGCAGAGGGTCTTGTTAGTTCTTTATTCAACACTGCCAGGCTTGCCAAATATTGTTTGTTACCTCATTTACCAGTAAGTACAAAAATATCCAAGTACCTGAAGGTCTTCTATATACTGGCAGATCTCGCGGTGGGCCGAGTTGAGCTTCCTGAGGGTCTCGGCATTTTCTTCTCTAGAGGGGACCGGCTCCTTCTGGTCCAGCTCGGATCGGTAGAAGCTGACATCCTGATTGAGTTGCTCATTCTGCGGCGGTACAGAAAGGACTGGCTTAGTCTCAGAGAAGGAGTTGGATCTTACACTCGACAGAATACGTTTGACAGTACATGTGTTTAATTTGGTAAATAGATAAGAAGGGTCTGAACGGAACACTCATCAATCACTATCAGTTGTGTTGATTTCTCTTTGTGTGGTGCGTCATCACAAAGGTTTGCCTCAAGCTCAGCATCGCCAACTTAAATATTACAATTAGCAAGTGTATATACATAACCCTATCCATCTCTTTGACCTTTAAGATAGGCCTTACAGAAAGAAAAAAACATACAGATTTGTTTTCTTCTTCTTTCTACTGACAGGTGAATCTTTATTGTATTTGTAATCCACACTTAACAATACAGAGAGGTGTCTTCGTCAGGTGTTACTACCACTACTACTACAAACACTACTATGTTACTACTACTATTACTGCCTCCAGAACAGCTTCAATGCTCCTTCTCATTGATTCTAAAAGTCTGTGGAACTTCCAAATAACATTCCCTTAAAAGTGCAGATGCAGAGCAAGAGGAGGGAAATGACACAGGTAGCCTAAAACTAAGAGAGCGATGGGTAAAATCTGTAATAATGGAAATATAATTGCAGAATGCAGTCCTGACTGGCAGGAAATAATCAACTTTAACTTGTTTTCACTCTATAGAAATACTATCACACTTGAACAACTAAAATCTTGTCTTTACTACTCAACTACATAATCTGTATTTCTTACCTCCCTCTTTAGTTTCTTTATCTTTGGTGATGGAAAAGAAAGCGATGAAAAGAGATGATGGATTTTAAGACAGCACACATGCACTTCAGATTACACTATCACACTACATGAAGTGACTGCCACAGAAAGTCAAAGAAAATAGAATGGGTTGAATCAAACTGAGGATAAAGAGATGAGTGAAATGTTGTGTTGGCTGCTGCATACCTCTCGTTTCAGTTTGTGGACTTTAGCTTCAGCCTCCTCTGCTCGCGCAGCCCACTGGAAACCAACACAGGGAGTACAGAAGCACAAAAACACAATGACAACTTCACTTCACCAGATGCACAGCAGAATCTTTAGTTTAATGTTTTTTTATATAATTCAAAGGAAAGCTACAGGAAGCACCACAATGACTAGAGAGAATACTGCAACTGGAGATGATTAGTCAAATACCTTTAACATAACATGGTCCAATGAAACAAGGTCAGAGATTTCTTTGAATAAATTAATTTTAAATACTTTTTACAATACTATGTTAAAATGTAACCATGTGCAGTTCAGTAAAACCAATTGGAAGTATCTCTGTTCATAGAAGAAAAAAAAGGGACAGAAAAATATCTTCAGTAGCAGGTAATTAGAAAGATGCACCGACACAACGTCGCTACAGTGTGTACAAACCAGCCTTTATCCTTATGGGAAATGTGCTAATACCTCCTCATTTGTTTTCTTCTCCTTGCCCATTTCTTTCTTCAACTGGGTCACCTCCTTTTCCCTGTGCTCCAGCTGGGTCTCGAGCTGCCGAATCTCATCCCTCAGGAAGCGAGAGTCTGGGCCCGTGCCGGAGTGCTGAGCCGCACAGACCGAAAACAACACAAACAAACACGCAAATAACACACGGCCAAAAATCTCTTAGTGCCCACGATCCCCGTCTGGTCACAACACTAACTAGATGCTTTCTTTAGGAAGCTCGAAAACAAGGATTATCTTTCTTGTTTCAAAGCAAACTGTGCAGGTGCCAATTCTGGTTCCACAAAAAAAGGAAAATGACAATAATAATAATCAATTCAAAACTAAACTGGCTGTAGGCAAGGAATTATTACGAGGAATTAGCTGTAATCTTCTTAGGTGCTGTCTTTCAGCGGTCAGCACAACCAATCCCTTTGCAGGCAGGGATTCACCCAGTGATTGGCTAAAAGGCTTGTCGGTGTGTCTCTACATGTAAACAAGCATTAACATATTAATGCAGTCTTTAACATTTACACTGACACTGACATTCATCCAACTAAATAAAAAAGAAAAACCCATGGTTCAATAAGATACAGTATGTAACATTATTAAGTATCCAGATAAAATGCATTTAGACAATATAGTAGATAGAATTATGGCCTAAACTGTTATCAGGATAAACATTTCCATATCAGCTGATACCGATAATTATCACAATAAATGTCAAATTATAACCAGATAATTATTTGTGCTTTTAAACTCTTCTTTATGGTCAGAACAAGACAAACACGTAGAAAACTGTGGAACATTTCAGAAATCTAGAAATCTCCAGAAATCTTAAAAACTTGTTTTAAAAGCATGGATGAGGTTTGTTAATATTTTGTATTTAGTTGTTGTTCTAATGTCATTTGAAATGACATCTGCACCATTTTTAACCAAAAGTAAAACTGAACGCATGTGAAAATGTCAGATGGTTTAACCGCAAAAGAATGATTAACATTACACCACCTTGAAGTTGACTTGACTTAGTTTTATTGACTTAAATAGTTCTTATTAATTCATTCATTCATTATTAAAACTGTGCAAAACCAGATACTCGTAGGGTATTTTATTGAGAATTTTGCATTTTTTTCCAAGTTTTTACGGTTACACCACACTGGCATGTTTCCTGTCATTCCCCAAATATTCTCTCGAAATTGTTTACAACCAGAAATTACACTAAGTCACAGTAACTACTTCCACATTATGTATAGAAGTAATCTGGAAATGTGTCTTCAAATTTTAACCCTCTTAAATTTAACTAAACCCTGAGGACACAAAAATATTAGCCTCACAATGACCCATGTGTAAAATAAACTCAACATTAAAACCATTTGTGTTTTAACTGACAATGTAAACAAAATAAACTCTGAAGACAAAAAAAATTATATCACTATGATTATCATTATCGCTTTATCACCCAGCCCATCATAGAATATATTAATTCCATTTAACATTCTATAGAATTTGTTAAAATTCAGTACTAACCTTGCGCTCTTGTTCCAGCCTCTTCACCTTGGCAACAAGTTCTTTTTCTGCAACACAAAAGTCAGAAACAACGTAAATGATATGTTATAAAAACCTAGATTTTGTAAATATTTAATGTAATACTTTGCACTTACCAGTTTTTGCATATTCTTCACCAATGTCATCGATGAATTTGTGAGAAATGTCGACCTCCCTGTCCTTAATCTAGAGAAAGAAGAGGAGAAGACGATTATGGCCCAATGATGAATGCATATTGTTTCTATGGCAATATTTCAAGCAGCATTTATCATCTCAAAATAGCATCAAGGTCAATGATGTGAAGTACACACTCAATATTCTTGCCTCTTGTTACATATTGCTAGTGGGACTGTCGAGAGAATATAACATAATAATACTACTACTAATAATACTTTTATTTATGTAGCACCTTTAAAAACACAGATAAAAAGTGCATTACAATAAAAACTAAACACATAATAAAGCACAAAGTGAGTACAATGCAGCCAGGATCATGCTTCCTGATCCGAGTTGAAATCCAGGCAGGGAGTTTTGAATGAGCTAGAGGGATTTTTTCACTGATGCCAGAGAGCAAAGAACTACAGATGTCTAACAGATATGGAAGCATGAATAACTGTTCTGATTTTTGGTCGAAAGAAATGGTTTACTACTTGACATGTTACAAGACCATACAGCGTACCTTTAGCAGAGCCTGACACAGTCGGAGGACTTGCATAATTTTCTCAGGTGTTTTATCCTTCACCTGCCAATCTTCAGTCTGCATGAAAAAGAAATGATTTGGAAAAATGTACAGTAATCTGAGCCCACATCACCAAAACACTGCATCAAAACAGTGACAGAGGTTTGATTTTGAATAGAAATACAAATACTATCACACACACTGTAAGGAAGTGTTGCTGAACAATAACAGGGTAGTAGGTGGATGAGCAAATCAGCTGAAACCGAAAGGTGTAGTTAATGATGTTAAATGTGGGCCATTACCAAAACAAACATGTCGAAGATCTCGTCCACTTTGGGTTTTTCAAATTCAAGGAGAGCATCTGGGTCTATTCTGGTCACTTTATCCCATTCCAGAGCAACAGGCATCTTGTCTATAGCACGTTTGTGAGGATGTAACCAGGAACTGTGAAGACTAGAGTGACATTTAACCTACCAAGCGTTAATTATATCTGATTAGCTAGCTAGCTCATTGCAATATTACAGCGAAATACCGTTGGCTGTACCCCTCAAAATTAGCCTCCGGATTAGCTAATTGTACTGCAAGCTGCCGATAAGGTGGTTTTAATGAATCAGCCAACTAGCTGTAAATGTCCACACATCGCTGTTTGGCTACACCCAAACTTTAGCTACCGCTGGTTACCGAATCTGATTCATAAATAGCATGTTAACGGTATATGGCAGAAACAGGCATCCGGCGGCTTCCATGATGAAACACTTTGGCTGCTAGGTAACCGCTGCTTGGTAACTTCGGCTGCTAAGTAGCCGGGGAAGTTAGCTAGCTCGGTTAATGAGCTAAAAATCACCATGGACCCTGGCAAGACGCTGTACCAGCATATCCAACCATCGCGGATATAACATTATCACAATAAGTCCACTAACAACTTGGTACTGGCCGTAGTGACTTCAGTTTCTCGCAAACTCCAACGACTAGCAAAGCTAACGTTCAACTTGCGCGGTCACCTCTGCACCGGAAGTAATGGGGGCGGTGTGTTGTAGTACGTTTGAGGAATGCCGCTTCATGAATTGTGTACTAGCTTAACCTACGCGTGTGTCTAACCAATCATTCCAGGTGTTCGATCACACACATCTGCACTCGCCGTTTGCTGTGTGATAGACACGGTAGGTCAGACGTTCAATAAACAGCATCTGCGGTGACCACTTCTAGCTTGTAGAACAGTGTTCAGCTAGTTAGCATTAGCTGCAGAGTTAGCTTTAGGGTTAGCTAACGTTAAGTTCCAAATCTGAAATGCTGATCGTTGTGTTTAGTCTCATCGTTCTTTTAGTTACACGGTACAGTAGCAATGTGGATTATTCACCACCGGTTTATCCATGGTTTTAACCTGGCTGAGTAATATTAGATGTGCTATGCGTGTGCATTGCTGGTAAAGTACATCCTCCATTGCTTTAGATCAGTGTAGCAGCTGTCACTGTACCGCTTGCAGTGGTGGAAGAAGTAGTCAAATCTGTTACTTAATTAAAAGTACTAATACCACACTGTCCCAAAACTCCACTACACGTAAAAAAATTTGCATTCAAAGCCTTACATAAGTAAAACTAAGTATTGTCAGCAAAATGTACTTAAGGTTTGAAAAGTCAAAGTAGTCATTGTGCAGTAAAACTGTTAGTGTTTTACTGTTACGTATGTTGTTCTTGGACTCATATTACTGCTGCTGTAATGTGTGTGTTGCATTTTACAACTGTACATGTTTAAGGTTGAGCTCATTTGAACTACGTTATATACTGGTGACTAGTTGAATCTACTTTAAAACATCATAATCTACAAAATTGGCATATATATTCTATGTAAAAGTGTCATCTGAAAGTAACTAAAAATGTCAGACAAATGTAGTGGAGTAAATAGCATACGATTTGCTTCTGAGATGTATTGCAGTAGAAGTATAATGCTGCATATAATGATAATACTCAAGTAAAGTACCAGCCCCTCAAATTTCTACTCAAGTGCAGTAATGGCTGTTTGCTAGACTTGACTTTTCACCATGTGTTCCAGCATCCAAGAAGTGTGGGCTTTTCTTTTGGCCATATATCTCTACTGAAGCCTTGCAATCTGTTGGCTAGTTGGTTTGTGTCCAATGTACTGACCGTAAACAGGCAGGAAGCCCTGTGTTACAAACTGCAGTAAAAACCCTGACAGTCTGCATGTGCTGTATACATGTCCAAAGAATGATCCTAAAACCTGAATGTCAGCATATCCCAAATGACTTAATCAGAGGATGTTACATAAACAAAGGCCTAATTTAGAATATCCAAACAGAATGTGCCGTTTATTTGACCAGTGTCAAATTAGGAATACTGTCATATTCGAAATAAGTGGAGTATTAGTCTGCATTTAAACACAGTCACTGTTTGTCTTTGGATCTCTTTATGTGTTAGTATTTTGAGAATGACATCTTCCTCAAACGTCTGTGTTAGCTAACTGTGATTTATGTCTGACCTGATTCTCTTCCTGTACAGTGATCAATGACGGCTTTGGTCAGCCATGGCTGCCGTGTCATGGAAGGAGATTTTACTTTTGACTGGACTGGTGGTGGGATGTTACTGGAACAGTTTGTCATGTGGCTTTGTGTTTGACGATGTCTCTGCAATCCTTGACAACAAGGATCTGCGCCCCTCAACCCCCCTCCGTAACCTCTTCCTCAATGACTTCTGGGGTACTCCCATGGCTGAGGTGAATGATGCTCTGCTGCTTTATTAGTTTACATTTGGATAAATTGCATTTGTGAGTCTTTATGTAGATGTATTTATGAAATATGTATTATTTCAATGATTTACTTTAATGCCTCTCAATCAGTCATGTGCCCTGCATCTGACAGAATGTATTCTTTTCTCGCCACAGGAGCGGAGCCATAAATCTTACCGACCCCTGACCGTCCTCACCTTTCGACTGAACTACCTCTTCAGTGAGCTCAGCGCAGCATCCTACCATCTCCTTAACGTCATATTACACGCAGTGGTGTGTGTACTTTTTTTGCGAGTGTGCCGTTTGTTCCTGGATAAGACGTCAGGCTTGGTGGCAGCGTTGCTTTTTGCTGTGCACCCCATCCACACGGAAGCTGTAAGTTGACTGGGGGCATGTTGTATAATGTATTTTGTAGTACAAAATATTTTCTGTGTTAGAGATTAAGTCAGTCCTTAATTCACTGACATGAATCTAGGACTGTATAACTGAACACCAAAGAAAGCACTCTCTTTTAAGCTGTGAAATGCAGCCTTTTACAAGTAGGTCACAGAAAATAGAAGGACTAGCATGTCAGGGCAGGACTTAGTGGTATTAGTTATTATCAAACCACACTTTCACAGTAATATTTGAATGTACTCTGGAAAAAATAGAAGATGGATGGTCACAAGTTATCAGACAAAGCCGAGCTGTTTGCATTTTTGCTCCAGGAGTGGCATAAAGCAGCCACCAGCAATGTGAAAGACTGGTGGCGAGCATGTCAAGACTCATGAATGGTGTGATTGAAAATCATGGTTTTATAGCACCAAATATTGATTTGTGACCGCTCACTAAGTTCAAACATTAGTAGTGCATTGTTTAAAAATGAATATGAGCTTGTTTTCTTTGTGTTATTCAAGGTCTGAAAACATTGCAGCCATAATTTTTTTGGGACCAGTTGTCATTTTCTGCAAATAAATGCTCTAAATGACAATATTTTCACTTGAAATTCAGGAGAAATGTAGTAAGTACTTTCTAAAATAAACAAAACCAGTGGTGTCTTCACCTTTTCCAGAGCTGTATAGTACATATATTACAAAACAGGGGAGTAGGGAATCACTCAGGTACATCACAGCCGCATTGCTCCAACATGCCTGACTTTAAGGTGGGGTATCATAGTCTGAAGGTGATTCTAACAGGCTGTGACTATATTTATTGTTAAAATATGCTGATTGATGCTGATTGCTTGATTTTTCTCACAGAATAAAATAATTAATTATAATACATTACAACGAGAATGAAAATATTGTACAAATAACAGATCACACTAAATAAGAACACATAAAATACTTGAAAACAAGGACAGTAATATATAAAACATAAAACAAAGCATTCTGGTTATCTTAATACATTATAAAGTATGGTCACAAACTAGACTGTGTTTTAACCATGACATTAAATACATTTTCTATGACTGTGTGTCACAGTGTCTGATCCATGTGTGATCTCACTGTAAAAGCCGACTGTCCTCACAGCCATGCAGGTTCTTATAGACAAAACAAGCGTCTGCAGATTTGATAAGATTGTCTCAGCTCAGTAGATTATGATTTCTTAGGCAGTAACAATGGTGACAGGTGTTTGGCTTCCTGTTAAGAACCTTATAGGCCCAGCGTTTTACTGACTCTACATTTTTCAGCATTGTACAGGACCATTGTGGCACTGAAATACAACATTACTGCTGTGGCGGAAATTAGATGGGTTGAAATTTGTTACTGTCTTAATCTGCTTTTTAAATGTAAGGTTAGAATACAGTGTCACATCAAGATATTTGAAATCAGATACTATGTCAGCTTATCTCCTGCAACATAGACATCAGGTGTGAGGTTATATTGTTAATATAGTTCATAGCTCATCTTCACCACAAACAAATCCAGTGTTTGTTTGTGGTAACATTGAGTTAACAACTAGATTGCATACTTTAAATGTATAAGTTTAAATTAGAGATGGACAGACTAATTGATTTGGTCGATTAATCAGCTTTCATCTTTTTCCTGTTAGAACCGTTAATCGTTATTGAATCTGCCTTTAAAAATCCACTATTGGTCGACTTCTAGTATCTATCTATACATATCCACAGCAAGTATGTTCATATGTGTTATATAAACCCAGATTTAGGCAACTCTACTTACTGCAACTGTCATTTAAAGGATTTCTGATTATACAGTAACACCAGTCCTCTTGTGTTCTCCTGCTGTATTTAAATTCTGAAATCAGTTTTTTATTATAAATGGATCTAATATTTTTGTTGAAACTGAATGTTGCCGTTTATCACAGTTGTCATCAGGGAAACAAAAAGTCGGAGGGAAAGAGAAGGTTATTGAACTTGATTGGTAACCAAAACCCTTGTGCTTGTTGTTGATCATTTGAACTGGATCTTATCCTCTTCTATAGGGCCTGTCTGAAAAAACCTCTTCCCCAATTAGGACTTGTAATTCATCCTATTCATCACAGTTGAACTGATGACCAGACAGGCCTTGACCAGAGTAGAAAAACAAAGAAAACATTCTGCTTCTTGGGGTGGAGTGCTACTGTTACACAGCAGGCACCGCTGCGCCAAACTTCCTCATGGTGTGCTCTAATCTATGCAGAGTCTCTCAGACTTCTTGAATGGAAACAATTTGCCTCACAAATGAGCCTTTAGAGTTAGTCCAGCAAATGCCCTTCATGTTATCTCCGTCTGGAATCTCGCTCTGAACGGATCATTTGTTTTTGAGTTAAGCTCTAAGCACTGAAGGTCCCTTCATGATAAGTGCATACAAAGAGTCCCTGTGTGTCCCCATGTCTTTCTCAGTGATTTTGGTTATCTGTCTTCTTGAATGGAGGCTTCATTTTTTTTTAGTTATCTCCAAGTGTCGTCAAATACAAATTATTTAGTATACCCCAAAACAGGGCCTCAAGACTCCGAAACAACCTAAGGCGAAAGAAGCCACAGAAAAGATGAAGCCGTGACGCGAGAGATGCACAGAGGGAATTGAATTTGTACTCCGTGTAATTCAGCCACATTCAGCTAACAGTAGTCAGCCTTTTGCTGAATTAAAGACTTGAAAATTAAAGACTGTGTATAAGCAGATGTACAGATATATGTTTCTTTCTTAGTTCTCCCTGTTATGTTTAATTGATCTTCACTCAGTTCATGAATGTAATGATTAGTTCACATTAACTCACTGGGGCGTAGTGGTAGTTAGAGTTGTAATGAATTCGTAAGAGGGATATTATCAAGGAGCAACAATTGCAACTTGAAAGTGAAGCTAATGTGGTGTTTTTAACTGTAATACCACTGGCAGCCACTAGAGCCCATAGACTTCCACTGAACTTCTCTCCAGATATACTAAGTTAGAAGTTTTTTCAGGAATCATTAGGGTCTTATTTGCTTAATGTAATAAGTGAGCTGTCAATCCTTTTTCATTATTCCTCTGTTAATATGATATTCACCTGCTAAGAATGACAGATTATTTTTATAGATTTTTTGTTTTTTCTGACAGATGCCTTGACTGTGGTTGTTATTAATAAGTTATACTGACAAGAGAGTCAAATTGTTTTGTTACGCAAATATTTCATGAAGTTGGTGTTCGCATTAGCTCACCCATTACTCTCGCGCTTCTACATGTTCCACTCAATTGTTCAAATATGGTCACTTCTGGCTCTAAAAACCCAAGAACGAGACGGTCAACGTGCAGAGTCGAGGCTTCAGAATGCTAGTCCAGAAAAGAAAGGATGACGTCACGGTGGCTATGTCCACTACTTTATACAGTCTGTCATTATTATAGTTAAAGACCCTCTGAAACAGCTAGCAGAGTGTTACTTGCTTTTGCATATTTACATTTTACATTATCTCAAGAGAGGCCAACCATCCTCCCAAAAAGCTGAGTCTGAGTCAACTCCACCTGTGGAGCAACGACGTCAGGTTCTGCCTATTTACATGTAGTCTTTGGTTGTAGGATTTGGACCCAGAGCAGAGAGCTGTAGAAGGATGGTGTATATTTTCAAATTCTGGCATTTTTTACACCTGATTTCAGCTCCACTTTAATTGAAATAAAAATGAAAAAGACTGTTCAAAAACAAGAAAACTAAATGGAAACTACAATGAACAATGCAACACTAACTAAAACAAGACAGATTTGCAGCTAAAAATCTGCTTTCTTTTGGGGTTTTTTTGCACAATATGGGATATTTTATAAACAGTGTTTTTTGTAATTCATACACATACAGTGATTTATATTAGTTGCAGCTAAATGGCAGCACGTCTTCCATCCACTGATAAATAGGACAGTCAGAATAATTAATTTACTTGTTGATGTCTACATGTTTCTACCTGTATCTATAGAATTTGTCACATTCTTCAAATACAGACATTTGTTTTGTGAAGTGCTTTGTAAACCTCTTGTTGGACTTCATGTGTCATTTAATTGGATTTCTTAGACCTTTGGCTGTGATGATAAAAGTGAGAATGTTTTTTCTTCCACATGAGGGCAGTCATCATTTACACAAATGACAGACATTGTTGACAGAGAGGCTTTTCTACAGAGATTTATATCTGCTCGTCATCCGCTGAGATGATTTACCTGAACAGACTTGTTTGCACAGATGGATCCAGAGACTTAAACATGTGGACTCTGGTAGCCAATTATAAACATGTGTTATTCTCAACAAAAGATTAAAACACTGTGTTTCTGCTTCACCTGTGGAATATCCTATTGTGGGATTTCTGCAGGCACTTAAACCCTGACACTGACCAGTGCAAATATAGCACAGCATCCAGAATCATGTATGAGGTTTATGTTTTTCAACCATTCCACATGCACTACACTGCACATTTGTTCACAATGTCAGACCTTTTTAAGAAACCATTAATAAATAATACATGTATTTTACAAAATGTACTGTAAACACTGACTTCTGTCACTGTCTACCATCAGGTCACAGGTGTGGTTGGCAGAGCTGAACTTCTGTCTTCAATCTTCCTTCTGGCTGCTTTCCTTGCCTACACCAAGTCAACAGGCCCAGACCACTCCATTGGTACGACTCTCCATTGTTTGTTGCCAATTAATGTCATATAAACTACAATATAATAATTTAAAAAACATATTAAAATAAACAGAACAATCATTATATTGTTGCAGGCATTCAAAACAAAGTCAAGTGTATTCATAGTGCTGCAAAATAAAGTCAATTTTATTAATAGCTTAAATCATGAATATATTTATAAAAATACAACATCCTCTATCTGACACCATTAGTCTGAGTATGGAAAAACTCCCAAAACACCTTTAATGAGGAAGAACTGGAAAGAAACCTCAGAGTACGTTATTGATTTCTTCCTCAAGCTGTCTTTTAGTTTGAACAACCAGTAGAGCATCATCTCATTCACAACCTATCTGTGCCAACCGACTCCACTCGCAGTAACTTCACTCCTCTGACTTCTTTGTTTAGGCCCATTTAAAAACACTTCACTGTGTTAAAACCACATACAGTGATCACTTCTGTTCGGGTCAAATTGATCGTAATAGGAAGATGATGATCATAACCGAACCTTA